>OY292401.1:15705581-16305581 GCA_958496205.1 Idaea biselata
ACTGAAAATATCAGTACAAATGCTCACCAAATCATCAGTCAAATTACTAGTTAGAACTAGATCCAGATCACAGCCCAATTTCCCAAAGCCATTCACCGAGGAACCAAATGGTAACACTGCAATATTTTCATATAAACTGTCCAATATGCATTCTATCTGAAAACAAATTTAAGGTCATTCATTCTTTGATTATTTGCTATATTTTTTCTTTATTAAATTTATAATTTATAAAGGAGTCCTAACCTGTCTTGCAACCATGTAACGTAACCGAATACCCAAATCATTCAAAGCAGTTTTCTGATACAGTGTCTCTATCTGTTGCGAAACATTCTGACACAACATCAGGCTCCCAAACAAACTGTCTTCATTCACTACCATCTCAGTATTTTTGCTAACTAAATCTATACCATCAGGTAAAGTCACTCTTTCTTTCTTCCCCGTTGACGCCCGAAACCAGAGGAACGGGGACTGCAGTGTTGTTACGTCAGGATCTTTCAGATGTGCACCACAGTTTTGTAATACATTTTTAACATTTTCTTCACTACTAAATTCTATGAGCATGAAATTCTGAAATTAAACGTAGTTGGTAAATCAGAAGTTAAGAAGCATGTTTCTGAAATTGACAATAACTTAATTGAGTACCTACTACACACCAAGCCAGAGAGCATCCTGGCCAACTACAGGCAGCTCTTTACCTTCTGCACCACATGTCAAAAGTGGCGGTAAGGCGGTGTACTTAGTATGGCAAGTTACGAGGCCATAGGGCGACCTGAAGGTGAGCCACATTATTACATGAACAGAAGATGAGAAGCCGGAGCGGCAAAAGCAGCCAGCTTCAGCTACCCGCGCCGCGCTGCAGCCTTAGTGTGTAGCAGCCCTAAGACGTACCTCTCCTACGGAGGTTTTATAGTGATGAACACCATTGATACTAGCATACTTGGAGCAGTATCCATACAGCTCCTTGAATGATGCCTCAGAACTGACTTGCACTACAATACTCCGTCTTGCCTGTGCCCTCCTCTGTGCCACTATATTATCAAACGATTCGAATTGCTTGGGAATATCTGAAATCGTAAAAATTTAGTGGTAACCTCGAAGGCACCTTCAAAATAATATTTTACTAAGCATTTTATGAGGTTATACCTGAATAATTACGAAGAAAAGAACATTTACAACCAGAATATAAAAGATTTAATGGTTTTCTCAAATTATACAATTTCCTAGGATTTAAAAAAGTGTGAAAAGTAAACATTTTCACTGACAACCACTGAACATTTTGAAAGAAAATAGCACAGGCTACAAAAAAAATAGCAAGAAAATGGAAAAAAGTCATATATTTTAACTGTCAGTGTCAATACGTATGTCAGTCTGGGTCAAGATTTAAAAAAAGTGAGGTTATGCTGTTTGGTTAAGTTTCAGGTTTTTAGGCGAAAAATAAATAAAAACAATCAATTCAAATTCCTAAGTCTTGCCTGCCTCAACCATGGGCTCCAGAATATTGTGGCGGGTTGTGCCAATGATATTGAACTCACGACCATCAATATATTCTCTCGTAAATCGTGACACACAATTTGCGATAAATATCAACATTACCTGTGCTGGAGTTAGAAACTATGCTAAAAGTAAAGACAAAGGGAAAGGTAAAAAGGAAAAAGGTGGTAAAGTTGTCGTCAATCCTATGGAGATGTCGGAATTGATTCCAGTAGATAAACTCAAACAAAGGTGTCAGGCGGCGATAGAAGAAATGAAAGAAGACTTCTCTAAGAACCTGTCTCTGCGCTCAACAACGGGGTCAATAGAATCTTTACCCATTAAATTTGAAGGAAAGGAGTATGAGCTACAAGAACTCGCACAAATTGTAAGAAAGAACCCTAAAACTATAGTGATAAACTTTGCTTCATTCCCACAAGCAATACCTGATGCTTTGAAGTGCATACAATCTTCGGGTCTCAATTTAAACCCACAACAAGATGGTACCACTCTATTTGTGCCTGTCCCAAAGGTGACCAAGGAACACAGAGAAGCATTGGCTAGAAATGCCAAAATTTTATTCATTGGATGCAGAGATTCTGTTAAAGAAATACAGAATGAATACATCAAGAAAGCAAAAAAACAGACTGGAGTTTCTGAAGACCTTATTTTCAGGGTAAATAAACAGATAACTGTACTCTGTGAAGAGTATTACAATCAGGCTAGGCATTTGTACGACACTAAGTATAATGAACTTATGGGGCAAGGCAAATAAATATGACTCACACCTACCATGTCGCGTAACCATGGCAACATGGTAGGCGGTGTTAGGTATTTTTTGTTACGAAATTTGTTCAATGAAAGCTCAAGGCCCGTGAAAAAAGTTATGCAATAGCTTAAAAAGCTCAGTTGACTAGACTATAGCCCCATTTGCTCACAGCTTTGCGTGTTCCACCTCATTGTATTATCAGTGTGATGCCCACTTCAACTAAGTGATTTAAAATTGTCATTATATGCCTCAACTCAGCTTACACACACCTTTCTAAGATTTGGAGCTCCAATATTGAATGTATATGTTATAGGCAATGTGTATAATCCGGCATTGTATAGAATGCCTAGGCATTGTATACATTGCCTAAAACGCTCAGGCAATGTGTATAATACGATTCATTTCATACATTGCCTAGGTATTGTATAAAATGCCCGAAGCACATCAGGCAATGTGTATAATGAACGACGGCAGCGGTCGCCGAAGCGCCTAATACCATAAATAAAAACATTATTAACATTTATTTCATTTACAGTGCGATTTTTATACATCACACCTTTTTTATTTACAGAATAAGGCGCTTTGGCGACCGCTGCCGCGGCACGCTCGCTTCGCTCGCTCGCCAAAGCGCTGCGTGTAATCATGTTCTGACATTAACCTAACCTCCGTTTTTTAATATTAGATACCTATTCGAATACGTACCCTCCCAAACCCCCTGCTAATTGCTATCTAACTATCTAAAGCACGGAAAAACTAAACTGAGCACCCGGACTTGGTTAGGTTAGGTTAATGTTAGAACATGATTACACGCAGCCTTATTCTGTAAATAAAAAAGGCGTGATGTATAAAAATCGAAACGCTGTCTACGCAAAAAAACACGTTACATACATTACCTATGCGTCAACCGGCATTCTATACAATGCCTAGGTATTCCATACATTTCCTAGGTAAAGTGTAAAATAGTTTGAACATTCAATATCATTTCACACATTGCCTGGACGACCCCGGCATTCTATACAATACCTAGGAAATGTATAGAATGCCTGCATTATACACATTGCCTATAACATATATATCATACAAAATTATGTGTCAAATCATTTATCTGTTTTTCTTAAATCTTAGGTTTTGTTGTTAAAATAAACATCTGTTATAAAATGTCTTTTTTTCTCCCTAGTCTTATGATATCCAAGGATGCCCCTCAGGAGCCCGTGTTCCACCAAACCCTAAACTCTTTGGGGTTGGTGCAGTAGGTAAGTCATCCATCATTGACCATACCTTCCGCAAATAGATTTGCTAGTCTCCCTCAGATCTTATAGTGGTCTTTACCCAATTTGCTACCAATCAGTTTGGTTAGGTAGGACTGATATAACGATTTTTTCACTCTTCATATTCAATTCAATATTTTCCCTTCAAGTTACCTAAAAATCAAATTAACTACGAAGCAAAAGTGACTAATTTGTAATTCGTCTATAAAGCAAAACGTCTAAATTGTTAAATGACTTATTTTCAGAATGCCGTCAGAGTAAATAGACTAATCTATTGAAAGACTAAAACTTGAAATGACTTTCGTAATAAAATGACTTAAACGTATAATGATTGCCATAAAGACCTTTTGCTTCATAGACAAATTACAAATTAGTTTTGTAAAAATATGAATTACCCGCATGTCATCAGAAACGCATTGTGACAGATAGGTACGCATTTTCATACGCAATTTGACAAATCCCTCTTGGCAATCGAAAATAAAACAAAAGACGATCGAAATAGAAACAAAAGACGATCGATATCAAGACAAAAGAAGAATAAGTATTTTTTTTCGATTTAGATCGTGTTTTGTTTTAGTTTCGATCGTCTTTTGTTTCCATTTTGATCGTTTTTTTTGTCTATTTCGATCGTCTTTTGTTATATTTTCGATCAAAAAGAAGTGGATCTGTTAAGTTGCGCTTGAAAAGATCCGTCTCTGATGAAATGCGTATGATAAGATGCGTTTCTGATGAAATACGTATCTGACCACTTGCGTTTCTGATGACATGCTGGTAATCCAAAAGTATTTTACAGAGTCAAAGTAGTTTATATTTGACATTTTGCATTTTAGGCATTTTGCTTGGTCGGCTTCTTATTTCTTAGGCATGTTTAAGCATAATTAATTTTAGGAAACGGAACCCTTATAGATTCGTCATGTCTGTCCGTCTGTCCGTCCGTATGTCACAGCCACTTTTCTTCGAAACTATAAGAGCTATACTGCTGAAACTTGGTAAGTAGATGTATTCTGTGAACCGCATTACGATTTTCATACTAAAATAGAAAAAAATAATGAATTTTTGGGGTTCCCCATACTAAGAACTGAAACTCAAAATTTTTTTTTCATCAAACCTATACATGTGGGGTATCTATGGATAGGTCTTCAAAAATGATATTGAGGTTCCTAATACCATTTATTTCTCGAGAGACGCTTCCAAAGCGGTAAAATGTGTGTCCTGTAACTTCTAAAATAAGAGAATAATAAAACTAAAAAAAATATATGATGTACATTACCATGAAAACTTCCAATGAAAATTGGTTTGAACGAGATCTAGCTAGTAATTTTTTTTTATTACGTCATAAACAGTAAACTGCATTTTACCTTTGATTCAATTCAAAAATGTACGGAACCCTTCGTGAGCGAGTCCCACTCGCACTTGGCCGGTTTTTTGCTTCATGGGCTTTACAATCCTGAGGCAAATTACTATTTAGGCATACTGAATTTTAGGTAGTTTGCTTAATAGGGATTTCGTTTTTTAGACATGACCTTTAGGCATTTTGCTTCCTATTTAATTTGATTTTTAGGTAACTTGATCAGAAAGGATATTTTCCGCCCGCGGTTAGCGGAACGGAAATGCGCGTTGCTACATGCAGCGCTATCTAGTCTTGAGTAGCTCTATGTGAGTAAAAGTATATCGTTATCGATATGTAAATAGTTTTCTTCAGCAGCACAGCACTATGTGACAGTTACAGTCATAGCTCAAATGACAGTAGACTTTCGGCGGGAAAGCGGAGACAACATGTCGTGCTCCAAGTTTATTTTCGTTAAACTATGTTGTAAACTCGGTTAAATTGTGTAATTTTGGTGGAATCTTATTCAATTTAGTTCCGTGAATGTGCACAAGTGTAGTGAAAACAAAATTGAGTGTTAAACATGGACTTTCCGTTGTTTCGCGCCGAAGCTCCTTGAAGGTTTTGGTAAAGTTGCCACCGCTTTACCATAGCCCCTGACTTGAAACTATAGGCCGATCGGGCTAATTTCATGCAAAATACTTGATACTGGCAAGATGTACAAGATGTACGACGCCAAAAATAAAATAAAGAAACTTGAAATATTCTAAAGAATTTCGAAGAAACTTGAAATATTCTAAAACTTGACCCTGGCTATTCCAAATTGGCCATATCGGTCTCAGACCGAAATAAAAAAAAAAAAAAAAAAAAAAAAATGACAGTAGACTTTCGGCGGGAAAGCGGAGACACCATGTCGTGCTCCAATGTTATTTTCGTTAAACTATGTTGTAAACTCGGTTAAATTGTGTAAATTTGGTGGAATCTTATTCAATTTAGTTCCGTGAATGTGCACAAGTGTAGTGAAAACAAAATTGAGTGTTAAACACGGACTTTCCGTCGTTCGCGCCGAAGGTCCTTGAAGGTTATAGTAAAGTTGCCACCGCTTTACCATAACTTGAAACTATATAGGCCCGATCGGGCTAATTTCATGCAAAATACTTGATACTGGCAAGATAAATAAATAAATAAATAAATTCTGTGAACAACACACAGCGCCATCTAGCCCCGTGGTAAGCGACTAAGCTTGTGTTACGGTGACTAGACAACGGATATAATACTTATATTTATTTTTCTTTTGTAAATACATACATATTATACTTATAGGGACACCCAGACCAGACACAAATGGGCATATTTACTTTTGAGTGCCACCATACGTAAATTATGGAGGTTTTATAGACATGAGTTTTGAGTTTATTAAAGTCTTTCATAATATTTTCGTATGTTTTTTGAACTAAAAATTATATTTTGTTTCCTACAAATACCTTAATTTCTATGTAAAAATCAATTTTTAAGTAGACACTATAGAAAAATAACGGTCAGTTTGGTGACATTGAAAAACGACTGTAACATTTAAAACAAAGGGTTTTGTGTAAAACCCAAGTCAACCGCTACTTACCTTACGGCGTTCAAGTGTTTTACAAATGAGAGGGTGCCTAAATACCTAATTCCTAAGTACTTGGTTCCCTGTTCCCTAATAGTTCCCTATTCCCTACTGGTAGCTAACTATATCAAATGAATCTGTTGTGTATGGTTCCTAGTATAGTGTATGTATGTAAGCGTGTGTACCTAACTTTATTGTGTACCTAACTGGCCCTACCCTACCTAACAATTCCTACGTGTACCTAGCCCTAACCACATAGTGACAATACATAAATATATAGATAGATACGGGATATCTGTCACCAGGAGACCTAGAGTGACAGACGGAAAGTGGGTAGGAATAAAGGTGTGTGTACGAAGTGCAATGTACACAGGAAGGGTATTCTCACTGCCGGTCAAGCGGACTCACAAGACCGATCTACTGACGGCGAAAGGTTTCCTGGCCGCAGTGAGAGGATGCTAGAAGCATGTAGCAGCTGCAATAGCTCTTCTAGCGGTTGCTAGGCACAGCTCGTTTCTTCTTTAGCTGCAATAGCTCTTCTAGCGGTTGCTAGGCACAGCTCGTTCTTCTTTGGGAGGAGGAGTAAAACTCGACTCTGATGCTGGTTTCCAATTAATTTATTTAACAATTATCTTAAGTTTATATACATTTTTAATTTACAATTCGGCAATAATTAGTTGTTAATGTGTGTATCGGTGTGATCGTGCGATTGTTGACCGAGATTCTTCTAACGACTCATCACAATTTACAGTGGTACTCTCGACCTACATGCACTTTTTAACAATATTAGTTTTAAGATTATTTTAATTACTAGTATGTCCTCTGACTTTGTTCGTTATATTTATATAATGTTACTGAGCTGAAATGATTATTAGGTATTTTATTGTGAGTTTTATTTTATACAATACTAATAACAAAAATATAGGGAAGAAAAATATGGATGTTTCAATGAGTTGAACAGGTTTTAAACGTAATTGTTACCTTTAATTAATGCAGATTAATTAAATTTATCAAAAAACAATACACACTAATGAGTTACTTAATTTACATTTCTTAAAATTAAGATTTAAATTCGGTTTGGTGACGAGTGACTCCATTGCAATCATAATTTTCTTTTTAATTTATAAGTTTAGTGACCTATTTCTTAATTTATAAGTTGCATAGGTAAAATAAATTAGTTGAAACAATAAAAGAAAAATATATATTATGCAAACTTCAAAACAAAACTGATAAAAGTAAAATAAACCACATAAAAATTGGGACAGTCACCAAACTGACACACCTAAAATCCTTAGGGTGAGGCTACATGATGTACAATACTAAATTAGAACTAAAAGTCGATGTTTTTTCATAGTAACATTTAATCACATAATTTGAAGTATGGTATTAATAATATTAATTTTATTAATTAAAGCAAACATGTCAAACATGCGAATAGGTAATAGAAAGTTATCTATTATTTTTACTTAAACTAACTTATAGCTTAACTATAATGGCACAATAATTGGCAAAAAAAACAAAAATGTAAGGCTAATTAAATAAATTATGATTTAAATGAAATTTAAGAAGTATTTCTTAAATTTCATTTGATTGGGTACACGTTTGTACACCTAGCCTTATGAGTCAGTTTGGTGACTTTGGTGGTCCGCCCTATATGTGACGGCATAAAACGTCACTGAACTGACCGTCACATTATACACGTAGCTAATGAGAAAAATGCATTCTAACCTAATTGAATGATTTTTTTTTAAATGAACTCCTAAAAACACTCGCTAAATAACACCAAAAACAGATAGTAAATAGTTGGATAGTGTGAGACAAATATAATAATTAAGAAAAAGGCTTCAAATCTGACCTACCAAATCGTGACCAACCGCCAACACCAGCAAGACACCCTCTTTTTTCCGCGGATTGAACAGACTGACTGATTTCGCTAAGCTAAAATGATCCCTTGTGGTTAGTGTCACTATTTTTTAAAAATAAAACGGCTTTAAATAAAACGGAATATCCCTTTAGACCCGTCACTTTGCTGACATGTCAGATGACACCGAGTTTTGAGGACTTTACATAAATGTATTTTTCCACTGTAATATTACAATTGCATTTACAGTTTTAGATAAATGTGACGGAAGAATAGATCCACTATCATGGTAACCAAAACTTGATTATGTTTTTGTAGGAAATTTTACCAGTAAGTTCAATACTTTGAAGCTGACAAGGACTGGGACAAGTCAGAAACGGCTCCCCTGAGTATTTGAATTAACCATAATTGAATTAATTAATCTTAATTACATAAAAATTGATGCTCAGACACATAGTTTAATTTACTCTGCATCGATTGATATACTTATTATAATAACACTCATTATTATTAATATGCAATAAATTTTTAAAAACGTGGGACAGCGTAAAAGTGGGGGTGGCACCCAAAAGTGAAAATGCCCAAATATTTATTCTTTAAGCATAAATACTTGCACCCGGCGGGAATCGAACCCGCAACCTCCTGCATTGCAGTCGCGCTTTCGCACGACGCGCCACAGAGGTCGTCAAATGTACAAGATGTACGACGCCAAAACTATACTACGAAGAAACTTGAAATATTCTAAAACTTGACCCTGGCTGTTCCAAATTGGCCATATCGGTCTCAGACCGAAATAAATAAAAAAAATAAATGACAGTACTACAAAAAGCACTTTGTTTATTACGAAAGAAAATAAATAAAACCAATAAAACCAATCTCCGCTAGGAGTTTAAGTGTTCGGTGAATTAAACAGACAGTGGAATTGACAGATTTCGCGATTTTATCTTACTATTATTTTACCAAACAACCGAGTGGTGAGGACTGGATCTGTGCTATGTCTAGCTCGACATGTAGAGTGTGTTTAGCGAGCGACCGCGAGATGTACCGGCTCGTGGACACGGCGCTCAAGGAAACGTATGAACGAGTTACCAGCGATACGGTAAGCTTGCTTCAACTTTGAGTACATAGAATTTTATTTCAAAGACGTGTGTTAATATCGTCCCTGATACACACTGTAAGTATATTATCTACCATTTAGAGGTGGGACTTCCTCAAAGACTATTCAATGAGGTGGAACACGTAAAGCTGTGAGCAGATGGCGCTCTAGCCGACTGAGCTTTTTTTTAAGTTTTGTTATTTTTATTTCAACCATTGATTGGAAGTTTACAACTTTCAAAGTACAAATTTATCCAAAAATACCAACGGTCCCCGAGTGATCATGATTAACCCAAATATCACGGAATTGTAATCATTCTGATGTGCTGACTAATCGGCAATTTTAGAACCGACTAGTTGGCTAGTCTGCTAGTCGGCAGAACCCCATAGCAAGCATAGTAATATTGATTATTATTAAAGATGGGCCGACTAGCCCATCTTTAATAATAATCAATATTACTATGCTTACTGATCTTTCACGGTGCTCCGAGCAGGGGGTATTAAGCCGAAAGGGGGTTGCTCTAGAGGTCTAGGCGAACAACTTTTGTTTTACAAGTTTTGGAAATTTGAAGTAGTTTTCGAAAATTTTGAGTTTAAAGTTTGCATGAAAATCAGCTGTTTTTTTAGAGTTTGAGGTCATTGGCCATAAGGTGCCCATTTATTTAGTTTGGACCACTACAATCTAAACATTAAATGCCTTCTTTATACAAAAAACAGCTGTTTTTTTAGTGATATTAGGTACTTTAAAATTTTCAAAAAAAAGATCGAATTTTCTAAAATCGTAGAATAAAAGTTGTTCACCTAGACCTCTAGAACAACCCCCTTTCAGCTTAACACCCCCTCGTCGAAACACGCTGTATACCTACAATAACTGCCGATACGATAGACATTTGTCCCACTTATATCATAAATGAGATAGTTTAGATGTTCGTGTTTCAATTATGCTTAAACTACTAAACCGACTGCAATGAAACTTGGTATGCAGATTGCTGAAGATCTAGCTAGATTAACACATAGTCTTTTTTATCACGATATTCCTTCGAGGTCGGGACTTACGCAGGAATATGGGGATAAAAGTAGCAGATGTGGCTGGTGTCTGGTGGTAACTGGTGCAACAGTCATGCAGTAGTATAGTGAGTTACTATGTATTAACAGCTTTGTGTGGAGGGGCGGCCGTGCTGCGTGTGCAGCGTGTGCCTGTCCGCACTGCGCCGGTGTCGCAGGTTTATTGACTCTGCGCGGGAAGCCAACGACGCGCTGGATCAGTGGATTCGGAATCAGTCCAATACAGTGAGTGCACAAATCTGCACATTACGATACAACCACACAACACAACCTACTGCATCAGTAGCCTAACCTTACCAACCGACCGTTCTGCTTTCAGATAAAGCTTGTGGAGCGCCCGTTGTACTCACTCACTCGAAGCCCTGTAGAACTCTATGAGGCCACATATTTGAACAATTTCTCTGATGAAGAAGCCAGTATCCTGTCAGATGAAATTAAGTCTGAAGTCGAAAGTGATGATGGACATGAATACAAACATGATTCAGATAATGAAAGTAAAAAGATGGGAGATACAGATGACCTTGAAAACCAAAGTGCAAAAGCGTTGACTAAGTTTGAATGCGTCAATTTATATGAAGCAATACTGGATGGAAATGACATAAAGACATCTGGTATTAAAACTGAAGTTGTGTTATTAGACAATGATGGAGTAGAACCAGGGCCTTCCAACGTTGGAAGTTATCATTCGATGTCATCGAAGGATGATATCCTGAAGTCACAAACATTTAAATCTAAAAAGAAAGTGGAGTGGATTAAAAACTTTGAAAGCAAGTACTCTTTATTATCTTTACTAAAAAGTTGAGTAGGTGTCACATAGAAATGCTATTACAAAAACTGGAAGTGGCCTATGGCTTGTCGCCTTAAAGTTTCGATTCTTCTCCAAATACTGTAGAGGTGGGCCGACACTAGTCGGCACTTGTACCGAAACCTAACGGCCGAATACAGAAACACGACTCAATATTTGAGTTCTACTTAAACAACTAAGCACCTCTCAAATTCAAAAATTCCCATACTATTTTTAAATTTAGAAGCTGCTTAATTATTTAAGTACGCCTCAAATTTTAAGTGGCGTTTCTGTATTCGGCTGTAACTCTAGAGGAAAATCAGCCAAAAGTCGTCTAAATCTTCATGAATCGATATCTGCTTACCAAGACAGGAGGGTTACTTCGGTTTGTTTCGATACGACAACGATACTGTCATAACGATGGTTCTACTGTCACCCTACTATCAGAATGTGACAGTAGAGTCATCGTATGACAGTATCGATGTCGTATCGAAACAAACCGCAGTAACCTTCCAGGTATCGTTGGACCCCTCGTGATCTCTAGATAGCGAATAATCCTGGCGTCACTTCGAGTGTCGAGGACAAGTAGGCACTCATGACGTCACAAAGATGACGGCTACCTGCCGCCATAATTTATGGATTTCTCTAGTTTAATCATTGATCCCAAAAAGACATGAGAGATGTCTTTTGAAAGATATTGAAATGTAACTTTGTACGTAGCCGTTATTTACCCGACGTACCTAAATATCTCTGAATTAAAATGATCAGCATTTCCGACCAGTCGGCACGAACCATAGTCGGTCCATCTCACAATTCTGATATCAAAACCGTCTTTCATAATGGCTGCACCTGCCTAAGGTGCAGCCATTATGAAAGACGGTTCTGATCGCAATCCACAATCAATGTTCCTTACATTAAAAGGTTACCTTCACAGGCATTCTCGTCCCCAAGCGACGGAGACCGACATCAGCCCGCCAGCGCCAGCGCGGGAACACCGACACGGCAGTTACACTGCGCGACGAGAAACATGCGTCCTCGTGTCGGCAATGCAACTATACTACTACAAAACCAAAGCTATTCAAGCAACACTTATTGACTCATACTGACCGAAAATCTTTTATTTGTGACAAATGTGATTATAAAAGTAAACAAAAAAGCTGTTTCAAACAGCACTTAAAGACCCATACTCATGAAAAGTTGTTTGCATGTGATAAGTGTGATTACAAGTCCATTTATAAGTCCTATTTTAAACGGCATTATATGATCCATACTGGTGAAAAACCGTTCGCTTGTAACAAGTGCGATTATCGATGTATTCAAAATAGCCAATTAAAAAGTCATTTATCATTAAACCATGCTGGTGAAAAACCGAAATCACTGCATTTTGCTTGTGACACATGTGATTATAAAACTAGTAACAATCAGCAATTGAAAATGCATTTAAAAATACATACCGGTGAAAAAGCATTTGCATGCGATCACTGTGATTATAAATGTATTAAGAAGTGGACTTTGATTCAGCATTTACGGGTCCATACAGGCGAAAAGCCATTTGCTTGCAATGAATGCGATTATAGAAGTGCAGGAAAACGGAATTTAAATCGACATTTACTAATACATGCTAATGAAAAATCGTTTATGTGTAAGCAGTGTGATTATAAATGTATTAGAAAAGATCGTTTAAAAGAGCATGTTAATATGGTCCACGCTGGTGGCAGGGTTACACTGAAATCGACTAGACAAATTGTTGAAAAGCCATTTTTGTGCGATAAATGTGATTATAAATCTAATATGAGGGCGACTTTTAATCACCATTTATTGCTGCATACTGGTGAGAAACCGTTTGCATGCGACAAGTGTGATTATAAGTGTAACTCGAAGCCATATTTAAAAATGCACAAATTTAAACATAGTGATCGACCGTTTATTTGTGATAAGTGCAATTTTAGGACTAATTACGAGAATCATTTGAAATTTCATTTATTGACTCATACTGGTGAAAAACTATTCGCATGTGATAAGTGTGATTACAAAAGTTATTATAAAAGTTATTTGAAGTCACATTTATTGAAACACTCTGGTGTAAAACGGTTTGTCTGTGATAAGTGTGACTACAGGAGTAACAATAAGGGACACTTAACTTGGCATTTAAGAACCCACACTGGTGAAAAACCGTTCGCTTGCGATAAATGTGACTTCAAAAGTAAGTATAAAGGAAATTTAAAACAGCATCTACAAACCCATACTAGTATTAAAATTGTTAAACAAAAGAAAACAAATCAATAAAAGTATGTAATAATTAAACATTTTTTTATTATTATAGGTATTCCTTAAATTGGGGGAAATAACGACATCAGCATCAGGAAATAAATATACATACGGTCGAATTGAGAACCTTCTCCGTTTTTTAAAGTCGGTTAAAAACGTGACCATATTACGGAGACTGCGGTGTCGCTGTAGGTATCTCATTAATCGTGATAGCTAAAAAGTTGAAATTTTCACAGACGATGTACTATCGGAGAAGTTTACGCTACATCCAGTTCAAAAATTTTCCTTCGAAGCTGGTCAACCTAACAAACCCCGCCTTTTTTTTTGTTGACCAATCAAAGCTCAAGACCTTTTTTTTATTACTTGAGTCTATTGTTTTGAAAGTTTCAAAACTAACCATCTGTTTTGGTCTTCACTTTATCTTCGTAAGTTGCTAATGTAATGTAAAGTTGAAACTAATGTAAATATTTAAGCAATAAGTAAGTATGTATCACAATTTGATTCTTTGTTTTACATTTGAAGTTTGTTCTTAGGTCGGCCAAAAGTAAACAAATAACGCACACGTAACAAGAACCCACTTAAAGATTGTTTCGCTAGAAATTGAATAACCCTCCATGACAAAAAACTCTTTTGTCTCTGAAAGCACAGGGATCAAAGTCGAAATAACAACACATGTAGCATTAACTAAGCAACAATCGATTCAAATCTTTATTCATATTTTTTGATGTGTTGCGCCACGCTATTTTATCCACATGCAGAAATCAGGAAAGGTGCCTAGGTAATTGCTTGCCCATGCACTTGAACATAGTAAATTTACTCAATCTGTTATAATCAGTGAACATAAATCTGCGTTATATTTTACTATTTTCATTAAGTAAGTTATCTATATTTTATCACTACCTATCTGCATTACTATAATATACATACAAATCCTTATTAGACAAATAAATGAAATCTGTTTCTTTTCATCAACAATGATAATACAAAAAAAACAGACGCTAAAAAAAACAATGACCTTTTCCCTTATTGGTTAACAAAAATTGAGAGGCGGGTAAACCCATAATGGCTCTGCACAAATGTGCACAGAACAACAAACCTTAAGCGGGGGCTGCGAAAACTTCCCCGATAGTACCTAATTCTGCAGCCAAATACTAAAAACAAATATTTCAGGGGGGCTCCCATACAATAAACGTGATTTTTTAAATTTTAAACAACGATATCGCGATTATTTTTACCACTGGCGCCAATCGTAAAAATAAATGCTAACGTTGCTAAGATTTTTGTATAGATCGTACGGAACCCTTCCTGTGCGAGTCCCATTCGCACTTGACCAGTTTTTTAAATGGCTCCCATGGAACATGTAACGACCCTCTGGTGATTTATAATAGCCTAGTACTTGCATACCAATTACCTACTATCACACATTTTACACTTCTAGTACGGTGCAGGATAACTTCTAGTAAGTCCTTACAGCCTTGTAAAAACCACGCACACGTCCAATACATTGCGAAGAACGATGACGACGACGGCCCACTCGACAACTTTCAACTTAAAGTTAATAAAAATCGTATAAATAAATTTGAGTCTCTTTTCACCATACCTGCTCGACATGGTCGATACGGTATGGTGAAAGGAGACTCCTTTTTCGTAGCCGTAGACCCTGGTATGGTGAAAGTGTACTAACCTGACCGACATGGTCGATGCGGTATTGTGAAAAGAGACTACTTTTTTCGTAGCCGTAGACCCTGGTATGGTGAAAGTGTACTAACCCTTGTTAAAGCGGCAACAGAAATACATCAACTCCGAAAATTTGAACTGTCTACCTATAACGGTTCATGAGACAGCCTGGTGACGGACGGACGGCGGAGCTAAGGGTATGCGCGCACGAGCAACTAACAACTAATTTGTTGCTGCATCATGTCTACGGGTTAGTATGAAACAGCGCGCACAAAAAACTATTTTGGCAGACTTTTTTGTCCGCCAGGACAGCGACGTAGTGAAATGCAAGCGCGCGCACGGCGACAAAAAAGTTGCCAGGCAACCAAGTTGCTCGTGGGGGCATACCCTTAGTAATGATACAATGCGCTATACTACAATTTTACCCGCGAAAGTCCCGATCCCTAGTAAATCGCGATGTAAGTAACCTACATGTTATTCCTGGCACTTATGCTATAACTAAAACGTCTCAACATCGCCTCAGCATCGTAAGATTTTACTCGAAAACGATTTAACAATCATTGTTGGAAACTATCCAGTTTCGCTAAAGGTTTTGAAGTGTTAGTAATTTCTTGCAAAACTATAAACAACTGCTGAACGCTTCTTGAGATAAATCTAACGATGCTGAGGCGATGTTGAGACGATTTAATTATAGAATACGTGCCCACTACTCAAGCTATCTACATGCCGAGTTTCATCGCAATCGGCTCAGTGATTTCCGCGTGAAGGAGCAACACATATCCTTCACAAACTTTATTGCTTTTAAGTCTGGTTTTTAGGGTTCCGTAGCCAAATGGCAAAATACGGAACCCTTATTTACCTACCTTAAAGTTGTGATTTAGGTAGAATTGATTATTTAGGTGATTTAGGTTGATTCTAAGGTAGGTTAGGTTATTTCTAAGAGATAATAAACAAATCATTTTTTAATTTTTATATATTTTATTGTCTTTTAATTCACAATCATAAACTCCACGAGAGTCCACTTCTCACACAATAAATAGTTTAATTCTATATATCTACATACATGAATACTTAAATTAGAACCACATAAAAATCATATAGGTAAATTTAATATCCACACTATAATTCGATCCCTTTGCGCGAGAATTTCATACTTTGACCTCTCTATCGGTGTCCTCTTTCGCTTCTGCGTAAATAAACGTCAAACGCACTAGTTTAGTAGGTAATATAAACTGAGAGAACGACGTTTTTTTGCATGAGATAGGCTAGCATTTGACCTCAGCTTACTGTGGAAAGCAAATATGAGGTCAACGGTAATATGCTTGCCAAGAAGAAACCTATTTTAGACTCTAACTTAGCTCTAACTAGAGTCCAAGGTCCAATTTACGCAAGGGCGATAGGGGCAGAGAGAGGGGTTAGTAACAAAATTCCTCGTGCTAAGCGACTGAAGTATAGAAGATATTAACCCCCACAATCTGAGTCGAGTTGTAGAGGTACACGTTATATCGCAACTGCAATCGCAAATATTTGCGACTTCAGCAGGCGAAGTGTTAAGTCTATTGTTTAAATGTAGTTCTAACTAAAAGGCACGTATTTTAAAAGAACTCTGTGGCGCGGTGGGCAAGCGCGAGTTGCGGGTTCGATTCCCGCCGTCAATATATTTATAAGATCTACAGTATTTGCTTCCGGTTCTAGGCGTTTGTTTTTACCTACGATAAGTGTACCTACCCTATATATTTACAAAACAAATATTTAGGTAGATTACCGAATTAGTCTACCTATTGTTGTCTTGCACCCATATTGCAAGCCTAGTTGCTTTAGGGGCTAGATGGCGCTGTGTGCGATGTCGTACTATAATTAAAACTAAATGAATACAATGTATCACACACACGAGTCTCAGTCAGTCTTGGTCGGAGCGTCCTCCGAGGGATCCTGCGGAATGTCTGCACTTGGTACTGATGCCTTCAACCCGCTTCCGATGTCGATATTATCCCCTAGAAATAAAAATACAAAAGAAATTAACTATTGTTTGAAAATAGAATTAGATAGATATAAGTTTGTTATGTTAACCCTTTTACTGGTTGAGTTGAAATCGCAAACCGCAAAATCGCAAATCGGTGAATCAAAACCGCAAATCAGTGAAACAAAATCGCAAATACATGTGTTTTCAGCAGACAAAGAGATTGATTTCAGATGATTCTGATGATTACTTGCAATTCTCTCGCTTTGGGAAAAGTCTCAGAAAAGCTCTATTTTCTACAAAAACGGTTTTTAACTTTAGAATGTTTTTTGCATAGTTTTGCGATTTAAAAAAATACCCACGATAATTTTAGTTTCGTATTTATTTTAAGCGCTTAAACTTGTACTTGGCTACTGTCATAAAATATTTAAAAAAAAATTTTGTTGATGTAGTTATCCTTTAAAACCGTAATACCTACCGTTAATTAAACTTTTCTTAGACTTCATTATTAGAACTGCGGATCTAGATCTCGTTGTAGATAATCGCGGTGTTTTCTTGCGACCACGGCCTGTGTAACCCGTTGCCGAAAGGTCGAGTAAATCTAGAATAGAATTATCTACAACACGATATAGACCCGTTCTGTTAAAAATGATGGACGGAAAATGTGTTTTCGCTTAAGTGAGACGATTTAACTTCAAGTAATCAGCAGTATATGGCCCTTGGTTTGACTAGATGTAAGTGATGTAACGCCTTTACGAAATATAACGCTTTTCTTATGAAATAAACACACATTAAAACAGAAATTGATTAGAACAGTTTTACGAACATTAAATGAAGCTAAACACAGATCGACCAATTAGTTAATGTGGAAGTCACAGCTAAGTAATAAATAAAAATGTTCTATGACCTATTGTAAATACTTACATTTTACTTATATCAATCATAATTAAATATTTAGGTACCTACAATTAAAAATAGTTGATAATGAAGTAATAATATCCTCCAGACCAATTCCGGTCACGGAGACCATAAACAAGTAATTTGATTTATGATTTACTTAATAATTTTCCACGCATCGCTTGATATTTAGATAAACAAGCTAATGTATGTAGGCATGCTTTAGTTTTACTTATTCAAGTATATGTAATTGGACTACTTCAAAACTGATTTTAATTGCATATCAATTCACGAGAATTCGTTCGTATTATTAAATATTCAAATTATGGCAGAATTAGCTTTTATTAAAACAAAAATTAAAAGTACTACCTAGGCCAATTATTTAATACGAGTATGTATGATAGTATGATTTTCTAACACTGTTTGCTTGTATCCAAATTCAATTGACAAACATTTTCTTTATTGTTAAATAATCTAGTTTAGTTACTCTTGCCCGTGTGTAGGCAGGCATAAATAAACGGCCACTGGGATAAAAATATTGTCGGAGATATCCATTTAAAACTAGTTATCCACAAACAAAACACAACATCAACACAACACAGACAGACAAACAAAGCAAGCTCCCCCTTGGCCCAGGCCAACCCAGGCAAGTGTACCTGAATGTTGGTGCCCAACGTATTGATAGCACTATTGATAGTCGTCGAGACCGTGGCTAGGGTCCCATTCACGACCGCCCCTATTGTACCCACCAGGCTATTCACGAAATTGCTCCATGCATTTACTGAAATACGATCACCGTCATCCAAATTCATGTTAGAAAATATTTTTAACAGCCGAATTCAAAACCTTAAAGGTGCTTTTCCCTTTTTCAAATTCGGTTATGCGTTTTTAGCATAGCTTCCAGTGGGACTCGAACCCACAATCTCCGGATCACCAGTCTGTCTGCTCGTTTAAATTTATGGGATGCAGTCGTGTCTATATAAATCGTGGATTCTTAACATTCGGCTATGGCTTTTGATTTTTAAATTACGTTGAATACATTATTTCAACGTCTCGCCATCGAAACATAATGGTTAAATATATGTTTTTTAACTGTAACACACTCTGAACTTTCTTTTACATATTAAAATTACTTGTTAAACATCATAATAATTTTTAAAGGCGAATTAAAAATAACTTACCATTGTGGTTTTGGTTATGCGGAGGTTTTCCAATCAGCAAGATGCCACCCTTTTCGCTCTCAACGTTTTCGCTTTTGACTGTATCTCTGGGCTTGTCTGTATTAGCTGCTGCCGCTTGAATCTGGTTCTGGATCCTCTGAACTACGGGGATGTTGTTCAGGATCTGTCTGATGGGTCCTACAGGTGCTGGAGGAAGTGTGGCAGGGGCAGATGCTGCTGGTTGCGCATCTTCAACCGGGTCTGGTGGGCTCTCCTTTGCGGGGACAGTGTTACTGCCGGCTGCGACGGGTTGAACAGGGGCTACGGGCTGGACGGGGGCTACACCTGGTCGATTCTGGAATAAATTAGTTATCGGCAAGAACAACCCTTGGAACAGCCCTTGAGAGCTACCTGGGGTCGATGCACCGCTCTGCTGCCCTTGTTGACCTATTGCGAAGATCTGATTGAATTGATTTTGGATATTGGTTCCCCAGTTCTCCCACGGGTAGGTGGGTCGAGTGGGCCCGTCAGGAGTGTCGGCGAGCGGTGCGGGCGAGGCAGTGCCCGTCTGGTTGCGGTTGAAGAAGTTCTGCAGCCCATTAACAGCGGGGTTGTTCGTGAAGAATTGCCCAATAGATTGCGAGACGTTGTTTACTCCGTTTGAAATGGTATTTGAAAGATAATCTGCGTACTCAACGAGGAAGTTCTGTGGCGGATTCGCGGGAGCGACAGGTGCACTCGGCGCTGCTGGGCTTTCCGGGCTCGCCGGGGCTGTCTGTCGTAGACTTTCGCTGGATTTGAGGTGAGCGACAAGTTGAACTCCTTCAGACAGTGTGTTTACGCCGTTTTTGAAATTATCTTCTAAGATCTGGAGACGAGATTCGATCTTTTGAAAGTCTTTCTTGATCTGAGACTCCGCCGGTGTCAGCTCAGCCGGCGGCGGTGAAGTCGGGGGTTCCACGAAAACTTGAAGGGTTTCGTTCAACTTTTGAATTTGATTAGTGAAACTGTCACGCAAATTCTGAATATTCTGTTGAATCAAACTCAGCTGATCGCTGTTAGATATCCAACCTTGAATATCATCTGAGACACCTTTGAATCCTTGACGGAGAAGATCTTGGGTTCGTTCGATATTGTCTTTCACGGAGAACAGTTTGGCGGCCTGTTCCAGGTAAGTTTCCGGGTTTTGAGTTTCGTGCTCTTGGCGTTGTGGCGGGCCTGGGTTTCTGAGATCCACAACAGGTCGTTGGATTTCATCTTGTGCGACTTCGTTAGCCTTAATTTCTGGTTTCGGTTCGTCAAGGAGTATCGCTACGGGGATGGAAGGAGGAGCGCGGGCGGCGGCGGCGCTCAGTGCACAGACCGCTACCAATATGTGCGCGAGCTTGGACATGGCGCGGGAGAGTGGCGCGCACGCCTCCGCACCAGCATTTATACAAGCAAGCTAACGGTGCCGCACATCTCCGCATCGGATCGTGCACCACCTCATTATCTCTCTCATTATTTGTTTTTAAATGGTCCACGAGCCGCCAAGAGATGTCCCCTCGCGAATTAACTGTTAACTACGCCTTCTGCCGTGGATCACAGAATATGCTAAAATTCAAATTTAATTTATGCTATCTTATAAATAAACTGTTACCTACTTAGCTACTACTTTATGTCTAATTTTATTTATGTTTCTAGGAGATAGGCAACTATAGGTACCTATGTGATTTGCACAACGCTTATGGAACAGTAGGGTAACGGGTCATTGTTTGTTTCCGACAGGTTTTCAATATTAAGTTTAATTGCTACATTCGCCAAGTAGGTACTAGTTTTACTATTTATTAGCTTTTAGGTGAAAATTGCATTTGTCTTATAATGTAGGTAATGGGTCTAGTTCACAACCGTAGTTACCTACAGTTGCCAAGTGTGTCAGATAAACACTTGCATGCACCTCAATGTAGGGAAGTAGGTAATTTTCAATAGGTACTTACCTATGGAAGGTGCTATTGTTGTGTATGCCTTTTGTTTACCAAAACCAGTGAAATGCAGGAAAAAAGTAGGTACCTACCTAATATTGTGTAAGTTTCAGATACTTTCGTTTTCGAAACGTGTGTTAATGCTAATGTCTACAAAAGCCACGGGGTTAAGAAAGTTTACAACAACTGTGTCTACAGAGTGATATACACACTAGTTGGAAAGTCCCTTTGTTTTCTTATATAGAAAGATAGACAGGTAGGTGAGTTGTCACTCTGAACATTTGGATCCGTGTGAAACGTCCCCTGCATGTGAATATAATAGTGTTTTTCCCTATGACATCTTATACTTCAATTAATTTAGGCAAATGCGCCTACCTTCATTGAGTTGTGGACTGGCTGGACTGTGGCTTTTAGCATCCGCTCAAACCTCTGTGGTTTATTGATGTTAAATAATACCTTGTAATTTGTTTTTATTGTTTATTCTGGTAAATAAAGTTAAAAAAAAAAAAAAAAAAAATATTTATAAAAACGTTAGGCGCTATAAAACATAACCTTCACTTCAAAATATAATATTTGCGCTTATTAAATAAAATTTGCCATATAGATACCTAGCTTTTGCCTTGTGGCGAATCGGAAACAGTGATAGCGGAACCAACCAGGATTTAAAACTAGCAATTGTTAAATATTTAACAATTCTTCTAATAAAGGAAGCCCCTTATTATGGGAGCCTACAGTTACATACATTTGACGACCTATAAGTGTGCAATAATCTCCAGTAAGTAACTTTTAATATTTATTTATTTGAATTTCTTCTATTTCTTTCGTTTTCTTGTTTTTTGTGCAAGTTTTTGTGTGTCTAATCTATCCATCTACTTTGTATGTTGTTAAGTTGTATGTTCGTCTGAAACAACTATTTTATTTCTTTCTAATTCTGATTTATCTTGTTTCACATGTTAAGAACCAAATTGGAGGAAACACAAACCCAGGGCTCACATACCTCACTGGTCAATGCACTTGCTATCTCAAAAACCTGAAATTGACCGGGATTATGTTTAATTAGCACCATTTATAAATATTTATTTAAATGTATGCGCGCTACGTTTCGAAAACTAGCCATCATATATCTTAAGACCGTTAACGTTGATTTGTCTGCAAATATTTTTAATCTATATGTCTGCTTTTAGGCACAGTTGATCTAGATAGTTTTGACACATTTAAGTGCTTGGAATTTTGTACTAAATACCTACTAATATTAATGAAATTAGAATACGAGGTAAGGATCGCCTCCCATCTTACCGACTTTCAAACTTGCCATAGGTACCTAGTTTTCGCGTTATTTATGTACTGTTACTGTAAATATACTGTTGTATGGTTTGGTAGAAATACTCGCACTACGAGTCCTATAGTGGAAAATACATCCTATTAATATAAACGCCATTTGCAAGTATGTATTTATGTACGTAACTTTGTTACTCTTTCACGCGAAAATTATAGAACCGATTACATTTGGTATGCAGATAGATGGACATCTGGATTAGACATAGGCATATGACTTTTTATTTCGGGATCGGAACTTACGCGGGTAGAACCGCGAGGCGCTGGTAGTATTAAAAAATAGGTATAAATATTACTATGCATATTTTAACAATTTTAAATTGCCAAAGCTTAGGTACACTAATCTTACAACTATTACGCGTAGTCTAGTTGTAAGGACACCTGCCATTCAACCAGGCGGGCGTGAATTCGAATATTCACTCCTGAAATTTTGGTAGATGCGTTTTCCCTTTAAAAAAAATTAAGTCAATATACTTACTTACAGATGTAGTGTTTGGATTTGGGACGGATCGAACGATAGATATTTAGATTAATGCTTCATCGTAGGTACTAAATTAATACATAACTATAAATTGATTATAAAAGAAACATAATACACAAAAAGGAATTTAAAAAAATGTCAGAAGTTTTCCCGATATTACCTCGAAAACTGAGATTTACCCAAATGAAATCGCATAGGCGCCTATAGGCGTAGCTATTTAAATAAATCCGCCAATCCCGTTGCAAGCCAAATAGCCTAACTATTAGCAAAGAACGTTTACAAAATAAACAAATAAATCCATTGAGAAGCAGTATTATTCCATAGTGTTAGTTATAGCGGCTCGTAACGGGCCGCGCGGTGGCAACCGGTCTGTTAACTCTATACGGTAGATAATGTGTAAAACGTTTCTTCTTTTTATTTGTTTTTAATCTTTCAACTTCAAAAAAGGAGGAAGTTGGTTATTTGGCTGCACAGCACAGACCAGGGCAATTACCCATTACGTTTTTAGCTACGGCTTTCTGTGAGTGACATTGTGTATTGTAACTGGATTAATACAAAAATACACAACTTTCCAAGAAGCTCCTATACCTGGGGACCTATTTTATAACTAAACCGTCTCAACATTCCTTCAGCACTGTTCGACTTTTCTCGGAAGTTTCTTTTTAGGAATTAGGCTTTTGGATTGATTTTTGAATTATAAATATGTTAAATATTTATATGAAAATTATATCTTGCAAAAACTCAAAGAATTTCTTTTTTCGTGAAAAATCGAATGATGCTAATAATAATATGTTGAGACGATTTAGACATAGAATAGGTCACTAGACATAGAAGCTTCTAGAAACGGTCTGGATCACACTTTTTAAACTTAGACGATTTCTGTCCATTATAATTATTAGAACTACAGGTACAATCTAGACCCGTAGTTCTTAAATAATAACGGTCTGGATTTTTGTAATAATCGAGTTTCAATTGTAGTGTATGTACCCAGTTAGCACTGTAAGCATGTATCCTAATTAAGAAGCGAGCTATATTGTATCATTAATTTCAATTAGAATAAATCATATCTTCAGTCAACACAGTCGTTTACTTGGTCCCACCTTATATGGCGACCCTGCCCGCGTTCGCGTTTGGCTAGTGCATTCCATTGCCCAAATACGAACAATGAACTTTGTACCAGTGACATGTCACTCATAGACAGATCTGCTTCTTGCCTTTTTCCGATGCCATGTTCCCGGTTGCATCCCTCTTGGAAACCCACAGCATCCATCTACCACAAATAAATTTGGCAATCTTCTTACACCATGGGAAGAAATCCAGGTTCGCCAGTCACCTCCAAATCCCTTTTTCACCTTTTACGACACGAAATTAAGATATTCAATATCCAGGCGTCGTCGTCGAGGTTACGCATCATCGGCGGGTTAGCATGCTTTTTGTAAGCTGGTTGTAAAAGGCTTCCGGTGCACGAGAAATATGCCTACCTATGTTATAATAACGTGATTAACCCTTAGTTAACCACATGTTTTTATCTCCCGGAAGCCTTCAGTAAATAAACGGCCAAAATCTGACAATTAACCATAGGTGACTTAGCATTGTAATAATGGTGCGAGCCATGTTTTGTCTTCTCTCTTTGACTCCTGAGACGTTAAAACCGCAAATCGCAAAAACAAACGCAAAACCGAAAAATCGCAAATCGCAAACACACGTGTTTTCAGCAGTCAACGGGTTTAATATATTTTCTTGTGTCAGGTTGGTTTGTCGATTGATTGCTGCACTAAACAAAGACTTTCTTTCTATCTTTATCAGTTTAAAACCAGATTGGATGCCTTAGCCATTCGCCATTCGTTGGTAGTTAACCAATATCAAATAAAAAGCTGTTTCGAAATGTATCGCGTAACGGTAACCACCTGTTTTGACGATACTGAGGCGGGTTCAACGACCTCTCTAGAGAGGGTAGACTTTTAAATTTACTCCCAGGATGTCCCAATGTTCCCGACTAGATCCCGGTCCTGCGGGAAAGTCCAAAATGAGTTCGTCTGTTCTTACGTGGCCTTAGATTAGGTACCTACCTACCTATAGGTACCTACCCTATTTTAGAAACTGAGATTAAAAAGGTAAACAAAAATCCCTTACCTACATTTATTTAAAAGTGACAGCTCTTTATTTACTTTTTCCTTTAAAATTGACAGTTCTTTGTTTACATTTTGGTTCTAAGATTCTGAAATAGAGTACTTAGGTAGGTATAGTTAGGTAGGGTAGGTAAAATACATTTTTGATCTACGATTTTGAAATAGAGTATAGGTTTAGTTAGATAGGGTTAACTGGGTACGATTGTGCCACAGGACAATTTAATTGTGACAGTCAGTATATTAGCGAAACTATAAGATATAGCGCGGAGGGAGCACATTGCAGAGCATAAAGGAGTAAGAGTGTTTGTGAACAATTTTGACAAACAATTCAAATGAGGCACCTGCTAGGTAGGTATCTTTAGGTACAATAACTTCATAACTGGACTAGACAGATAATCTAACATTTTGTTTTCTCCTTGTTTGTTATCGCTATCAGTTGATATCTCTTATCATCGCACCTGAGATAAGAGACTGCAAAACAAATGTTCAATGTTGTATTTTCAAAATTATTCTACTCGCAAGCGCAACGTACTTTAATACTACAGTTTAGCTAATAGTTAGTGCGCCTTGTGGCGCTCTTAGTAGGTAATACCACAGTTTACCTAAATGGCGCTCTGTAACACAAACGCTGAATGAATGTTACTCTTCCTCATACAAAAAATACTAAAGTGATTGCGATAGAACTTGAAATGTAGGTTAGCTATTAAGAGGAGTATCAACGCCAACGACCTTCAAACTGAAAATCCCTGTCGGGCTCATCGAAAATTGTTGATTATTTCATGACGGAATGTCGTAGAACTTTTTTTTGTGCACAGATTGAAGGTGACATTGTTTCCTACATTTTGGTGTAGTTTTAAGACAAGAACCTCCTATTGGTGCAAAGCCTATCCATATTTTAGACAAAAAATGTCTGATTTGGCTAAAATGTCGATAGGCTTCAATACGTTTAGACATATTTGTATGGAAACTGCACTAAAATATCGGAAACAATGTCGCCTACAATCTGTACACAAAAAAAGTTCTACGACATTCCGTCATGAAATAATCAACAATTTTCGATGCGCCCGACATGGATTTTCAGTTTTTCAGAATAGGGCCCTTAAAACATAGATCTAGTTTTTATATGACGGTTCATAATGGTGATATATTTGTAATTTGTATCTAAATAAGTTTTAACTGAATAAATGGTCTTGCTTGACGCAGAAAGTCAATTTAGTAAAAATTACATATTTTACCCGACTGCCGAAAAAGGGTTAAATATTTTGACACTTTCGCACTTGTGATTTGTAACCAATGCATATTATGTGTGACTAAGGTATTTTATTCTGATATCCAGGCAGGATAAGTGGTCGTTTAACCATCTATAGCTATACTAATATTATAAAGAGGTAACGTTGGTAACATGTATGTATGTATGTATGTATGTATATTGGAGGTAATCTCCGAAACTACTGGACCGATTTTAAAAATTCTTTCACCATTAGAAAGCTACATTCACCCTGAGTAACATAGGCTAGTTTTGATCCCGATATTTCGGGATCGGGACTTACGCGGGTGAAACCGCGGGAATCTGCTAGTCGTTTATATAACTGGGAATATTTAGTGAAAAAATAAAACAAAACTTATTTTATAATCAAAAAATATACTTACTAGATAATTATAATTATATCTTATTTACTTAATTAAAATATTACTGTAATTGTAACTTACAGCGCAAAACTTAGCGCAAAAGATGTAAGTAGTTAAGTTTCTAACGTGACTCGCTCCATACAATAATAAAATACTCTTTTCACCTCACAACCTCGGAAAGGATCGTTTTGCACGCGATTTCTGCGTGCATAATCGCACTTTGCGCCCTAGCGTGGACAGAGATTTTATAATTCGAATCTTTCTTCTCGATACTTTTTTATAGAGCAAGTCCTTTGAAAATGCGCTAACCGGAACCTCATTTCTTTTTTTTTTGTTCATGGCATCGAACCACGAAGTATTGTTGCATATTGCCAATGTAGTATTTATTGATTATTATCATTAGTATCAAGCAGGTTTTTTTCATGAATTATTCAATTTAGAGATTGTTTGCTTATTTTTATTATTTACGGTACAATAAGCGGTATATAATGCCGAATTAAGTTTTCTACCGGAAAAATGCACCTAGCGTTTTCCTCGCTGTAGTGAGGTGAAAAATTGTGTGTTTCACTCGGCTGCAAAGTTTTTTGCATCTTGTACCTTTGAAACCTTTGCGACGCTCAGCATTCTACATTTGAACCACTCGCTTGCGCTCGTGGTTCAATCCTAGAATGCTTCGCTAGCTCAGGTTTCAATACAAGTACTCGCTGCAAAAACCAACTTTGCAGCCTTGCATAACAAATAACTATTTCCACCCCTTAACGTTATCCGATTTCAGTGTTTTTTTGTTGTTGGAAGATGTATCTATAATAATAATAATAATGTATAATATCTAGGTAGGTTACCTAACTATCTTACAAAATTAGACCTTAACTTTTTTTTTATAAAATGTAAAAGATTAGATTTTTAACATTTTGCCTAGATCTCTTATGAAGTTATTAATTACACAAAAATAATCACTGCAATCGGATAACGTTACGTGGAAAAGAGGTTTTTCTTTTTATCTTCGTTGTATAGAGAAAGCCGCCTATACTCGTCCTCTAAGATGACTTTGGTTTCCAACTATGACTTGGCACTGAGTTTATGTTATTTAGAAACGTTTTGCTATATTAATTATTATGAATCTCTGTTTTTTTTGTAAACAGCCGATTATCGGAGGTTTTAAAATTCCTGAGTGTAAGTTGTAAGTCGCGAAAAATAACACTATTTATTAGGCTTTATCAAAAGCCCCGGATCACCTTGTATAGGTATACCTATGTAGGTATACCTATATTTTGTTAAGTAGTATGTTACTAGTAAACTGTAAAACTAGATTAGTATTGCGCCCTCCTATATTTATTCCTGACGTGGTTCGCCAAGCACAGCCCGAACACGACCGCTACCAACTGCGAACAAATTACAAATGAATTAATTTCAGCGATTGCAGGGACTTGATTTCGATTATTGTCTATACTCTAGATCCTAGACGTCCTATTTCAGGACGAAATCGAACGTAACTACGATAAAATTACGTTTATATGTAGATACCTTCTGCACCAACGGATTTAACACACCCGTGGTAACACCATACATGTCGTGTTAACTTCCCCGTCTTGCTAACATACCAGTCATGCTAACATAACCGCCCTGCTGTGCTAATATATCAGATGTCCTAACATACCCATCGTGGTCATGCTAAAAACACCCGTCGTCGCGTCGTGCTAACATACCAGTCGTGCTAACATACCGTCGTAACAACATAACTACCCGTCGTGCTAACATATTGTCGTAACAACATACCTACCCGTCGTGCTAACATACCCGTCGTGGTAACATACCGTCGTAACAACGCTAACATATTGTACCCGTCATGTTACACCGACATACAACAGTACACCCACCTCAACAGCAGCGACAACAATGGCGACGGCTCCGATGGCCAGTCCGAAGGTGTTCATGGCGTTCTCGACGACGGTGGTGCAGCCGTCGTACGAGTTGGTCATGTTGCAGGGGCCGGGCGCGGCGCAGCACGACAGTGGCAGCGGGTTGAGGCCGTAGGAGGCCGGGCCCGTCGTGCCGCAGCAACGGAGCTGGGGTACAAGGTAACAATAATTTAGTATTACGGCAAAAGCGTATGTGCATTAGGCATATACTGACGACTCCTGAGACTGACTCTAAAATTTAAATTGACAGCAGATATCATTTTATTTATAGCTCGTTTTCTTAGTTATTGACGTCTTTCGTAGTCTTCGTAGAAGAATTGGTATTTAATTTTCACCTAAAACCAGTTGTGGGTATCAGAATTACTAATCAAATCTTACAAGTTGAATTTGAACTACTTCTTCTTCATTTAGAACATGCATATATTGCATAATTCCTTAGTTTCGATGACAATGCGTTCTTATGCTGCGTTGGCCTGATGGTGTCCCCAGGGTTGACTCGAACCGAGGAAACTCTTTAACAGTCACCAACAAAGAAACGCAAAAGTTTACGATCACTTGATGGTATACCTTAGTATTGGCTCCAACCAAACAGAAGATCTCTTCAGCGGGCAATAGTACCGACACGAATTTTCGTATTAGGTACGCATTTGGATAAGGTGGTCCATTTTGTAGTTTACCGTGACCTGATGGGATACCTTGATGGATTGGCTCAACAGGATATATCTCGGTCAAAAGCACTGATTTTTGTAAACGCATTATACGAATGATAATGCGAATATTAAAGTCCATTGTGTTATATTAGCATTATCCAAAAGTAGAATTGGTCCAGCTAGTAGAAGTGGTATTTTAAGGTTTGAGCCTACCGTGGTCTGTAGCTCCGAGAACGCTTGGGGATCGCGTGTGAACGCCTCTTGCATCCACTTGGGCACCTCGGCTACTGCGTCATCCAACTTCACAAAGATGACCACGGCGAGCGCTATCTTAGCCACCATCAATACTAGCATGAAGATTGAATACTGGAAGATAAAACAGAAAGTAAAAATATGTAGAAAATGCTATTCCAAACCTACTTCAGGCTTGATTTGAACCTTCAACCTGTTTTGTTGCAACTACTACTGCGCCATAGGAATTCAGACTGCAAAAATCAGGTGTCGTTTTTGAGAACAATTTGAAACAACCGTCTAGTTATGAGATACAGCCTGGTAACAAACGGACAGACAGCGAAGTCTCAGTAATAGGGTCCCGTCCGTTACCTTTTGGATACGGAACCCTAAAAAGTACTTAAGTATAATAAGTATAATCTTACTCTTGTTTCAAGGTCGTTTTGCTCTTGTTTCAAGGTAAGCTGGTGAGACAATCTGCAGTTATGGATAAAATTTAAAATAAGAAAGTTGGAGATTTTCCTTTACAAAATAATGAAATGCGATACGATATTATTTTTAAAGTAAACAAGTTAAATAACGATCACTTTCGCGAAGTTTCTCATAACAATAATATAAAGTTAAGGCGGCGTTAAGAGGAAAGGATATATAATATAATACTGCTCGTTTTCCATACAAACGTAGTCGACTGTTTCCTCCCTGGATAAAGATATTAGAGCAAATACGTTTATGCCATAAAACCTATATCTGCCAAGGGCCAAGACCTATGTTTTAAATCTGCTGTTTTTAAAGTAAATACTATGAATAACTATAATATATTATAACAGTGCATTGGCTAGACTAAAAAAAAAGGTTTATGACCTCTAAACCCCGCTGACTTTCAATCAAACATATCCTCAATTTTGTTTAAATAAAGTTCGACTTTTGAAAAGTTGTAGATCAAAAGTTGTTCACCTAGGCGTCTAGAACAACCCCCTTTATGGTCGGACACCCATTTCGTAACATAGGTACCTACAGTACCTACAGTATAGGTAGGTTTACACAACAAAAAAAGATAAAAGAATATAAAGGTAGGTACTGTTTGTACACATCGCATCGCCTTTAAAAAGCGCGCATTAAGGGCACAGATCGTAGATTCCACAGTGCTACGCTTTAAGTCTTACCCGCTTATAAATGAAACCAAAATACTCACAGTAACAAGCATACAGTTGCTTTCTTTAATAGCGCCACAGCATCCGAAGAACGCGATCAGAAAGACGACTCCGCCGACCACCATCGACGACACCGGCGCCACGCTCAGGTTGTTTTCGAGCAAGACATTTGTGACGGCAGAGATCTTCAGCTGGGCTGCTATGCCAAGCCCGAGCAGCGCTAGCCCGGCCAGCTGGAAATAAACATATTTAGTTAATTTAAATAATCAATTAATAATTAATTACGTATGTATGTCAGTAGGTATCTTACCTACCTACGTGCGTAAATTACCTCGTAAGTAAAAAACATTGGCAAAAAAACATAACCCTTTCCTTGCAGCCGGGTAAAAAAGCTAGTAAGTTACATTTGTGCCAAATGTTGGTGCAAGTTGAAAAACAGACAAAAAAGTAAAATACATTAGTATCTGCCTGCATGAAACCTATAAATATAAGTACCTACTACCTCTGGGCCTTTTTACCCGACTACGGCAGAGCCAAAAGGAAGGCTAATGGTATTTTTAATTATTATTTGCTAATTTACCCTGTGGTATGTAACGTATCTAATTAATTTAACTTTTTAAGATTAGGATTAGGTATTTAATAAAATTGCAAGTACTATCTCTGCCCTGCGGTTCCACCCGTGTAAGTCCCGATCCCATAGAATTATCGAAATAAAAATCTGCACATGGCTTTGAAATGAAATTTGAAATTGGTACAAGCAAATGTGTCTAAAAGTATTTATTGGAACATTATGTTTCCAAATATAGGCTTATCGCGTATCTTATCTAGCAAAGCCACGATGAATACACTCCTAGTGTGATATAAATATAGAGATGAAAATATAACTTGCAAAGAGGTGCCTACGCTTTAGTACAGGGGGTTTATTTTTGAATCGCTTGTGCCATTTCGAGCGATGTAGATAGCTCAATATCTACAAATTTTCGGTCGAGGTCGATATTTTCCGTGTGAATCGCACGACTGCCGCAAGAGTATGAAATCGAACGAAATTTAACAGAATTAAGGCTCCAGGCTAAAATACTTATACAATTAGACCATGTCTGAGATAACATTTCGCTTGCATGACTAGTATAAAATGGCTTGTGTTTAAACACCGCCCAAAAAAGTACCTATTTTATTACCAAAAAATTCTAAACAGTTACCAAAATGGATAAATGGTCACCAAATTACGTTTCCTAAAATATTATGAAATAAAACAATTTTTTCGTATCAATGACTGCCATAAAAATATATGGACGCCTTTAAAATACACTTTAGACTAAAGATTATATATTGTCACTACTTAGATGTTACCAATTATATTATACCATGAGTTCTAATTTGGTAATTTTTGCTAGGCTAAAAAGCTAACGATCGCTAGAATATTTCTCGAATACCAATTAATATACTGGGCTTCCCAAACGTACGTCGCTTATTTATTGTTATATGAAATTCACTAAATATACTGGGGTTCCCAAACAAAAGCTTAGTCTCCGCAGCTTAGTTTTATTTATAGATAGTATTAGGCGCTTTGGCGACCGCTGCCGCGGCACGCTTGCTTCGCTCGCTCGCCAAAGCGCTGCGTGTAATCATGTTCTAACATTAACCTAACCTATCCAAGTCGGGGTGATCCGTATATTTCGTTCCCCGCGGAGTGCGGGGTTAAGAAATAAAGGGAAGCATTTGTAATTTTAGTCTTACATTAAAGTAGTCTGGGATCAAATAATGTATTTTGGATGACTTCAAACTATTTTGGAGTAAAATTTTTGGTAGTAAAATTAATCTTTGAGTTAGGCAGAATTTGGTGACCATTAATCCATTTTAGGAATCAAAAATAATATTTGTGCTAGGCTTGCGATTTTTTAGACGTTATTTCATTTACTTTGGATCATAATATTAAATACTTAAGGGCCCTTTTAAAAAAAGACAATTATTTTTTTGGAGTTGTTTATTTTATTTAGTGGCTTATAGTCTTAAAAATAATTTTGGTGACCGTCTAAATTATACCCGTATAAAATAAAATAACCAAACAATATTAGCATTTTTACTAACAAAAACTGTAAAAACACTAACCTAGATAAAGATAAATACAATTTTAATTAATTACTTACAACTAATAATAACCTAACTGTAATGTATGTACCTACCTACATACTTAACCTAAAATACGATAGTAGAATAATAATCCATACCTAATATTTAACAGCGAACAAAATTATAATTCTGAGTTTTTCTTTAAGTATTGGTTTTTTTACGCTGGAGAAATGAAAAAAAATGTTTCTTTATTTCATTTCGAATGAATATTTTGGAAAACCTTGTGGTGGGGCCCTATAAAAATAAGGTGGAAAACTAAATTTTTCATAATTTATTTTGGTATTATGGTTGTATGGAAATGGTAACAGTACCCACGTTCTTAAGTCAGGTATCATCTATCTATCTATATAAAAAGAAAGTTGTGTTAGTTACACTATTAATAACTCAAGAACGGCTGAACCGATTTGGCTGAACATTGGTGGGGAGGTAGCTGAGAACCGCAGGAGACGAACATAGGTTTTCTTTCTTTTTGCCTGTAAGGCGGAAAAAAGTTCGCCGGGTCGGCTATTTATTATTAAAAACAGGCAAAGAGATCTAAAATAGATTATTTTTTATCTAATTTTGAAGTACAGAACCCTAAAAGAACAACCTACTTGTTACACTGCTGAAATAGACTGTATTCTTCATCATATTCTCAATATTATATTATCAAGTTTGTGTGTAAATAAGTAAACTCCTTCACGCAAAAACTATCGACCGATAGCGTTGAAACTTGGTATGCCGATAGCTACCTACTTTTTATCCCTATAGAGGAGGGCGCAGCTAGTCACAACAAATACCCAGTACTGGGAAAGAATAATAAACTTTTTGGAAATCATTTAAATAATAGGAAATGACCTCATTTCCTTCACCGCTCGACGGTCCGGTCCGGGCGCGGCGTAAAACATTGACCAAACGCGGTCGCGCATTGATACCCGATAAGTCACACCAATGGCTGCAGAGGATCGTATCTTATCTCTTATCTACGACGTTTTTAACAACAATATCGATTGCCTACTCCGCTTCTCAGAATCCTGATTCTGTTAGTTAGAGTTTTCGTCCATTTCTTCTTCTTTTTCGTATAGTGGTGTCTGGTGTGGCTCACCTAGTGTTAGAGTTTTCGGGTCGCCCTACGGCCTCTAACTTGACTTAACGACTGCTATCTGAGATAACAACCTTTGCTGAATTTATAAAAAAATGTTGAACCGTTTTCGAGAAAAATTTAACAATGCGGAGGCATTGTTGTGACGTATTATTTATAGAATATATGCCTAAGGTCCCTATTACAGGATATACCTAAATATAGATTGTAGTAAATTAGACAAAAAATCGTGCGATAACCAGATTATGTCTTACTATGCTAAGGCAATGTCACCGCTCGCTCATTGATGATCTTCCCATCACATCACTTTTTATAAGCACTGGGTATTCGCTACTACTATAACGTTAGACGTAATTAATTAGGGTACGATAAAAATTAATTGTTTCGATAAAATATATAAACCTAGGTAGGTACCTACATTTTAAACATTGTATTTACTGAATCATTTGCCACTCGTTAGTGCTAACTGCCACCCCGGTGGTCAAAGGAAATTATTTAATGGCATCTGTCCCGTCTATTTCAATTTTCAAGTTTGACTTTCTTTAAGTAACTTTGTTCTAAAAAATTCGGAAATAAATTGATTGAAACAATTCATTATTTGTTGGGACTCCATATTTATCCAGACTGATTAGAACAAAAATACATCATTGAATAGGTACATTATTAGCAATTATTTCGGTTCATGATGGACGAGATACCTTCAGCCTGGATGGATATTCTCTAAGAAAAACCCTAAAACTACATAGATCCGCTGTAGGCAGAGCAACAGACAGACCAACAGGTGGAGTCTTGGTAAATGGGTCTATTTGCGTAAAACCTTAATAGGTACTAACTATTATGTATTCTGTGGTAAAAACAAGTTTAACTCTAAGTACATATACATACGTACGTAGAAGTTATTTTTCTGTAGGTATAAGTTTTATTTATGAACAAAAATAATGGTTCATATTATTATATCCTTCAAAAACAATGGATCATTCGTAACAGACGTAGGTACCTACCTACTTATATTAACTTTATCCATGTCCCGAAAATATACTCCTTCTAATCTTTGTACCTAATGGATTTTCCTTTGAAATTCTCTATATTTTCCTGTTGATATATTATAGGTACGTATAGGGCTGTTTATTAGAGATGGGCCGACTAGGGGTTCTGCCGACTAGCAGACTAGCCGACTAGTCGGTTCCAAAATTGCCGACTAGTCGGCCGACTAGTCGGCAATGCAGATCATTATAATTCCGAGATATTTGGGTTAATCAAGATCACTCGGCGATTGTTGCCATTTTTGAATAAGTTTGCACTTCGAAAGCTGTAGTGAAACTTCGAAAAAAATGGTTGATATAAAAATAAAAGTTGGAAAATAAAATGGAGCTGAGGCATAGTTATGACATTTTAGATGTTTAGATGATGTATGTAAGCTATGACGTGCTTTGTTTACGATTTTCTGACTACCCACCTTCTAAACTGTACTACTAATTGAATAAATATTGGTTTTATTGTATAATTGTTAGTTGCCGACTAGTCGGCCCATCTCTACTGTTTATTAATACGGCTGTCAAAATATAATACAGCCAGCCTGCCTGTAACTGTTGTGACTATGAGGACTAGAAGTCTCTCGAAAAATCAGTTAATGACTCTCGAAGCGTACTCTTCTAAACCTAAAGATACGAAAAGAAAAACCTCTTATTTCCCCTAACAGTATTCGATACCGGTGTATTCTTTACTGGGTTTATTTTTAAAGACTAGTAAAAAAAGATTACCTGCCTACAAATCCTACACTACAATACACCATCATAATTCACTAAAAATTAATCGTGTACTTCTCTATCTTATCCAAAAAAAAATAGACCTAAACTTTGTCCTTTTTACCCGGCGGCGCGGGCGACTGCGCGACGCAATGAACGGTTATTTCAATTTTAGAGTAGGTACCTAGGTATGTATGTAATGTAGGTACATTTTATTTTTATTTCAAACTGAAAACAGACGGACAGACAGACATGACGAATCTAAAAAGCTTGTAGGTATACCTAGTTCTTTATGAGGTAGGTACCTACTTACTTAATCTAATTATTAGGTCCTTACATATGAAATTGGCGTTTTGTCGTACTGGCCACTTTGATCTCAAATATCTCTTCTTTGGTTAGGGATTCCAATTTCAAATTTATACAGCTATTTATTCATACATTTGTATTTCGAAAACCGTAATTCATTTGTTTTGTCCTCGTTTGGTTTTTTCTTTGCGTCACGCAGTTTACAAAATGGAAAACTTGAAATATCGCGTTATTTACGAGTACGAGTTCCACCGTGGTACCAGTGCTGCAGAAACGGCTCGAAGGATTAATGATGTGTATGGCGGCGGTGTCGCAAAAGAAAACACAGTGCGTTTTTGGTTCCAACGTTTTCGTTCTGGAAATTTCGACCTGCAGAACAAGCCCCGTGGACGGCCGGAGACTAAAGTTGCTAATGAAGATTTGAAAGCTATTGTGGAAGCAGATCCATCGCAAACCACGTCCGAGTTAGCTGCAGGCTGCGGTGTTAGTGATAAAACTGTTTTAATCCACTTGAAGCAAATTGGAAAGGTGAAAAAGCTTGAAAGGTGGGTACCTCATGAATTGAGTGCAGCAAACCGACAAACGCGCGTCAACTGCTGCGTTACATTACTCAACCGGCACAATAATGAAGGGATTTTAAATCAGATCATTACCTGTGATGAAAAGTGGATCCTGTACGATAATCGGAAACGTTCATCGCAATGACTGAATCCTGGCGAACCAGCCAAATCCTGCCCCAAGCGAAAATTGACTCAAAAAAAGTTACTTGTGAGCGTTTGGTGGACTAGTGCCGGTGTCGTTCACTACAGCTTTCTTAAATCTGGCCAGCCGATTACAGCAGATATCTATTGTCAGCAACTGCAAACCATGATGGAAAAGCTAGCTGCTAAACAACCGAGGTTGGTCAATCGCTCTAGGCCACTGCTGCTTCAGGACAACGCTAGACCACACACTGCACAACAGACGGCTGCCAAATAAGAGGAGCTTCAATTGGAATGTCTAAGACATCCACCGTACTCCCCGGACCTGGCTCCAACAGATTACCATTTTTTTCGAAATTTGGATAACTTCTTGCAAGGGAAAAAATTCAACTCCGATGGGGCAGTCCAAAGCGCCTTCAAAGATTTCATTGATTCTCGTCCTAATGTTTTTTTTAGTAAAGTGATCAATGAACTACCTATGAGATGGCAAAAGTGCATAGATAGCAATGGTACATACTTTGATTTAATAAATATATTATTATTAAAAAAAAAAGACTTTATGTTCCTCCCTTACAAAACGCCAATTTCATATGTAATGACCTAATATTTCCACACAAAAATCAAAAAGTGTTAAGTGGAAGAAAAGTCGTTTTTTTTTCTTTTTACCTTCGTTGTATAGTGTACCTCGCCTCGTCTATCTAGGCTAGGGTAGGTACCTATTAGTTATTGACTAAAGTACGAAACCGATTTTGATTAACCGTCGCCAACATACAACTGATTTTTTAAGTTTAAACTTTATTTATTACTATGTTACTCCCTATGATAATGTAGCTTTCTATTAGTGAAAGAATTTTTGGAATCGGTGGTTCCAGAGATTACCCCCAATATACATACATACATATACATACATACATACATGTTACCGACGTTACCTCTTTATAATATTAGTATAGATAGTTCTGTCACATAAATGGATGACGAGAATAACCGTAGAACATTTCAAGCAATTTTACTAAAACTGTTTTCTTAAAGTGTTGACCACACTTTTAGGAAATATTGTTTTTGAAAAAAATCCGGTCAAAAATGTCCATACCCGGCCGCGGCGGTCATACGCGCTGGTTCGGAATTTCAAATATCGTATACAGGGTGCTCCGAGGAGGGGGTATTAAGCCGAAAGGGGGTTGTCTAGGCGAACAACTTTTGTTCTACAAGTTTTGAAAATACGAAGTAGTTTTCGAAAATTTTGAGTTTAAAATTTGCATGAAAATCAGCTGTTTTTTAGAGTTTGAGGTCATTGGCCTTAAGGTGCTCTTTTTAGGGTTCCGTAGCCAAATGGCAAAAAACGGAACCCTTATAGATTCGTCATGTCTGTCTGTCTGTCCGTCTGTCCGTCTGTCCGTCTGTCCGTCTGTCCGTCTGTCCGTCTGTCCGTCTGTCCGTCTGTCCGTCTGTCCGTCTGTCCGTCCGTCCGTATATCACAGCCACTTTTTTTCGAAACTATAAGAGCTATACTGTTGAAACTCGGTAAGTAGATGTATTCGGTGAACCGCATTAAGATTTTCGAAACAAAATAGAAAAAAAACCATAATTTTTTGGGGTTCCCCATACTAACAACTGAAACTCAAAAAAAATTTTTTCATCAAACCTATACGTGTATCTATGGATAGGTCTTAAAAAATGATGTTGACTGTTGAGGTATCTAATATCATTTTTTTCTAATCTGAATAGTTTGGCCGAGAGACACTTCCAAAGTGGTAAAATGTGTGCCCCCCCCCCTGTAACTTCTAAAATAAGAGAATGATAAAACTAAAAAAAATATATGATTACCATGCACACTTCCAACGAAAATTGGTTTGAACGAGATCTAGCAAGTAGTTTTTTTTTAATACGTCATTAACCGTAAATCGCAATTTTCCTTTCATTCAACTCAAAAATGTACGGAACCCTTCGTGCGCGAGTCCCACTCGCACTTGGCCGGTTTTTATTTAGTTTGGACCACTACAATTTAAACATTAATTGCCTTTTTTTTACAAAAACAGCTGTTTTTTTTAGTGATACAACTTTAAAATTTTCTAAAAAAAAGTTCGAATTTCTAAAAGTCGTAGAATAAAAGTAGTTTGCCTAGACCTCTAAAACAACCCCCTTGTCGAAACACCCTGTATAATTAAAATAAAAAAATTGGAAGAATTTTTTTCGTAAAAATTAGATTTAAAGTTTAAACAAATGTTTTTTCTGTTTTTATTTATTTATTACTGTTTTTATCTCATTAACCCATTAGAGGTCAAATAAAAAGTAAAAATCTTTTTTTGTATTTTTTATTATTTTTATATTAAATTAGAATCAAAGAAACAAAAAATTAAGAAAAATAATCAAAAATAATAGTTTTTATGAAATTACAGGGGTGTACTCTATTGAGTACACTGACCACCTATGTATGAAAATTTTCGAAACAAGATTTTTCGATGCAAAGTGTTTTTAGGCACTTCTTGCATTGCCAGCGCACTCTTGAATGACAAAGTACACACCGCAGTTGTTTTTCCATTTTGATGGGGAAATGACCAACTCCATCTTGAGGCAGGCCTTCGACTATTGATGGAGTCTGGCGCGATTTTCTCTGCTCACCTTGGCGCAAATAGTATCGTGCGATATGACGGCGGAACATGAGTTGATCCATAGGCTTATCATTACACATTACATGTAAACGCCAGGAATTAGCAACAGCCATGTCTAACATGTAGGTGAATAAGACCCACCACCACTTCTTACCATGAACCGCAATTCTATATAATGAAATGGATTGATCGAGTTCGTCCACCCCTCCCATATTTTTATTATACGTTTGAAATAAACGGGGTATTGCTACATCTGCCTTTTCTTTCCTTATTGGACACCACCGTTTTACAGTTCCTAGCGGTTCTATGGTATCGTAATTGGTGGCCATAGTACATACGCTGTTATCTTTCCACCTTACCAATAACAGTTCACCTCTGTTGTCAAACCTGTAATCATAAGTGGCTCTATCTTTCTTTTTCATTTCCTTTGTGGTAATCAGTGGACATCTTTTAGTCCTATTTTCTCGTACTGTTCCCGTAGCACGATATCCTAGGCTTTTCAATTCAAGCAAAAGATCGTAACTTGTAAAAAAGTTGTCAAAAAATATTTCATGATTAGCTGCGGTACAATTCAATTTTTCCAATAAGTTTTTGACTACACGGGAACCCAAAGGATCAGAAGTCAGTGTCTGCGATTTTCCACAGTAAAAATCAAATGTATAACAATATCCGCTCGAACTTGCCGCTACCCAATTTTTATACCCAAAACGGACTGGTTTCCCACGAATGAATTGCTTAGAAGGATGGTGGCCAAAATATTTGACCATTGATTCATCGACAGAGATACTATCATGGAACACTCCCCATTGTAAAAACCTCCTCATAAGTTTGTCTGCCAATGGTCTAACTTTGAACATTTTATCATTCGATGTAGCTGCTAAGTCGTTGTTGACAAGATGAAGGTTTCTTTTTATGTCTCTAAACCTGTGCCTCGATAAGGCTTTTCCGACTAATTCTACGCCTATATCTTCATCGAGAGACCAGTACATTGGCTCTCGCGGTAGTTTATGGTATCCGGATAATATCAACACTCCTAAAAACTTTTTCAAATCAGTGGAATCCAGTTGAAACCCATGTCTATTTTGTTGATTAGCGTATAGTTTGCTCATGCAAATAATCAAATCAATAATATCATCATCAAATATTTTTTCAAATATTTGTACAGGGTTGAGGCCCTTCAGCTCTTCACAAATGACATTCTTTCTGTCAGACACTTCGAAAGTACTCTGACAGGTTGAAGAGTATGAAGGATTACATTTACACCAGACTGGAGTCAGATTCGAGGAGGATTGGCGATTAGCATCTTGTCGTCGTCTTTTTGACGCCAGTGGTTCATCATCACTATCGTCGTCTACTGTATCCTCTCTATCACTATCTTCTCGGTTCGTAAATACCTCAATAGTACCAGGTACATCTCGTGGAAGAAAAGCCGCCGCTACGTCCTCATCAGCACCTTCCTCTTCATCAGTCAACGAACTTGGATCTGGTGGTATGATAGTCAACTCAACTTCGTCATCATCACTATCCTGTAGAACGGTTTCTAAAGCTTCTTCGAGCCCCTTGTAGCTCTTTTGAGCTGTAAACTGATGTTTCTCCACAGCAATAAATCTGAAAAAAAAAAAGTTTTTTTTACTTATGTATGTGGTCGATGTACTCAATCGAGTACGGTAACTTTTATATGGTCCTAGTTTTTATGTTATTTATAAATTATGAATTATATTGTTACTTATTACTTACTATGACATGTATTTTACAAAAATATAATGAAATAATCGAATTATAAGCAGTAATCTTGAAAAAAAAAATAAGAAACATTCACTTACCTTCACAACGCTTTGGTATCCACACTTCAACTGACACTTTTTATCAAAATATTTCAAACTACCCACATACTATTCACCAATATACTTGAGTAGTGTTATAATGAAGTATAATAACCAGGTATTTTAATTAAATTTCGCAAGATCTGCTATTCGCACTTCGGAATATGGCTGTACTTAACTGAGTACAGTGACTTCTAATGGGTTAATAGATCAAAACTCGAAACGTAGGGCATTGAAAAAAATGCTACTTAAATATAGAAAAACCCCAAAAACATAGTTTAATAAAAAAAAATGTTCTTAAATACTTACAGCAAACACCAAGTTGGTGAAAAACAGAATATATTTGACCAAAAATTCACCGCAACCCATCTTGATACTATTACAAAACTTAGGACACAAAAATATAGGTAATCACGTCTGCTTTGTGGCAACGTTATCAAGGCACTAAGTAATGTTGGTAGGTTTTACCAGATAACCATGCCATTACTTTATTATCAGTGCTTTATGAAATTCAATACCATACGTCTTTAGGGTTCCGTACTCAGATTGTAAAAACGGGACCCTTTTAAATAATAAATATTGCATGACGTTGCACACAGCGAAATCTAGCCCCAAACTAAGCAGTAAGCACTAGGCTTGTACTATGGGTACTAGACAACGGATATACTACATTATTAATATTATTATACTTTTTTTTTGTAAATACATACATGTGACACATAGAAAACACCCAGACCAGACACAAATATTTATTTTTTAAGCATAAATACTTGCACCCGAATCGAACCCGCAACCTTCTGCATTGCAGTCGGGCATTCCCCCGTAGCGCCATAGAGGTCGTTGTTATACTAAAACGTGTTTTAGTATTTTGAATGCGAAAGCTTATAAGTGGTGTATAGTTTTTATTTGTATTATGTTTAGGTATACATTGATATCCACTGTCTGCTTTTCGAATAAACAAAAAATAAAATAAATAATAAGACTCGAATCCACTGTCTGTTTGTTTGTCTGTCTGTCACTAGGCTGTATCTTATAAATGAACCAAGAAAGATAGAGAATTGAAATTATCACAGATGATGTGTTGCTGCCGCAATAACAAAAAAAAGTGCTTAAAACCGTAAATAATCATAAATATTTAAGTTGGACTCCTATACAACAGTAACTGTGCAACTGTTTTGTGATAATGGTACGGAACCCTTCGTGCGTGACTAAGACTCGCACTTGGCCGGTTTCTTCCTGTTTTTTTTTCTCGCATGGCGTATGCGCAGCCAATATCAAGTCATTTTTCGGGTTTAATCGCGTGGTGTTTATTGCTTTTAACATTGTTTGAACGCTCAACGTTTCGAGACCTTTACAGGTCCCTCTTTCAGGATTGACATAATATGTAACAAACATCCTTTAATACGTAACATAGCTAGATTACATAGATGAACGCAAAACTAACGCCTTTTGAAATACACTAGCAATACATCATTATATATTGCTATAAAGTAAACGTTAGGGCTAAAATCTTCTAATATATAAAATTTCCATGTCACAATGTTAGTTACCGTATACTCCTCCGAGTGTACGGTAACTAACATTGTGCGGGCTCGGGGTTTCTCTACGGGATCAAATCAGAAATAAGGAGATACGTAGAAGAACGAGGGTCACCGACATAGCCAAATCGATTGGCTCTTTAAAGTGACAGTGGGCAGGACATATAGCACGGAGAGCAGATGGTCGTTGGGGCCGAAAAGTTCTCGAATGGAGACCGCGGATCAGAAAGCGCAGCGTTGGACGTCCACCATCGAGATGGACGGACGACTTGGTTAAGGCCGCGGGTGCACGGTGGACGCTTATGACCGAAGCATCTGGAGATCTATGAGGGAGGCTTATGTCCAGCAATGGACTTCTTACAGCTGAAATAATGATGATGATGACTTGCACCCGACGAGAATTGAACCCGCAACCTTCTGCATAGCAGCCGGGCCACAAACTCGAGGGCGTCAAACTCAAACTCGCTTGTTTGCAAACAAACCAGTTCGATATCAAAATTAGGTAACGTATTATTTATTAGGTAAAACATGGGTAAATGGTAAAACCAGTAATGTGTCATATAAGATATGTACCTATGTAGGTAGTCTAAGATGCGCGCCTTCTTTCATTATTCTTGGCTGCAAAAAGTGATGGTAAACTATTGAGTTTGAAATACTGTCTGTTTTCGCGATAATGGATTGAAATTAAACTCAATTTTCGGTTTTAATCACTTGGTGTTTATTTACTTTTAGCATTGTTTCAATGCTCAACGTTTCGAGACCTTTGCTCATTGATGAAGATCTCTTCTTCAGGATTGACAAGAGTTGGAGTGAGGGCGAAAAATACTCTAACCAATTTTAATGTATTTTTTCCCATTTCTTAAGAACATGGTGTTTCTATGGTGACATTCTCTTTGTAATTTCATATTTTACCCTTCGGTCCCTTCGTAGACCATTGTAACATGGTTGAAACGTCGAGGTAAAAGAAATAAAAAGTAAAAAACACGCAATTAAGACCCGGGAAAATATAAATATACGAGTTCCAATCGTGTTACTTTTAAAAGTCTAACTAGTAAGTACCTAAGCTGTGGTAAAATCATGACGAAAGCAACAGCTACGTAACTTATAATATAATCACTCATTTACATTTTACACCACAAATGGGTCGCCCTATTACCATGACTTGATATTATGTTAATTGCATGACAATTCATACAAAATCCACAACTTCGTAAAAATTACAAAAAAAAATACTACGTCACAAAATTTACGCGGATCGACGCCGACGACGAGTTCGCTTTCGTCACGTCATAGTCATCCACAGCCAGTTGATGATGTTGTAAGTACTTACCTTATTAAGTTATTAAATGGAAAGTCTACCTACTCTTTTCTCCATATTCACTTTACAAACGTAGTCGACTGTTTCCTCCCTGGATAAAGACATTGGTGTCAATTCGAGCAAGCCAAATTCCGACTTAACTTAACTTAAAATTAGTTAGGACGTGTCAAATTACAGATTGCTATTCAGAAAACGCCGACTTAACTTATTATGACAGGACTAAACCAAAATAAGTTAGGTCGAACTAAATTAGGTTAGAAAACGTTTTTAGCTATTCGAAACGGCCACAAAACTGTCAAAATAGTAAACGTCGAACTAAAATTAAGTCGCGACTAATTTTGTGTGGACTAAAATTGGTCGTTGAAGTAAATAACAACATTTATCGAATAAATAACGTTACGATTGATAAATTTGTAATTTTGGCTGTAGTACGGGCTGAAAGGTGTTCTGAGTGCCGGCCTTTATGGACAGATTTAGTGAAAACCCTCAAAAAAACGTGTTTTGTTAAATGTTTTTGTTTAATTTTATTGCAAAAGCAATGACGAAGGGCTTAGATTAAAACGATTAAGAGACTGTTCCAATCCATTCGTATTGCCGGATAACAAATTTAAAAAACTGTTTTGTATACCTACCAAATGACTACGACCTGCTGGACTTTCACAAACTACTCAGTCGTGACACCAATGATCGTCTCAGAGGTCACCACCTCAAATTACGCACCACCTTCTCGGACAACAACCCTCACGAACATTTCTTCAGCAACAGAGTGGTCAGAGCGTGGAACAAGCTACCAAAGGACATCATCTCGGCACAGTATCAGCCAGTTCAAGAACAAACTTGACAAATACTTAGCCAATACAGAAACAGACTAAGAATAGCTGGATACAGGCATCTATCAATTGTATCAACTGCCTGCCTGATAAGTAAATAATAATAAAATACCTGTGGCAATATGCCTATTTGCACATACTAGGAGGCAACAATTATTTTCAATAAAAGTCATTTTATATCATTTACAAGTTTTATTCAAAATATATACTAGGTAGGTAGTTAAAAAAGAATTTGATTCAGATTTGGCTAGAATTGTCTATACAGTTAAACCAGTTAGGAGTTTACTGTGCCTCTTCAACAAAAATTTCCTCAACTGTGTCTTCCCTCAACGCTTCAGCTAAAACTTGAGCTGCCCGCACCTTAGCACAGGCATTTTCTCTTAATGGCAGTGCAATATCTGCTCAGCTCAGCAGCCTAATATATTCATTTAATGCTGCTGTCAGGCTATCGGCAACAGGCGGTCTTGGTGGTCTTGGGGCTTGCACCCGCTCAGGCCGGCATATACGGGGGCGGTTGGGCAGCTCAGGTTGTTGTGGCGGTGATTGATGAACTCATTGATCTCATGGATCTTCTAGCTGAGCAGGCACAGCAGGAGGAACTTCAGCAACAGCAGCAGCAATATGTTCCATTTGGGGTCTGAAATTAACAATAAATAATTTAAGATATACAGCAAAAATATTTAATTATATGTATCACTTGGTTTTTAAAGGAAAACTTACCTGCTCTACAGTCGCAAAACCATACACAGAGGCAGGTCCTACAATTTCCAATATTTTATTGTCCAGATCTGTTAAATCTGGACCTGGAGGACCTCCTCCAGTTCCGCTGATGGAGCCCATACTTTTCGAGCTTTTGTTTTTGTTTTGCTGCGCCAGACATCCCAATTCTAAAAATAAAAGAGGAAATACATTTCATACATAGTTAATTACGAAGTACTTGTAATGACAAACATTGAGCCGAGTAATAATTGGTATTTGGTTTCTTGGTAAAACTGGTACTCGGACAACTTTAATCTTTACATAGTCTAAAACAAAGTGACTTCCCTCTCTGTCGTGTCTGTTTGTATTTTGTATGTACGCTTAGATCTTTAAAACTATGCAGAGCTAGTAATTCTATTACTATTATAAAGCGGAAGAGTTTGTTTTTTTGTTTGTTTGTTTGAACGTGCTAATCTCAGGACCAGCGGTTGCTGGTCCAATTTGAAAAATTCTTTCAGTGTTGGATAGTCCATTTATTGAGGAAGGCTATAGGCTACATTTGATCCCGATAGTCCCACGGGATCGGGACTTACGCGGGTGAAACGGCGGGACGCAGCTAGTTGATTCCATAAACTATGACTTGAAAGTTGAAAAATATATCATAGCAAAAATGTTTTTTCACAGAACCTCATGGTTTAAAATTGCATTTTATGCAATACCTACTATATTCAGACCCTCTGTGTGGACCTATTTGCGTCGGTAAGGCTTAAATTTACTAGACTTAATCCATTTAACATATTTAGACTAATGAATAGAAAGCTTATGAGATTTTTTAGTTTGGTTGAACGCGCTAATCTCAGGAACTTACTGGTCCGAATTGAAAATATATTTTTGTGTTTGATAGTCCACATATCGAGGAAGATTAAAGGCTAGTAATGATCCTGATATTCTCGCGGAATCGGGACCTGGGCCGCCGGCACTAGGATTGGTAGATAAATAAATCTAATTCCTCTTACGCTATCGAAATAGCAATTCGCATAGGTAAATTGCGTCAGAAATAAGACCTACCTTTTGCCAACTGAGCATGAAGCCTCTCCACTCCACAAGCAGTTCCTTTTGCTGCGTTCGTTAGGTCTTATATACATTTTCCGACACAAAAATACAACAAAACTGATTCAGACGAATTACAAACTACAAAAAGTAAACAAATAATTATAGAGAAATCTAGACGAATAAAGTACTACCAACCTCACAGCATAAACCATTCGTTCTCATTTTTTTATCTGTGAATCCAATTTAGTCCGTGTTTAGTCCTGTCATTTTCAAATTCTAATAGTTTGTGGACAAAACCGAATAGCATACAAACATATCTTAACTAAAATAAGTCTGTTTTTGGTTAGGTTAAGTTTTAGTCGGTGGTTTGCTCGAATTGACCCCAATATAGAACAATAATTATATGTTTAAGCCATAAAACCCCTACGTTTTGGTTTTTTCCTTTTTCTAATTTTTCTATTTTTTTTTATATTAAATAGAAATTGAAAAAAAAAGTAGAGGAATGGTCAGTTTAAGTTTTTGTCGCATTTAATAAACATATTTGCTCTAATGTCTTTATTAAGAAGGGAGGAAGCGTTGTAAATTCTATTCTAAGTAATTTAAACATAAAGTAAATGTTTAAATTACCTACTTAGAATATTGTAATTTACATTTTTCTTCTGTTTTCGTGATGTTGGATTGAAATCATAAATATTCCGTCGTGAAACTACTTACCTACATGTTTTGAAGAACCCGACAGGGATTTTAAGTTTAGCTCGATAGTATTATTTTAAATAAGTAGGTATATACATACCTAATACATTCTTCGACCAAAAAAATCCAACACATACATACCGGTCTGACCGGTCATCTACATCGAGCGTGGTACGTATCAAGTAATTTCTCCAAGTTCAGTCTCTGGCCTACAAATAGAAAATTGAATGAAGCTGATACGCTTTTAAGTTGAAGCATAGATGAACCATAAACTCCCACCAATTCTCTATTTCAGAATCTCAGATCAAACATGTAAACAATAATCCTATACATTTATTTGTAAGCGACAGCTCTTTATTTACCTACTGTTTCTTTTATCATTGACAGTTCTTTATTTACATTTTTGATCTGTAATTCTGAAATAGAAAGTAATAATTGGTCTATGGTTGAAGGTATAAGAAAAAGTTACATCGCTCTTACACGGTTCCGGAAAACATCGCCAGGAAACCAAGACCTTAGAGTTAACTCCAAATTGTTTATCAGTTCTTTAATCTGGACATGGCTGACTAGGCTGGGAGAGTGGTACCCCGGTGGTGCCGGGCAAGCCTACTTCACTTAATAAAACCCTGGCACTATAGCGCCATAAATAGCATGGATCAATATAAAGTAAAGTGAATATGAATATAGTAACAGTTGCTTGCGCTGTATAAATCATCTAAAAATGAGACGAGAGGGCCAATTATTATAAGTTAAACCTACAATACAATGACATCTAAGAAGTCTAAATTTCTATAAATATCTTCAGTATACGTGACACACGTCATGAATGGCTGACATTTTGCAAACACGAGTGTGTGGGTGGGTACTGTGGGTAGGTCTGTATTTTGAAAACGGGAGGAAATGGTGCGTAAGACTTTCCTTGCTATTTTAAATGAGTTCTAAGGCCAGACCTGGTTTAAACCATGATTAAGGCATAGTAAATCATGGTTTAAACCAGGTCTAGCACAACTCATTTTATAATAGCAAGGATAGTGTCTGGTTTTATAGAGGCAACGCAAAATCAGTTCCCCATTACAGTTAGTTATATTAATTTTAAGTTTCCATTTTAGCAACATTTTCCTAACTTTAGGTATATAGGTATAGGTAGGTAGGTACCTACCTCAAAGTTTTGGTTAGTAACTTTTAACACGTAACGTTAATTGGCAGGTAAAAGTTACAAGTAGGTATCATAGATCAGTTTCACTAACGATATCCAGTATCTGAATAAATATTACCTACTACCTACCCAGATTAAACGAACAAATAAACAATAAATAAATTCTGTGAACATTACACAGCGCCATGTAATCTCATGGTTAGCTACTAAGCTTGTGTTACGGTGACTAGACAACTGATATAGTAGGTAGGTACTTTTTATTTAAAAACATACATATTATCTACACATAAAAACAACAAATCATTTGCTCTTTCTCAAGCAAACTGATATTTAATAATTATAAGCCTAGAGTTAGGTAGATTTAATAAATCAAACAATTTATAGTTATAAAAAAATTAAAGTCCAAACGAAGTCAAGTCCAAGAACAATACTCAATTCATTGGGTAAGAAAATGACAAGTGCACCACGAAGCGATCCGACGGCGTGGAAGGTCGGTCGGTCACTGTCAATGGTACGTAACAACACGACATGGATCTTCTTGAGCGTGGTTAAACATGGAACTATACGCGCTGCTACTATGCATATATGTTTTGCGTCCCCAACTATGACCACTTTGGGTATAAATGGAGAGGTTCGCTGTACCGCTATCGCTAGGCCATTTGGGAACAGTCAGCTAAAGACAGACCGTCTCCTCAAACACTAGGATTTAGTTCTCTTAAGGAGAGCTGCGTCGCGTCGCGTCGTGCCCCAGTGATAATACCCGATTTAGCCGCAGCGTGCGGGCAGTGCGGGTTTCGGCCAGGCTAAGCTAGGGCACCAATTCTACGACTGTTTTTTTGTTTCGCATACGGTTTTGCAATAGTTTGTAACTTTGTAAGTAAACACTAATCCCTAACAATGAGGAGGAACACTAACTTTTTATCCCGGCAGAGGGCGTTAGTCGGATGATCTTTGGTTTGAATTAAGAACTGTCAAACAGCTGTTTTTTACAACTCTCGGCGCCAAATTGGCCATATCGGTCTGAGGCCGAAAGAATAAAAAAAAACTCCATTGGTGGAGGACCATCATCGAAAAAAAAAGATCATCTGATGCCAGCGCTATCTACTTACAGCTTTGCGTGTGGCGCCCCATTCAAAAGGTTTGCGAAAAAAAATACTTAGTTAAACCGTTTTAAATAAAAATATTGAACAGGCCTAAAACGCAAAGAACGCAAAATCACACATGCTTACACAAACTGGAAACTGGAATTTTGAACGCAAACGTAAGAAAAGAAATTGCTGCCAAGTTCGCATTTTAATTTATGGTTAACAGTGACTGCTAGCGCTTCCCCTCACATTCATTAATATCCCATGACAGACTGTCTGCGCCTACAGACAGACTCTACTACATTATGCCGGCGCCCGCGCCGGTTTTCACGTAGTCTCCGCGAAAACACAGCAAAAACAACACGTAGTTACCACAAAATTACTGTGACTTCATTATTTAAATACTGTGACTTAAGTTTTTAATACTTACATAACTAGATAATACTCGCAAAAATTGAACTCAAAGTTTAATAATATTACGGTAGCTGTATTGCTAGAAGTTATATAAAAGTTTATAAGTTTGCTAATGGTCGTAACCGGCGCCATGGAAGTTCTCAACGTAAGTTATTTAAATTGTACTAATACTGATATCTCTACTTATGAGTTAGGTACTATCGGGATCAAAAGTAGCCTATGGTACTGCTCGATAATGTAGCTATCTATTGGTGAAAGAATTATTGAAATCGGTCGAGTAGTTTCGGAGCCTATTCATTACAAACTAACAAATAATATTAAGTTAGTTAGTAAGTAGGTATAAGTAAAGATATGTATTGAATAATAAGGACAGTAATAATGTTTGATAACAGACAAATGTATATAGAAGCGACTTGTTCTCACAAACGGTGACCAAATTTTGACATTGAAATTCCACAGCTGTCTTATTTGCTCTCACTTAAAATTACATAATTACATATCGACCTTGCTTTAAAGTCAAGGTAATTTACCCTCACTTTTTGTAGACATAAAAATTCAAAGAAGGCGTATCTTAAACTAATTGTTTTATATAACACACCACCACACACATAGTTAAAAAATAATGCCCTACTACGGATCTTTTTGCCGCCATGCAAGAGGTTGAGTCACGAAGCCATGTTTATTTTAATTATTGGCCTCCAAGTTAAATTCTGACAGACCTCGAATGAAGTGTAATCATCTTTCGATTCAGAATAAATAATTGTTTCAGGTTTTCTGTTTGGGGGCGTCCATAAATTACGTGAGATGTTTAAGGGGGGGAGGGGGTCGAGTCAAATTTCATCTAATCTTACGTTGGTGAGAGGGAGGGTCTCGGCAAATATCACGCAATTTTTTTTCTGATTGAAACAAAAAAAAATTATACTATTTTGGTCCATTTAATCCTGATTGTACACACTACCGGAGCTGTATTTTACTGCTCCAGTAACTGAACACACTCTACAGTTTACACAAAGCATTTTTTTTTTCTTTTTACAATAACAATCCAACGCGTTTACGTAAGAAACCCACATTTTGAAAAATCTCACGTGAGATTGGAGGATGGCGGAGAGGGTTGAATAAAATCTCACGACATCTCACCAGGGGGGGAGGGAGGGACAGAACATTTCAAAAAACACCTCACGTAATTTATGGACGCACCCTTTTTTATGTATTGTACTTACAACAAAAAAAGTATATTATGTATTATATCCGTTGTCTAGTACCTATTCATAGTCTAGCTAGTAATTAGTTTGGGGCTAGATTGAGCTGAATATAACGTCGTGCAATATTTATTTATTTATAAGTCTCAGAAAAAAATTGGAAGTTAGTGGTCCTATAAGAAAAATAATTTCATAATAACCTAAAATTTCGGTCAGCTGAAATATTCGTTCGTATAAGCATATAGTAGGCCTCCTGAAACCTGATGAAACTTCCCTCTACGGTTTCAAAACAACAAGTATCTAGTATACGAAATGATGCAATTAGCAAAAAGTTTAACATTCCAACTTTTTATCAATAGGTAGTAGGTAGGTACTAGGGCATGAATCCCGGGATCCCGGGATATCGTAATCCCGGGATCTCGGACGCAAAAGTTCGATATTATAATCCCGGGATTGAGTGATCCGATATCGAGATTTGACCAATTTACTATTTGGGTTCATTTTAAGGTTTTTAGCTATATTTTGCCTCATGGAAAGATTGAATAGAACTATTAAAATTAAACCCAAATTAGTCTACCCCTGAGATTTAGATTTAGAAGCGTAGGGAATTGGTAAAATGTTTAAACAATAAAAGTAACGTGATTCATTGCAATTTTTAAGACAAGTTTTTTTTATACAAGCTCGCATGCTAAATTTTACTGCTAACATCATTTTAGTGGTGCGCCTAGAATTTGGCGCGAAAGTTTAGATACATTCGGGTTTAGGCTAATTGTCCGCCATATTTCCAAAATGATGGGGTGGACGGCCCTTGGGGTAACTTATTTACGTAATGAAACCACTAGAGTCTTAAATATTTTAGATTTTACACATTTTTATTGTATTAAATTCGCCTTTTTAACGATATCTAAAATCCCAGTATCAATCCCGGGATCCCGGGATTGAGCTCTTAATATCGATATCATCTCGAGATTGAAAACCTTCCGATATTGCATGCCCTAGTAGGTACTTTTGTTTTCATTGCATTTTCTGAATTGGGTTCAAGCCAAGAGTTCTACGAATTTAGTTCTGTTACAAATGATTGCTAGGTAGGTGGTAACTTCGATGCAGTAACTTGTGTAAAACTAAATTAAAATAATTAGGTAATTAAGTAATTAATAACCTACATATAGTGACCGGCAGATAAGTTGAAAAGTTTTGTCGTGGTAGGGGAAAGTTCGCGCAGTACATTTTACATGCGCTTCCTATGAAACTTGACTAAATGTATTGGTCGGGGTGTACCAAAGAAAAACATTGAATTATTTTTTTTTTTTTTTTTTTTTTTTTTTTTTTATGGAATATGGTAGAAAAACATAGGAAACGTAAAGAACTTTAATTTTTTTTTGAATTTTCGAAAAAAATAATAGTAAAAAAAACTTTTTTTTTTAATGGTAGTGATATTCTATTAACCCCCACTTTTTATGATGCCAATCGATTGAGAAGAGCTCCAGGAGCAATGTTTCCATAGACAGTTTTTTTGTCAAACCTCATCACGTGCGACTACAGGGACCTTATAGATAGAATTAGGCGCTTTGGCGACCGCTGCCGCGGCACGCTCGCTTCGCTCGCTCGCCAAAGCGCTGCGCGTAATCATGTTCTAACATTAACCTAACCTATCCAAGTCGGGGTGATCCGTATATTTTTTTCGAAGTTCAAGTAAACATTTTTTCCAAGTGTCAGCAGTACTTTAAAGCCCCTGTAGTCGCACGTGATGAGGTTTGACAAAAAAATTGTCTATGGAAACATTGTTCCTGGAGCTCTTCTCAATCGATTGGCATCATAAAAAGTGGAGGTCAATAGAATACCACTACCACTCGATTTTTTTTTTTTTTGAAAAAAAAAAAACATTACAATTTTCAAAAAAAAAAATATATCTTTGCGTTTCATGAATATTAATACCCATTTCCAATAAAAAAAATTAGGAAAAAAAAAGTTTCTTTTTACTACACTGTAACCAATGTATTTATTTCTTAGAGATACTCCCGGTGCGTGATTTTATTTTTCGTAAAAATAATCATGTTGATAACGAAATAACAATCTATTTTGCAATATGCCACCCTAGGATATTGTTTTGTAGAACAGGAATGGAGACTGCTACGAAATAGAGGTTTGGATTTTACAGCTGGATTCAAATTTAGGAAGGCAAACCCTGATTGCAGCTGAAAAACAGTGTCCCTAGGGTGGCGTATTGCAAAATATAATTATTCTATTTGGTTTAACTTAGATTTTTCTTCTGTTTTCGCGATGTTGTATTGAAATTAAAGACCTTTTTCGGTTTCAATCGCGTGGTATTTATTACTTTTAGCATTGTCAACGCTCAACGTTTCGAGACCTTTCCAGGTCCCTTCTTCAGGATAGACTGGTTTAACTTGTTATTTTTACGAAAAAGCAGAACAAATTAAAAAGCGTCGTCCGTTGGAGGCACTTCCACCTTAAAATAAGACAACAAATAACATAAAACACAATAAGTAAACAAAACTACATTAGGTACGTAATTCTAGATAATTTACCATTATGCTTTCCTAAGAAAACATTGATAACGATAATATCATAAAATTAACAATTACACATTAACGTGTGTTTCTATTTCTCTCGAAGCTCCGGGATAGAAAATAGTCCATGTCCCAATTGTGTGATATCAATTAGAATGATAAAATACCTAGGTAGGTACGTGTGCTTCTATTTCACTCGAAAACAGACCATTGTCACGATAACCATCTGAACCAAGTTTCATCAAAATCATTTTAGTAGTTTAATAGATTTAATTTATTATTTTTTCACGATGTTGAATTGTTGCGACGTTAGTGTAATCCTAATCACATAATACATAAATAGTATACGTATAATGGAGCTTTCTATTGGCACATTATTGGTGAAATATTTATTTGAAATTGGTTCAGCATTGTCGGAGCCTTTTCGTTAAGTACAAACAAAGAATCGAACAAACAAACACGCAAATCTTTCCTCTTTATAATATTACTACTATCAGCGGTTTATGCTGTGCGTTGATCTGTCAGTTGATCAGTCAGTCAGGACAAAGCCTTTTATATTTATATAAACATATAGTTGATATAGCATACCTAGATATATTTTTGAGGAGTACAATAAAGCGTTATATCCACAGTCCACCATCTAAATTATGAAATCCAGGCGCCCTGTTGAGTCATAGGCAGTCTGACTCAATATGGCGCCTGGATTTCATACTTTATGGCACCCTGCGCACGCGCTGGTGTGAGACGATGACGTAGACTCAACGTCGATCTCCGACCGTTATTTCCGAGGCGTTTTCAATTAGTTTTCTGAAAAATGTTTGTGAAATGAGTAACGCCACTGTTGTCTATCCGTCTACAGTTTTATATGATGCGAAATTAAGCCTCTGCAGTAGGTACCTACCCCTGAACTGAATTAATCTATATCTTTCTATACTAAAAATCAAAAGAGGTATAACGTTGAAAACATGTATGTATGTTGGGGGTAATCTCCGAAACCAATAGACCGATTTTGATAAAATTTGGTTAGAAGATACTTTGCTTCTTTGGGAGTAACATAGGTCACGTTTTATCCCTATACTCTCACGGGATCGGGAATTGTGCCGGTGAAACCGCGGGGCACAACTAGTCTAACAGTCTAGGATAAACCTATCTATTAAAGTTGTTTGAAACAACAGTTTAGGAAACAATACTTATTACAGTACCTATAGGATATTTGCTAAGTCACACTCGAATTAGATGTGAAAATACGATTCTTCAAAAACTTCTCTATTTTCTCGAAAGTAAAATTCTTTATAATCAACAAGGTAGCGATGTATTCAAATAGTGCGCGATATTTTATAACGAAACACATGTGGTTGTGATTAAGTTCGTTCACCCTGCGCCCACGCCGCGTCATCGGCTGAAGTTTGCGCAGTGTTTAGCACTGGATAACCTTCACTATTACAATCGAGTTTGCTACATCATTTCCTTGTCTAAAGTTGATGTACGAACACAGGTAATAATCAGCAAATAAGTACCTACAATTTATACGCATGTGATCTTTGACAATCTGTGGTATTGAAGTTGCACAGTTTGACTACCTCTGCAAGTAGCCTGTCTGCTGAAGACTGTGGCTGAATACCTTTATTCCTGTGTAAACACCCTACCTTTCGCCTTTCTTAACTTCTTGTCCATCCAAAGGTTGTCTAGAAGAGCAAGCTTTAAGCGATAAGGTTGCCCTTTGTGCCACCTAGCTTTAAGTTGTAGGTACTATGTTTTTTGTGATGTATTTTATATGGTGTGTATAATATTCATGAGGACTGAAGTTTGAAAGCCGCCATGCAGCCTTGAAAGTATGTTGAATCCTTTTTACACGATAGATGAGCGTTTGACCACTAGTTCTCTCTAGACTAGATGGTAAGTGTTGATATGGTCTAAGATGTAGCACGCTCATCTAGAAGATATAATACGGCAGTATTGCTTCGTGGCTGCACTGGTCTACGTATCGGAACACGAATGAGTCTGCTCGGCGCTACGACTAACTTAAGCCGGTGGGTGGTATCCTTAAGATTTATACCTGCGTTTTCACCTGCATACGTTCCGATCTCGTGGAAATAGCTGGATAAAAATAGATAGCCCATGTTACTTCTAAGAATTTAAAGTAATCAATCAACATATCAGATTTCTTAATTAACTGATTTCCAAAAAGGAGACGTACCTACTTATGTTTATATTTTTACTAGCTGACCCGGCAAACGTTGTTTTGCCTTATAAATTATAGATAGTAGCCGATTCTCAGACCTACTGAATACGTATACAAAATTTCATAAAAATCGGTCAAGCCGTTTTGGAGGAGTACGGTAACTAACACTGTGACATGGAAATTTTATATATTAGATATTTACTTTTTGTCCTGGATGTACGTTTTACCTAAAAGACCTCGTAGAGGGCTTGGGTCTACATGAGACTTTTATAACTTAGTTAAGGTAGTGGATGGTGAGACGGCGGTCTAAAACGTAGCTCGCACGTACATACCACCTACAGTTTCTGAGAAATGAAATACAATGTAAAATACCTAGCTTCTTGTGAAATGAGAGAGGGCAGGTCAAATAAAGACGTAGCAACTGATAAATATAAAATACCACTGAAGGAGAGCAATTATTTAACTGTGTACAGAGATAAGCGTGAGTCATCGACATAGGTATTTGATTGTAATAATACCTAGATTCATGGAAACACTAAATAGTCTTGTTGACATTTTGACAAAATTCACGGAAAACAAGGAAGAAAATCAAAAAAACGGGGTATAATTAATTGACATTTAGACTTAATATACTAGTTAACCTACAAGTTGTACTTAACATTTATAAAAATACTAGATGACCCGGCAAACGTTGTTTTGCCTTATAAATTATAGATAGTAGCCGATTCTCAGACCTACTAAAAGCGCCGTTTCGGAGGAGTACGGTAACTAACATTGTGACATGGAAATTTTATATATTAGATAGAAGAAGAAGATTCACCTATTCCTGCTAGCATAGATTAAAGATCATTTTGTCTATGCTACTAGGTACTTAACCTAGTATAGTTAAAATATTGGCCATTTCATCTATAATCTACAATCTTTCGTAGCAATATCACTCATAGAGTCTTTTCGTAGCATAATCTACATCTACACAAAGATTAAAGATTTGTATTTTTGTGTCATTGTGAATGTTTATTATGAATTATGAATAAACTCAAAAACTACTGTGCCGATTTCAAAAATTCTTTCACCATTAGAAAGCTACATTCACCCTGAGTAACATAGGCTACTTTTGATATTACCGGATATTTCCACGGGATCGGGACTTACGCGGGTGAAACCATGATAAATAACACTACCGTTACAAATATGAAACTCTCTATGTAAGTAAACGAATATGTTTGTTACTCTTTCACGCAAAAACTACTGAACCGATTACTATGAAACTTGGTATGCAGATAGCTGAAGATCTGGATTAACATAGGCCCGATATCCCCGTGGGATCGGAACTTATGCGGGTGAAACCGCGGGACGCAGCTAGTGTTATATAATTTCGATTAGTCATTTTAAAAAATAGATGCCTAGGTACTTAATTCAGTATCATTAACTAGTGCTCTATAAATTTGTTCTTGACATCATTGTGCGATAATATTATCTGGTAATGAACAGACAGACAGCAGAATTTAGTTGCAAAACTGCATCCTTTATTATTATACTGATGGACAATTTACACATAAGTCAGTGTATAGTGTGCAGTTATGTTCTCAAAATAAACTTTTATTCATTCATTCAAGTCAGTAAGAAAGGCAGCATGTGAATGGATCTTTATATAAAGCCATTAATTGACCCGTATTCCACAGTAAAAAATGTCTCAAACATGTCTTATACATTGCTGATATAATTTTTGAAATTAAACTCTTTTTTCGGTTTTAATCGCATAGTGTAAGTGTCTTTTTTGCTAATTACGAAACCGATTTAAAGAAAAAAAACATGGCTATTGTATAGGTATAGGTATGTAAGTATAGATTATAATAGCGGTACTTAACTGCTACTACACAAGTCTTGCCATATTAGTCCACCATGTCGAAGGAGAACGCCCTCTGCCTCTCTTATTTTCTGGTAGGCTTAAAAAGTTGTTTTCACCCTTACATCTCAGAAGGACCTAAAAGCAAAATGCCCTACATATTAAAACGTCACAGGATCTAAATGACCCAGTAGCAAAACGACCTATTATAGAAATACCTTTAAAAAAACGAGATGATTTTCCGTTTACCTCATTACCTGACCATAACTTAAAAATATAAGCTATGCTAAATGTATGATATCAGATATGAGTAATTATGTAATTTAAAGTCAAAAGACTTTGCCAACCTATTGTCTGTCTGTATGTTGTACGTTTTAATGAATATAAGTATCCGTTCGTTACTAATCGGAAATGGAAACCGTCAGTAGGTAAATCCAGAAATAGAATATTTAGGTAGAATACCTATTCTGAGATCTACGTCGCTCGTTCGCAAATAGTTTAGTTTTGTTGGACTAACCATATTTACCACATATTTGACTTACATAACTAATATTACGACAGTAGTTTAGACGTTTCAAAGAGAAGAAGGCCCTATCTGAGGAGTGATGAATTAGTATGAGAGCTCCCGAGGGCGAGCAACCTACATAATTTATGTGACTTATGTTAAAAGGACTCTACGAAATGATTGCGCGTAAATTGCGCGCAAACCACGGTTTCATCGTCAGGTTTTACCCATTTACAGATGACTTCCGGTTTAGGAAGGGCTTGTATAGCTGTATGTGTACATACTAATTTTGTATTCTGTGCCTCTACCTATGTTCAACAACTTGCGAACATAACCTACTTATTGTATTTTTTACCCGACTGCCATGAAAGCGTAAATTTGAATTTAATAATTTAAAATTTAAATTCAAATTCATCATTCTTCTGAGGACGGTCGTGATGGCTTGTAGAAACTGTCTCGCGTTCCGTATTCTTTCTATGCGAATCTATTGTTACATAAAGTATTATTTGAACGTTGATTATATCCAGTACCTCATCATAGTTGTTTTCATTGAGCCGATATCTACCCAAGTACGCCCACTAGAAGCCCAAGTATGCCTACTAGGAGATATATGATAGCAAATACAGAAGTAAAGCACCGTCCCTGCCGACATCAGCAACCTCCCTACGACAGAGGGAGAAGAAGGAATTTATTTAGGAATCAGAAGGGGAAGTTGGTAATTAGAAACAGAATAACACTAATTACACAGCATTTACTTCATTTTACACATATTTCAGTACCAAAAACCTCAGTAACAAACAATTTTGACAATATCACGGACTTCTATCGAATTCGTTAATCACAAACCAAATCAATAATCGCAAACATAAAATAATAGGCAGAAAAGACTAGAAAAGACAGTTTGACTCTTCAAACGAGCATAGGTTTCACCTACGATGTGAACTCAACCGAGACTAGCAGTAAACTTAAAAGTTTTTCTTAAACTTACAAGATTTCTGTCCATAGTTAGTATAAGGAACTACGGGTTATATGTCTGCGACCACGGACGGTGTAACCTGTGCCAAAGTGAATTTAATTTAAATCTAAAATTATCTACAAACGCGATCTACACCCGTAGTTCTAATACCAATCTTATGTTAGTTTAATATTTATATGCGTTTACAAACCAGCAGCTATACCTACCTATATACTATACTTAGAGTCTAGTATAGTGTTGTAGTGTTTAATCAACGCTCTATATGCGCGATAGCATCGTTTTGCACTATGCTAGTCTGTGTGTAGCCGGTATTATGATGTGGAGAATGCGGTAGGTAAATAATTAAATATTCTTCTGTTACGGTGGAGTTGTATTTGATTTATTGACACGGAATCAATAAAGTCTTAGGTATAAAGACCATTCTTAGTTGTTCCCATCGCATTGAAGAAAAATAATTTCCACTGCCGTAACCAGTAAGGTGCGTACCTACTGGGAGTAAATAACTCTTTCCTTGAGTGTAAAAGTAAAAGGCGACTAAGGGATTTCAGGGGACTAGCAAACCTTAAGTTCTGCCCGCGGGTTGGCGGATGAACTACTTGGTCCCTATGAGGATTGGTGTGAGGCAGGCGGCCGGTCGTAAAAATACTGTCAAATCTATTTGCAAAAGGTGTGGTCAATGCTGACTAACCTACTGCGCCGATCCCAAAAAAAAAACAATTTGGGGTTTAGTGGTTTATTCCAAAATTCCAATATACCTAAGTACCTACTGTCTATTCTATATGATAAATTGATAATAACCATTTAAGTCCTATTATACCATACCTAGTACCTACCTACCAGTCTGACACTGACCAGAATCTCTCGAACTACAAGTGTATTGTTTGAATAGTTGTTCAAATAAATAAATCGGTTAGAAATAAACACCGTAATAGTGTAGCCAACACAGAATATTTCGGGCAGATTGCCAATCATTTGCCAACGCATTAGCTTTAGCAACGTCGAGTTATTGAATCAATTATCGTAAAGAATCCTCTTTTGATTGATCTACAAGACATTTTCAAGCAAACAAGTATAGGTACAGGTGCCGGCAAACATCTAGAAAAAATGGCGGATGCGCAGAATTCGATTTTTCATAGAAGTCGCACGCAAATGTACTGCGCGTACTTATCCCATTATTATACTTAAAAGATGTATTTTGAGGATGAGGAGTTCTCTGATGATAAGGTGGTTCCAGGTCCTTTATCAATCACTAACCAGTAGCACACGGTCTAATGCTACTGGTAAAAGTCCAAAAGTAAGTAATTTACTACTTTCTGAGGAACTATTCTGCTCATCACGTCCGATCCATATCATTTTTTTATGGAGCCATCTTGGGATTTCTACATTCCGAATAAAAAAATAATCATCAAAATCGGATCATATGTGACCAATAGAATTTGTTTCAGAAAAAAATTCATGGATTTTCGCTTTCTTATAACTTTTTATTTTTAGTTCTACGACTAAAAGTTACTTTACGAAAGTTGTAGATAATGTTATTTGCAATACAAAACGTTAATTATTTTTTTTATGAGACCTATAGTTCGTCAAATAAACGATAACAAGCATTTGAACCCCTTTTTCTAAGATGGCGGCCGTGGGACAAGAGCCACAACCCCACAAACTATTATTTATAATTTATAACTAACCCCCCTTGATACATATCTAAAAAATAAAATCGCATCCTCTGACAAACGCAACCTCAAATGTAACTTTTCAATGGACTACTAGAAAACTATGAGTCGTTAAAATCAACGAACCTGTCAAATAGTTTGACTAAAATCCGCTGCATCATGCTTCGCATGGACAAAATTCTACGAGGAAAACCCATTCGCAAATCCACAACACGCTATAAATGCCAACCTAATTAATAAACTTTATTTACTTTTACGAAATTAAACCGTATAATGGTAAAGCCATCGTGGATCGTTCGTCGGCTTTACCAGCATTACTCATACACTTAAAGAAACAGCTTATAGCCATCTTATAGCAAAAAAAAACATTGTACGTTTGTACGTAGGTTATGTCGCCCACAATCAATGGAGACTTCTTAAATAAGCAGGCGACCTTGATTTGTGTAAGATAATGATTATTTAAAATAGTAGATATAGATATGCATAAAACCTGTGATAAAACTTTACTAAGTAGGCGATATTTTAAAAGATTTTTTCATATTAAATGCCGTGTTAAGCCCGGCATAGAATACAGCTCTCCTCTTTCCGGGGGTCGTAAAAGGGGACTTAGGAATCTAAGGGAGACTGTGAACCTCGAGTTCTTCCCGCGCGTTAGTAGATCAACTATTTGGTTTCAACGAGGGCTGGTATCAGGCAGGCTGCTGGTCGTACAAAATTTGCCACATCAATTTACATAATAACATAGCGTCCGATAAAATAAGTTTGATGGGCTTGTCTTGCCCATCAAACTTGATGAAATGGTTAATTTAGTCTAGGAATGACCGATTCTCGAATTTGTATTTTAGTGTGTATGTGTCGGTATGTTTGTAACGAATAAACTCATATACCAATGTGCCGACTTTAAAAATTCTTTCATCGTTAGAAAGCTACATTCACCCGGAGTAACATAGGCTACTTTTGATCCCGATATTCCCACGGGATCAGGACTTACGCGGGCGAAACCGCGGGACTCAGCTATAGTCTATAATTGGCCAATTCTTGAAATGTACAATTCTATAAAGGATTGATTCTACCAATGACCGATTCTATAAAGGACCGATTATTCTATAAATGACTATTTTTTTGTTAAAAAAATACTTATCGAATTTAATTGCAAATGTCTGTAATTCTAAGTGACATTTATAGAATTTACTACAATTTCGTCAATTTTTTCAACAGGTTTTCCTCAAAAACTACTTGCCAAAAATTGTTTTCCGAGAAAGACGACTTTTCTCGTTTTTAACGTTTTCACATTTTCTCAAGATATTGTGTAATTGCCAACTCTATACCTACTTCATTCGGCGAATATTTCGCTTACAACGCAAATTTATTTTTGTAAATACTTAAATTTCATTTTATTTTTAAGTGCTTAAGCCTGCACTGGGCTTTCTTAGAAATATTTTAAAGAAACAATACTTCTGCAAAAACACAACGAGTGATCGACGGATAATCCTTATATTTTTATGGTTTCGTACCCAAACGGTGAAAAATTTTTTGTTTGTTATCTGTAACCAGGCTGTATCTCATGAATCGTACTAGCTAGACAGTTGAAATTTTTACAGATGATGTATTTCTGTTGCCAAAAACAAAGCAAAATATACATATTGAAGTGGGGCTTCCATACCACAAACGTGAGATTTTTTTGTGATAATGGTACGAAACTTTTCGTATGTCCGGTTTTTTACAATAATTTACTTACCTACCTTGGTATACTAATGAAATTATTTTGATTTTGTTTCAGCAACCCAAAGATTCTCAACTCCTACTCCCTAAGGACAAAGTTCCAATGGCTAAGGAAGAAGGTAGGTGAACTGCTTTGGAACATTTGTATTATTTGTAATCAGCGCTTTTCTGCGACGCATCGGGCAAACCCCCGGCTGCAAAGCAGAAGTTTGCGAGTTCGATTCCCGCCTTGGACTAGTAATTATGCTGACCGTACATAAATGTCTGTTTCTGCTTTTTAAAAGCCTTATTAATTAACGTGAAGTAAGGTCGGAGTAATTTTACCATTTTTGATTCTGTCTGTCAACTATGAAAGTTCTTGTCACAGAAAAAGACAAAGCATGTTCTTACTACTCCGACTCTACTCCACGTTTATTAATAAGGCTATAAAGTGTTTTCTGTGGGTATTATATTATTTTATGTATTTGATGGAACTCGGGTCGCCTCTTCAAATCGTCCTCTTAAACGTTTTTATTAGACACGGGTCTAGATCGCGTCAAAGATAATCATCTTTATTCATTACCTCGACGTTTCGGCAAACGGGTCACACCGGCTGTGGTCCCGAGAAGACCCCGATTGATTGACGGAAATCGTGTAAGTTTAAAAAGTGTGTCCTCTTAAACGACCGCTATAGTAGCTATAGCGTGTAAAACCGCGGGACATAACTAGCTTAAGGTACACTAGAGTGGTCAACTGTCGAAATTCCATAGAACAGAGCGGTAATAAGTAAAGCAAACAGACTCAATTGACCACATTTCGGTCAATGTCAGTGACTCAGAACCGATACGAAGTTCCAGATATTTAACCATAAGTCGAGCGAGTTCACCGAGCGACTGAGTACCGAATAATTGTGCTCAATCATTGGACGATTTGTGTCATGACCGCGACTTAATTCAACTTTTTTCCTCAAACAACTTATTTCTTATTAAAAAGTTGGAATATTTGGGGAGAGACAACTTCTTAGGTAGGTGCCCAGTGCCCACCTCAAAAGCCCCGATAGCATATTGCATTTTGTTTTTAGGGTTCCGTACCAAAAGGTAAAAACGAGACGCTTTTACTTGACTCCACTGTATCTAAATAAAATAAATAAATAAATAAATAATTCGTTTATTTAGACTCACAATTACAAAAACAGTTTACAATATTAAAGGGTAGATAGGTAGATGTACTATAGTTTTTTTAAGAGTTTGATGTAATTGTGAGAAACTGGTGTCTAAAATAGGCATAAGAGCCTGTGCTATAGATCACCAGGTTCCCACCTCTGAACTAGGAAATAACTATCTCATGTAATGTTAGCCAGACAGTTAAAAAATCACAGATGATGTACGAGTAGGTATTACTGTTGCCGCTATAACAACAATTAATAGAGGATACGTACATTCATAATATGGATAGAAAGAAAATTTCGAAAAATTAGAATATGACAAAAAAAAACAAATAAATGACATTAATTCGTTGATTCCAAAACAAGGGCATGGTCTGGTCAAGGTCATGGCAGATACATACCTAGGTTTTATGGCATAAATTCCTATATCTGCTTTGTTGTCTTTATCCAGGGAGAAAACAGTCGACTATGTATGTATCCAGAAAAAGTTGATATCCTTTACTCTTACAGTTGTTAATTAAAAGCGTAGGTACCTACGTTAGCCGCTAGCCCCAGCTGGGTTGAGCGTTAGCTAACATACTGAAAGAAAATAACTGTAGGTACTTAGCCTACCCATGTCCAACTTTATGTTTGTGCATAGATTTCAGATTGCTGCCAAACGGCAGTGGCGGCGGTCCTGTACTAAACGGTGACCAGACAAACCTGGCTGGGGCGGGCGGGGCTTTCCTCAACGCTGACGGGGAAAGGCCAAAGCTGGCGAGGGCTCGAAGCAGTGACACTGACATTCCACTCATGGATGACCCGGATACCAATGACAACAGTAAGTAGGTCCACTAGGGTTAAAAATGCAGGAGGTTGCGGTTCGATTCCCGCCGGGTGCAGTATTTATGCTTAAAAAAATAATATTTTTGTGTCTGTTCTAGGTGTTTTCTTTGTATCATATAATAATAATAATAAATTATAAATTATATGAACAACACACAGCGCCATCTAGCCCCGTGGTAAGCGACTAAGCTTGTGTTACGGTGACTAGACAACGGATATAATACTTATATTTATTTTTCTTTTGTAAATACATACATATTATACATAGAGGGACACCCAGACCAGACACAAATATTTATTTTATAAGCATAAATACTTGCACCCGGCGGGAATCGAACCCGCGACCTCCTGCATTGCAGTTGCGCTTTCGCACGACGCGCCACAGAGGTCGTCAAATAATATATAATGTTTTACAAAAAAAAAGTTTAATGTGTAGGTAGTGCATCCGTTGTCTAATGCCCATAGTACAAGCAGTTGACTACGTTTGTAAAGTTTGTATGGAGAAAGGAGTAGCTGTAGACTTTCCCCTTACAGTTATAAAAGTTATACCTAATAGTTATAAAAGCACAGCTTAAAGTTAAAAAAAATCCCGCATTTATTGACGCTTCAGTAATTAACCTCGGGGCTAAATTTAAACATGACCACACAAAGACAATTAGGTTCAGTACCGAACCAAATGATAACGGGACAGAGTGATACTGCAGGATGTGGTTCGAAAAATGCGGCCAATTCGGGTGCAAATAGATAACTACACAATTCCCATCAAACATTTTATAGGTCGCCGCAACGTGCTGATTCTAATTTTCGGTTCTTTAAGCTGGTCGTAACTACGTCGATATCACGTCGACACTGCGGAGAAAAGGCCCAATTTATACTAATCAGTAATCAGTGTCGTAATAGAGTGATGTAGCAGTGAAATAAATTACTAATTCGTAGTGTAATGGTCGATATTTTGTCGAGTAAATGGTATTTGATACCGCTGTTATACGGCACATTGTAGTACTTTCATATGGGATCTTGTTATAAGATGATCATTGTGAAATTTAAGTAAAACTACGTGACGGATATTTTTATTGTGTTGAATTTTATTATTGAAGTGACAAAAACGGTACAGCTACTTTATTATTTTAGTTATTATTGTTTAAGTCTTTGAAATTGATGCTAAAATAAATAATATCTATTAGAAAATTATTTTTATCGAGTCATGACATAGATTTATCAATATAATTCACGCACCATATAAATTCGTTAAACTCAGCAATATTTTTTAACAAAAGTGTACGCGACGTAAAGTTTAATACACGACTAAGAGTTACAAAATGTTTCATTCTGTCCAACATTTATTATATCAGCCATTAACGAATTAGGGTTCCTTGTCAAAATGTTTAGTCAGTGATTTCTATGTTTTCACATAAAAGTCCGGAATCCCTGGAACAAATTTTCAATTGATTAGTATAAGCAAATTTTTCGTGAGTAGCTTCATTTTGATTAGACGCCCAACAATTTCCTATACGAAACTCTCGATTGTGGTAGATAACAGAGGTAGGATCTGTACTACTACTTTGAGTATAGGACCGGGATAACGTACCACGCAAATTGTAGGATAATATGACTGTTAAATTATATAAGTTACTATTTATAATATGAGAAAATAGTTATCCTATAAAATCTATGGTTAAACAAACAAACCCCTTCCAACATATATCGATAACGAGGTCATCATAAATCATTACTAACAAGCTTTTTTAGGGTTCCGTACCTAAAGGTAAAAACGGGACCCAATTATTTAAAAGGGGCTCCCATACAACAAACGTTTTAAAAATAACAAGGAGTCAGGACAGGAACAGGAGGGACAGGAGGACAAATCGAGTTGGTCATGGAATTCAAAATGGCTGCCCTATCTGTCCAAGGTTTTTTTTTTGAGTGATTCGGTCGTTTGATGGGAGTAAGAATCGAAGATAAATATTTCATATTTTCCTATAAAATTTAAAAATTGGTTGTTGTAAACCATTTTAGGGTTCCGTATCCAATTGTGATAGTGGTACGGAACCCTTTATGCGCGAGTGTCGCACTTGCCCCGTTTTTCTTTTTACTTAGTTATTAATGACATAATTTAACAGTTATATTAGAGTCGCGTAACTTTCACTTATACGACTAAAATGTTCGGTAGGTAGGTAGGTACTTATACTTACCTACTAGCAGCGCCCTCGTAAGTCCCAACCCCGCGAGAATATCGGGAACAAAGTAGCCTAGAGTTTATCCAAATCTCCTAGCTTTCTACATAACTAAACCGAATTTCATTGTAAACGGTTCAGTAGTACACGCAATCATCCAAACAAACTTTCGCATTTTATAATATTAGTGGGTGGGATGGTAGTTTTTTCTGCTCCTAGTTTACCACTGTAAATACTTTCGAAGGTTCCTACCAAGTTCCTACACGCTATTGTAAAGTTCCTAGTGACTGGAAGTATAAAATTCAAGGAATTCGAATAAATGAGTTTCGTGCGATCGTTTTCATAATAAGGTTGGTGGTAGGTATATAAAAATAATTGCTATTTGCATAGGTTTACTAGAATTAAATTAAATATGGCAGACGTTGCACACAGCGCAATCGAGCTCTAAGCAACTAGTAAGGCTTATACTTTGGGTACTAGACAACGGACGGTCTCAATCGCGTATTACTATTTATTTTCTTACCTCGACGTTTCACCCATGTTACAATGGTCTTGGTCGCGAGGGGACTGACCCCCCTCTCCCTCCCTGTGTCCCGCGTAATACGCGATTAAGACCCGGGAAAATGTAACTATGTTAACAGTGTGTCCTAGCACAGAAAAGTATACCTACATCTAATACTAATTATGCCACATGTACCTATAATCTACATTCAAAACCAGAAACACAAATTTATGGTCAGTATAAATACCTACCGCCGCCTACGGGAATCGAACTCGCAGTCGAGTGTTTACCCGACACGCCACAGAGGTCGTGTAATAAAAATGATAAGCAATACCTATTGGTTAATTATTTAAAGAGATTTGATTTTGAGGGTTATGTATGATGAAGTTAAATAATTGGCCTTTACTTGCTTACCTTTATGCTAAAATTATTTTAATTTTACCTATAGTACCTTGAAAGAGTACTTTGTTAAGTAACTATATACCTACACAACTAGGTTACATGAAATTATACAATTTTTTCGGTTTTAATCGTGTTGATATAAAAGCGTTTTCCCCATGCTCGACGGTGACGTTTCGAGGGCTTTACAGACCTCTTGTTATCAGGAAAACCATCGCGAAAACTGAAGAAAAATCAAGGTAACTTGAAGTAGGTACCTAAACTTAGATAAGTATATTAAGTTATTTTCACACAGTGTTTTTATGTGAAAAAAAAACAATGAAGTATTCATCATCGTTTTACGTGCAACTTGCAAGTGAAAACCCCTACATTCAAACCGGTTTCAAATGGACCTGCCCCAGCTGTCTACATTTTAAGTTTCCTCGCCGATGGTTCAGTAGCTTTTGAGTAAAGGAGAAACAAACATTCGAACAAACTTTCCATTTTATTGTATTTTTTAATTAAAAATTGATTTTTCTATTACAGAATTCGATATGAAGGACAAGAATAGCAAAACAGATGGCGTATGTAAGTATCTTCTTCTTCTTTTCGTATTTACAAAAAAAAAGTATAATAATGTAGTATATCCGTTGTCTAGTATACCCATAATACAAGCCTAGTACTTAGTTTGGGGCCAGATTGCGCTGTGTGTAACGTCGTGTAATTTTTTTTTTTTATTTTTTTATTTATTTGTAGCGTGTTAAGTTATAATATAAGTGTTATGTTAAGCCTCGTACCCAGCTTCCAATAGCTTAATGGGTACGAGGCTTAACACGCTTGTTGGGTAATTAAATTGTCTAGGTGTTCATAAAATGCTTGTTGGTTAAACAACTTGTCTAGGTGTTTATAAAAAACCGAAGCATCTACCTACATGATCAATAACTCATTGGGAATACCCTCATCATTACAACAGTTAACTAGTTAACACGCTTTCGAATCGACATAATACCAAATATTCATGAAATGTGCAAAAACTGGATGTTCCCACTTTCTACAATGAAATTCAACGACCATTGACGCATGACTGTCTTACTGTAGAATTCTTTAGTGCCGGGATTCTAAAAATTATTATTGGCTAACTTTTAAATGGGACAAAATCCTACCAATATTATGAAGCTGAAAGTTTGTGTTTGTTGTTCTTTCACCCAAAAGCCGCTGAACCGATGGCGATAAAACTCGTTAAGTAGATAGCCTGGAGGCTTGAAATAACACATTTGCTACTTTTATCTCAATGTTCCTATGGGATCTGGACTAACGCGAGTGAAACCGCGGGGTTTAAATAGTAATCCTTCTTATTCTACAAGTAAATCATATCAGGTACCTATATCTCACCTCCCTTCAGTTGTGCCAAAATGGTTAAACAATTGCTAATAAAAATATTTTAAAGAAACAATACTTCTGCAAAAACACAAAGCACGATAGAGCCCGGTGTCTTTCGTGCGTTGTGTTTTTGCAGAAGTATTGTTTCTTTAAAATATTTATATGAAAGCCCAATGCAGGCTTAAGCACTTAAAACAGAACATCAAAAGCTTTAGGTATGCAGCAAAATATCAACAATTGTAAAACCGTTCGAAAAAAAAGAACAGAGTTTTAACATACCTAAGACTGTTAAGGCCACTGGACTTCAGTTATCTACATCTCATACCATTTTCCCGAATCGGATCAAAAAGTATTAAGCGCCAATCACCTACAGGCTCTAACGAAAAAATGTATTTACGTTACAGCCATCACCATGCCAGACAGCACAGACGGTTACAATGACAACATTCCAGATGATTCAGGCAAGTATTTTCGCTGGTCTTTCAGTATAAACATAAACTCACACTTTCATAGAAAAATCAATTGTAGACAATGATTATAGAACAGAAGTTGGTCGACATGATGATGATGACTTGATTCAATATAGCGGTTGGCCGTTTAAGCCATTTGAAAAAGTAAATCGCGAAAACAGAAGAAAAATTGCTAAACGGATATTAAATTCAATTTTCGGTTTGCTTTTGTTATAAGCATTTTTAGAGATGGGTCCGCACAGCGGACCCATCTCTTCATACCCTAGCTGGTTATAGCTTGGGACGCTATAACATATATGCGTAGAAGTCATGGAACGGGTTGCTGGTATAAGCATTTTTCAAAGCATGATGTTTAGAGGTTTTCACAGAATATCTTGATCACGGGTTTAATAAATGCAACGCCATTGAAATCGAAGAATTAGTTTCATTTCATATCAGCATCGCGGAAACCGCAGAAAAATGTTATATAGAAAATTATTGGATTCTTCTTCATAATTATGTTTTTCAACGGGTTAATTTTATCTTCGTAATTACATTTTTCAGAACACGACACCGATGCTCTCGGCCTACGATTTGGTGATCCTGATCAGCCGGACGGCGTACATCGTAAGTACAGCCTCCTAATATTATAAATAAAACTAGCCCATGTTACTCCCAAGAACTCTTTATTAAGTTTCATCAAAACCAGTTCAGTAGTTTTAAAGTCTATTACAAAAATAACTTCCCTCTTTTTTATACTAATCTATTTTTACACGACTAGTAGTTATGCTTTTTTATTGGACATCCTACGGGTATTACAAAAAAATAAGGTCCCGTTTTTACCCTTTGGTTAAGAAACCCTTGAAAACGATATATGTATAGTCAATCAATAGACAGATTATGATTTTTTACGGTAACTTGACGAGATCGAGATTTATTCTGACAAACTTAAAAACTAACAATTTGTCGTTTGTATTATATTTCAGCACCAGACGACACAGCTGACGCACTCACGGTAAGTGGACAAGCATAAGTAGAACATAGAACACGACGATCAGACACAAATTAAAAAATAATTAGGTACCTACTTAATTAGTTTCGTCGGTGAAGGGCGCCACTACCACCACTACCTATACTATGAGTTTTATGGCGGTTACGCGTTTTAGACAAAATTACGTAGTATTTACTTAGTACAGATTTTTCCGAGCATTTTTATGGATAATTTTGTGTAAGTAAATAATGTAATTATTGGTTATTTTACAAGAAATTAATAACACTTTCATGGTTATTATAAAATGAGTTTTAAGGCCAGACCTGGTTTAAACCATGATTTGGGCAAAGTAAAACATGGTTCAAACCAGGTCTGGCACTTAAAACTCGTTTTATAATAGCATAGTTTAGGTTTGAAATTAAACTCATTCATTTTTCGGTTTTAATCACGTGGTGTGTCGTGTATCACGTGGCGTGGTGGTATAACTTTATGTTTAGCAATATTTTCAAAAATTGCCAACTTTTATACCATTTGCGAAAACAAAAATGCTTATAAAATCAGCCTGATTACCATGTAGTTTTTCGTCTGTACCGACGAAGCAAGCACAATAGTATCTGTTTACTTCAAACTTTTATAAGTGCCATTCATATTACAGGAAGCAGAGGAAGACAAAAAGTCCGACTTCAACAACGTGAAACACCTGACCCAGGGCATGATGGACGTAGCGCTACTATCCGCCAACGCCAACCAACTGCGAATCGTTCTCGAGTCGTCTAACGCACATCCCTACTACATTTCTAGCGTCGTGCTCATCTCGGCCAGTCTCATCTGTCAGGTCAGTTGTATAAAGTAAAAGACTTTAAATTTAGATATTTTAGAAAGCATACCACTCCATTTTATATCGACACTATGGAAGAAACACCGATAGGTTTATAGTGGATATATTTCCGACTACTTACCATCTCTAAGCCAGAGGTTACCTTGCCTTACCCCGGAGTAGCGAGATGATGCAATAATTCATTTTCCTGTCGCTGAAAAAAGTCAGTTGGCTTTTAAGAACAGGAAATCTGTAAAACTGGAGATAGTAGTTATTGATTTTGGGCGTTAATGTAGTGTAATTGTCATAGATATCCCATATAAATAACGTAAGTGAAAATGTAAAATAAACTAAGCGGCAAATGGAGCATTTGGCGATTAGTCTATTTTACTTTTGTATGGCGCTTTAGCCTTTTTACATTTCCATTGAAGAATGTAATATTCATCATTGTAATTACTTCCCAGGTGGCAGTAGGTATCACGCTGATCATGGACTACCAGTACCACATGACGAATCAGCCGCTAAAGGCGCGCACCGCTTCCCGTTTCTCAATGATGGGCATCTTCCTGATTATCATCATTAATGTGTTCATTGCGGCCTTCAGCGTCGCCTCGCCGGTGGTCTACCGGCCGCCTCCCACCACTACGTAATATTAGTACTACGTGTAGTAGGTATTTTTAATATAAACTACGACTTTTGGTATTGTAAACTACAACTTAGTAATGTAATGTACTGTTTGAACCCAAGAATAATTGGTATAAGGGCAGGAAGAAGAAAACTTAGAGAAGGTCTTAAATTATTTTCTGACTGAGAGTCAGAAGTGGACTTAAGACCTTTCTCTAGTTCTGAGCATATTGCAGACATTAATGTATTGTAGCAGGTCGTAATTTCACTGATTGCACTTGGACAATGTGATAATGTATTAACACTTTAAATTGACTTTAAAGGCGCCTTAATAGTACAACCACCAAGAAATTTTTCATAAGGTGCTTTAATAATTAAATTAATTGGTGCTCTATAAAACTATGACCAGCCCCGTCTAGTGGCTTAGTATATAATTATTTAGGTACTTAAAATTAAACGTTAAGTACTTAAGAAAAACGAATTATTTTTTGTAACATGTAGTATAGGTAGGTATGAACGGTGCGTACACACAACTCACTTAACTTTTCTCTGCAAATTATTCCAAGAACATTTTGCAACATAAAAAAATCCATATAGGTAAAATTAATACAAAATATTTTATGCCTGCTGTGTGTACGCACCATAAGTAAGTAATGGTCAAATCAATCTCACTCCATGTGTACTTACTGATTTTGTAACTTTAGAATACTCAAATTATATGGTACATTTTAGTAGATAGGATTCGCTAAGCAAAATGAAAATAAAATGTAGGTAGCGCCCCAAATTCATCCTTGAAATAACGTAATTAATCAATAGAATAAACACATTCATAGCAATAATCGACATAATATGTCTACCTTCTATACAAATCTTGTATGTACTTTTTCTTCCTGAAAAATGGAATGGGTCGGCCAAACTATGTTCCTCGTTTTAGCGAATCCGTGTACTCAACTGACACAAATAAAGCAGAGAGCAAAGGGCATTAAGTGCGGCACGACGAATAAAATGCCTGAACGACATTTTCCCATTTTACTAAGCTGTTTGCAGCACTACATACTAGAGCACGCTAGGCAGGCCTGTATAAAAAGAAAAAGTAAGAAATTAGTCATTTTATTGATAAGCATTTCTAGACATAAGTTAAAGCACGCGATAAGAGGTCAATGTAAGTCAAATATCTATGCAATGTTTAAGTTGCCAAGCTTAAGTAAGCGAAGAGCTGAGGATAATCTTATTATGTCACAATGAATTTAACTGTTTTAGAATAAAATTCTGACCTCCTACCGCCTTGATGAACTTACTGAATCTTAAACTTATGAATCTGCTTTTATTTCTTTTTTATTTTAATCTACTTATTTATGAATTTAAGCAACTACCCGTTTAATGTACTATGACATAAATTTTATTTCACTTACATAATACGAATCTGTGCCACGGTGGTGGATCGCTCACTACTGACGCTAGAGGTTGGGTATTTGAGTTCCGCCGTGAAACTAATTTTATAAACAATTATATTTATATTACGTTATTTTTATTGCTTTAACTTCGATATATTTTTATTTATAAACTGAAACATAATACATATAGTTGGCATTAAATTGCCGAGACCCTATTATTATTTTGTATAATTTTGCTAAAAAAAAGGTTTTAAAACTTTTGCTGTGGTTGTTACATGGTCCTGACTCGCGTGGTACATTGCACACCTCTTCGATTTTTAGTTTTGAGGCTACATACACACTGTATAACTATAAATCACTTAACTCACAAAACTCCTTCGCTAATAGTCGGAAACTGTGATTGGAACAATTTTAAACAAATAATTGGTACTTAATCTACCATTCCTAAAATCTCATTAAATTAATAGGTCATTAGAATATATTTATGTTACTCGTTAAATGAATCTGAATGTTAAAACTTGTCAAAATTCTATCGTCATTGTAAATCTTCGTCTTATTTATTTTTAAATAAAAATACTTTTCGAACTTTGGTTGTTTTTTATTTTATTTATTTATATTGATTTTGGTAGGTACGCCAGGTTTTTTATTCATTAGTTAATAGCAAGTGTTCCTTGTACTCAGGCTAACCAACGTTACGTAAAAAAAATCCTTTTCATACACACTGGTAATGAATGGGTGGAATGTCGTTATTCTAGAGTGTTTTTTTAATTGTTTCGCTTCGCCTAGGTACTAAAATCGTGCCCTAACAATCTAACTACAAAAACTAAAAAATGAATTAAAATAAAACAATTTATTAAACAATAAAATAATAGTAAATAAACTAATAATCGTAAAAAACGAACATAAATTAATTCGAAACGAAGGTAAGTAATCAGTATGGGGAAACTTTGCTTTGTTTTTCTAACATATTTAAAGGAGATTAATTCCTTAAATTAGATAAGTATCGCGTTTATATTTCATCTTGTCATTATAATTTTAACATCACTGAAAAAGCAAAAATACCTAAACGCCATAGTAGCATTGGCGTTTAAGACTTACTTTCCTAATAAATACATTTTACAAGACATATTTTACACAATTCTTTATTTTTTTTAATAATTCTTGCAACGTTCCCCGACCGTATTAAATAAAAATAGAAAAGAAAAAGAACTTAGAAACGAAAGACCGAGCACGAAACCACTACTAATAGAAAATAAGACTAAGCGACAATAGTTTTAACCAAATAAAAATATTTTAACTTCTTCGTAAAGACGGCATAACATCGCGATCGATATAGTCGGATTCGTTTCACAAATCGATATTTCACGATCGTTTCTTAAGAGCGTGTACTATTAATGCTGTTTTAATAAAAAAACTACAACAATTAAAACTGTCAATGGCAGAAAACAAATAAACTTTTTAAATCCACAAGTTTTCTCAACATAGTTACATTTTCCCGGGGTGTTAATCGCGTATTATTATTTATTTTCTAACTATGTAAAGAAATAGCTCAAATCTCGGACCTAATTGAATTTCGTACTAAATCCAAACAAACAAGCCAGTAAAACATTAATACGATTTGTATTTTATACTAGCTTAATGAAGTGACGTAAGAAATAGGGAATGATCTATATGTACTAACGACAATAGACAGCTGAAAACATTAAACATTTGCTTCCAAGCACAAAAAGTCTACGCTCTTAAGTTATGGGTCCATTCAAACGAACCTAGTTTCTAAGTCAACAAGTTTTATTTATTTTCCTATTTATATTAACTGTTCTACACTGTTTGCGGAAAGTTCTAACAGCCTCCATGCAGCCTTGGGGTTTAGTTCTTGAGGGTCCCTACAAAGAACCCACACATAGTTTACCCTCATCACTTTATCGGGGTCTCCTTCCACAACATTATTCTTCGAGTCCCGGACACACATAATCTGTTGGGACTGGAATGTGATGACTAGAACGGGTCCCTGGTCCATCATTTTGCCCATGACCAAGTCGATCTGTTCTATGTCCAGGATTTTGGAGTCTAGATGGTATCCAAGTGTTTTGCACTGTTTTATCGGTGTTGCTAGGATGTTGAAGACGCCTTCGTAACACCAGTCCTGAAAATAATAAATAGATAAATTTTGCGAACATCACACAGCGCCATCTAGCCCTGTGGAAAGCTACTAAGCCTATGTTATGGTGACTAGGGAATGGACATATTACTTTTTTTAAGTTTTGTAACATAAATCTTTATCTATAAAATACTTTGTCCTGACTGACTGACTGTTCAAAGCACAGCCTAAACCGCTGATAGTAAAAAGGTGGAATTTGAAGTGTGTTCGTTATGTGATGTAGGCATCCAATGAGAAAGGTTTGGGCAGATCTCGGTGAGCGTGGTGGACAGCTCGGTCTTCTCGAACGTACCTTCAAGATGTCGAGATCCCCTCGCACCATGGCCTCCAGTACATTGGGTATGATATCGTTGGCACAGTCCTCCAGGAACCGCTGCGCCGTGAACTGCGGGTCCACCTTGCAGATCTCGGTGAGCGTGGTGGACAGCTCGGTCTTCTCGAACGTACCTTCAAGATGTCGAGATCCCCTCGCACCATGGCCTCCAGTACATTGGGTATGATATCGTTGGCACAGTCCTCCAGGAACCGCTGCGCCGTGAACTGCGGGTCCACCTTGCAGATCTCGGTGAGCGTGGTGGACAGCTCGGTCTTCTCGAACGTACCTTCAAGATGTCGAGATCCCCTCGCACCATGGCCTCCAGTACATTGGGTATGATATCGTTGGCACAGTCCTCCAGGAACCGCTGCGCCGTGAACTGCGGGTCCACCTTGCAGATCTCGGTGAGCGTGGTGGACAGCTCGGTCTTCTCGAACGTACCTTCAAGATGTCGAGATCCCCTCGCACCATGGCCTCCAGTACATTGGGTATGATATCGTTGGCACAGTCCTCCAGGAACCGCTGCGCCGTGAACTGCGGGTCCACCTTGCAGATCTCGGTGAGCGTGGTGGACAGCTCGGTCTTCTCGAACGTACCTTCAAGATGTCGAGATCCCCTCGCACCATGGCCTCCAGTACATTGGGTATGATATCGTTGGCACAGTCCTCCAGGAACCGCTGCGCCGTGAACTGCGGGTCCACCTTGCAGATCTCGGTGAGCGTGGTGGACAGCTCGGTCTTCTCGAACGTACCTTCAAGATGTCGAGATCCCCTCGCACCATGGCCTCCAGTACATTGGGTATGATATCGTTGGCACAGTCCTCCAGGAACCGCTGCGCCGTGAACTGCGGGTCCACCTTGCAGATCTCGGTGAGCGTGGTGGACAGCTCGGTCTTCTCGAACGTACCTTCAAGATGTCGAGATCCCCTCGCACCATGGCCTCCAGTACATTGGGTATGATATCGTTGGCACAGTCCTCCAGGAACCGCTGCGCCGTGAACTGCGGGTCCACCTTGCAGATCTCGGTGAGCGTGGTGGACAGCTCGGTCTTCTCGAACATGTTCCCCACGAGCGAGCCCAGCTTCTCCGTGAGCAGACGCGACGCTCGGACTACTGCGTTGTCCGACTCTTCGTACTTTAGTTTCCAGTCCAGAACCTTAATAAAGCATAGAAAATAGCACATTAGACCCTTCTCCGACATTAACTGTGTTAAAAACTACTTTACTATGCATATGTGAGAAGTGTTTTGGAATATTGTTGTAATATCTGGAACCCCATATATAAAAAATATATTGAAGACATTGAAAAAATGCAATCAAAATTTATTAAACATTTAAATTATCGCACAAAGAGAAAAGATGAGGATTACGTGGACTCATGTAGGTTTCATAATTTGCTATCTTTGGAGGACCGCCGAACATATCTTCAACTAATGTTTATGTACGATACACTTAGTGGTGACATTGATTGTCCCGATCTTTTATCACTCTTCCTTAATCTGTACACAACCAGACGAACACGAAATCCTCGTTTGTTTTGTTTGCCTCGCAATAATACTAATTATGCTCAAAACTCAGCTATATCTCGCACTCTAAGCTGTTACAACGAACGGTTTATGTCTTCTGATATATTTTATGTGAGTAAGAATGCGTTCAAAAGGGATGTTATTTCCGTGTTGACTGGTGATGGTTAGAGTTACCTTTTCTACTACTTTTTAATTTATTTTTATTATACTTATTAGTCCTATAAGTATTCTAAACCCCTATATTATTTATCAGATCTTAACTTGATTGTATGTTTAAGATTGATGTTGCATATTAGGTGATATATTATTTATTTACCCGTATTTCGATATTTATATTTATTATATATACTTAATATATGCTTACTTTATGCTTAGATCATATTTATTACTTTTATATTGCTGCGGATTTGCAACACGAGTACACGCGCCACTACACGCACTACCCAACTACCTACCTAATGTAGGTACTAGGTACATTACAACGCACAATATACCTACATCTTGTCTTACTTTATTAAATCATGTGGAAAGCCTTTGCCTGCCCAACTCTCATGAGGCTGGTGTCTGGAGGGGGCTTTCTCCCATGGAACTACTATGTTGTAAATTGAGGGTCGAATTGGTGGTTTATTCGTCCGTTCTTCCTTACTTGTGTTGTATAAATTTGTTCACACTCCTAACTCGTAACGACTAAAATTACTTTTTTATATGTTTTACATAAATAGTGCAAACCTGTTATTGGCCGTAGGTGTTATTTATATTTTTATTGTTTTATTATACATAAGGGCTGTTGGTTTGATGATAAATAAAAAAAAAAAAAAAAAAAAAAGAATGACAAATCACATCTCAGTCAATCCCGAAGAAGGGACCTGGAAAGGTCTCGAAACGTTGAGCGTTGTAACAATGTTAAAAGTAATAAACACCACGCGATTCAAACCGAAAAATGTCTTTAATTTCAGAGTATAGAAGTTAGCTTATTTAGTAGTTTATGTAGGTACCCTGCCCTGTCTAAGTTAGAGCGTCATATTGAATCTAGAGCGCAACGAAGGTTTCTACAGTTAACTCCCGAGCGTTGCGAAGGTGTTAAAAATGAAACGCAAGAGCGAAGCGGGGGAGTTTTGTCCCTAGGGTCCTGAGTGAAGCAGGGGCTTCAAGCCGATCAAGACTAGGCTAGGCTTTATTAAGGAGGTGAACACTCTATTTACACTCACTTTATTTACACATCTACCGCAAGACAGGAAAAAAGGTAAAGACATTTTTCGGTTCGAATCGCGTGGTGTTTATTTACTTTTAATAAATAATCTAATTAAAATAATATTAAAAAATAAAAAAACAATAAAACGAAAAATATAAAAAGGTAGATACATAGTCATGACAGATATAAGTTTTATGGCATACACATATTTGCTCTAATGTCTTTATCCAGGGAGGAATATTTAAACTACGTTTGTATGGAGAAAGAGAATGGAGACTATCCTCTTAAGTAATCATTAAACTTCTCTGAGTGCAGCGGTTAGATTCGTCTATAAACACGGGTGTCAGTGCAAGTGTCATCGTGTATTTTGAGCAGTATTTACTAGTGTACAATACAAGTACTGACCTTGTTAACATATTGGTTGTTGTTCTTGAAGTCCTCCCACTGCTGGTAGAACTTGGAATCCCGGTGCAGTTCCACACCCATCGTCTCCGTGTCCGGGGTGAATGTTCGTTCATCCATTGCCACCTGGGACATCAAATTTAATTCAATAAGCCAGCCTTTCTTGGGTCTTCCCAATCTGCCGCGGCCGGGCGGAGGCACCATAGCAAGACATTTTATTTTTGAGTACTTAAGCCTGCACTGGGATTTCTTAGAAATATTTTAAAGGAACAATACTTCTGCAATCTTCTGCTTCTGCTTTCTGCATGGATTCAGCGTATGAGTCACCGACGCAGGTAGACTAATTGGTCAAGTCAGTGTTCCCAGATTACGTAAAGATGCGTTGTTGGTTCGAATTCCGCTCTCCGTCGATCATGCGTTGTGTTTTTGCAGAAGTATTGTTCGTCTAACATTTTTTAAGACATTTGTTCCCCACGTAACTAGCCGGTATAATGTGAGTAATGAAAAAATATAGAACTGACCTCGACCCGTTTCCGCAGCGCCATCGGCGAGCAGTAGACGCGCCCCTCCATGCCTCGCGGCCGGATCTCATTCTTTACTACTTCCGTTGCCTGGAATTAGGACATTATTAAACAAAGTTATATTATCTGTTTCATACTGCTAATATTAATTAAGCAGTATGAAACATATACCCTTCTGTCTGACCCGTCATGTTATGACATGTCAGGCTAGTGTCATTCCGATGAGTAACAAACCGTGGTCAACCCCTTTTGGTAGTCTTTTACGACGGGGATACCGTCGCCATATTCTCTTAGATCTCAGGTTACAGGGTAGCCTCTTACTAGGTAATGTTCTGTTGAATAGGTCCTTACTACAGTCCATACCTGTGATATAGTCTTAAATGCCGACGTCGCTCCGAGCCTGTGACTCCTGTCTGCTATACTCTCTGCAGCATCCTTAGCTGTTTTAGATATATCTTCTGACAGTCTACCTGTAATCAAATTCAGTATTCTTTTAGTTTGCCTTGTAGCCCTGGCAAATAAAAGGGTTACCCCATTAGTTTTTGTAGTTAAAAATGAAAATTTTAACTGTCTTGCTAGTTTATGAGATGTTTGTGGCGCGTTGTGCGAAAGCACGACTGCGATGCAGAAGGTTGCGAGTTCGATTCCCGCCGGGTGCAAGTATTTATGCTTAAAAAATAAATATTTGTGTCTGGTCTGGGTGTCCCTCTATCTATACTAATATTATAAAGAGGTAACGTTGGTAACATGTATGTATGTATATTGGGGGTAATCTCCGAAACTACTGGACCGATTTCAAAAATTCTTTCACCATTAGAAAGCTACATTCACCCTAAGTAACATATTTTGATCCCGATATTCCCACGGGATCAGGACATCCGAGGGTGAAACCGCGGGAATCTGATAGTGTATAATATGTATGTATTTTACAAAAGAAAAGTAAATATGAGTATTATATCCGTTGTCTAGTCACCGTAACACAAGCTTAGTCGCTTACCACGGGGCAAGATGGCGCTGTGTGTTGTTCACATAATTTATTTTATTTATTTATGAGAGCCAGCCTGGTGACATACAGTGTGGAGTCTCTGTAAAAGGGTCGGCCTTTTTTTACTCCTCGGATACGGAACCCTAACAAGTAAACTTACCAGCTTTCTTGGCGATATCAGTTTTGCTAGCTTCCTCGAGCACACTGCCCACCTTCCCCCGAATGCCTTCGAAGGTCTCCTTAAACACCTCTGAACCCTTGGACGCTTCTGATTCCACTGCATGGAACTTTCTCCTAGCAGCCTACACAGAAACATAAATCAATACATATAAAACTTAACAACTTTTTGTTGAATGCTTGATTCACTGACTGAACTTTAAGTTGATTTGATATATAGCCTAATCTATACTACTGGACCTAGAGACAAAATTTGGTGGGTGTGTTCTTTGTGATGTATCCACTAAGAAAGGGTGGAAAATCTCGCGGGATCAGAGCTTACTCGGGTAAAACTGCAGAATAAGAATATTGTTTGTGAATCATAAGTTTGTGAGGGTGTAGGGTATGAATGATTGTTACTGTTTGAAGCATAAACTAGTGACCCAATTGTGCTAAAACTATGGATGGCTAAGAGTTTTAAAAAATAGGAATAAGAAGTCACATTAGAACCTTAGTTTACCAGTTTGAATGTCGAAAAGGGCCCTCTGACTTAGTAACTACTCAACACTGCAGTTGAGTTGTGCAATTGTCTATACTGAAAAAGCAATGGTTTTCGAAAAATCAATGCTTAGGAGAATATCGACAAGTGTATGAAACATGACCATACCCATTTGCGACAACCCAAGAGCTTCTGATTGTTTAGTCTGTGTTTAAAAGCAACAATAGTTACATTTTGCCAGGTCTTAATCATGTACTACTATTTCTTTTCTTACCACGTTTCAACCATGTTACAATGATCTTGGCCGCTGGACGGCCCCTTGTCGAATCCCATGGTTGAAACATCGAAGTAAGAAAATAAATAAAAATATGTGTGTAAGACTCGGCCAAATGTAACTATGTTAACCAATTGTGTGGATTTAAAATTTTTAAAGTAATAATACCTGTAAAGCTTCAGAGTTCTCCAACTTCTGGGCCTCTTCCCTGAACTTCTTGATGTTATCCTTCATTTCTTTGTTCTTTGCAATGTCCTCTCTGATGTTTTCTATTATGGAGGAGAAGAACCCCTTGCCTGACGCGTACCGCCGGCATTCTGATAGTGCTGGTATACTTTTGTACTGAAAATGTCATGCTAGAATTTTAGATATTTTTGAAACAAAAACCAGCTACACTATAAATTTATAATGCTTTATAATACTAAAAGTTAAGGTACTTATACAAAGAAATATTTATGTAACTTGGGCCTAACACCTTAAATCTAGTGTGGCACAATGTGCGGTCTTATCACCTAAGGGCGATCTCGTCCAGGCAATGAATGTCCAATAAATAGACAAGATTTAAGGAAGGGGATAGGTAAGGTTGTATGGTACACAAGATTGGATAAACAGGGCGGAGAATAAACAATAATAAATAATACATACTATCTACCTACAGTCTATACAAGTCATTGATCAATGATCAGTTGATCACACATGATAATGAAACTGTGAAAGGCTTACTGCTTAGAAATCGCTGAGGAAGTGAAGTAATAAATATTTATGAAATAGTTTAAAAAATGAACTTTTAAACGCTTTTTATGTAATTATTTGTACAATTTATGTTGTCCAAAGTTCACAGAAAAGTTACTCTATAATAATAACTCTTTACCTGATCTTGTTTGATTCCTAGAACTGTTGGCTTAACGTTAATTGGAAGCAGGCATTTCCACCGGGCGGGACTGTATAATAGTTGCCGACACGAGTGCTGAAATATATCGCAAAATTACACTTAGAACCCATGGGAAATAAAGATGATCTTTTCGCATAACATAACCTCAAATTATTTACCATTATCCGTTAAAAACACTGGACACTGATCAGAATAAATACTTTTACTAAAATAATAAATAAATAATAAATTAATAAATAATTCTACTAAATGTAACACACTTTGGTTCAAAAATGTGTTTTTACGACAAACAAAATCTCGTTCATTTTTTTGTGCAAATTTCTGTCAAAAGAGACATTTCGAATAAGACATATTGTTCTCAATGTTCACTCGTATGAAGATGACAAATTAATTACCAATTAGAATTTATGTCTGAACATAGACACCAATCAGAATCCTTGTCAAAGACAATTTCTACGAGAATCCAATGGAGTGTCATAAAAATACAAAAAGATAAAAAAAAATTTCAAGGTTTTTCTGTTTATTTAAACAATAAATATTTTGTTTTTACATTTTTATTATAATTATATTACTTGTGTATAGCACACACAGTTCAATTATTTTTTAGATTATTACGAATTATTATTTCCTGAATAATAATTCGTAACTACCTTGGAGATTTTAGAACTTTTTCGAAGAATCGAATCGAGAACAAACTATAATTTGAATCTTATTCATAGACAAAGAAAAAGTTTAGTAAATCCGGTTGCCAAGTTGACAAGATTTTATATTTCAAATAATTATTTTCGATTGTTTTCTTTCATTCATCAAATTTTATTGTCTCAAAAATTTTTGTATCAACTGAAAGCCAAAACAACTTCATGGAAATGAAATATATTTTTCATATGTATCTGAGTAATGCAAAATATGGAAAAGTATCCTATTCAGATTTAAAAAACTGTTCGTTTCCGGTGTGAAGGCAGTTCGAGAAACGAAAGTGTATTTTTCATTTATTTTCTGTCGTCATATTTGGCTACGCTAACGTGTTTCAATTTAATGTTGTCCTTATTATTTACCATGTCCTACTGTGTTTGATTCCAAAAACATACAGTGCAAGCATATTGTGAGTGAGGAGGAGGAATTCGCGAAGTGCTTTGTCATAGACAGTGGAAGGTAGGTATCTATATCGACGTACCTATATCACATAACCTATCCTTGTCGAATCTATACTTTTACATAGAAATACATAGTAGGTTATCGCTCGCGCAGTAGGTATCTGTCTGCTGTGGTCACCACGTTTTTGCCAGCTGGTGCGTGCCTAGCGGCTTCAGTTTTTGGTTAGGACCGTCGTCCTACGAAATAGCAGCTCGTTCTAAATTTGATTTACGTTGTGGTGACAGATCGGTGCGCTCGGCGCGTGTAGCAGTTCCCTGGTGGCACTCAAAGAAGTCAGATCCAGTTCATCCCGTTTGTCAGGACTCGTCCATCTGGGCGTTACCGTTTTATATGACTTTAGCAAGATTCACAGGTGAGTCTTTAAAAATTCCCAACAAAATTTTAGAGTTAAGTTATTAATTTTGCTCAACATTGGATCAATACTCTATGCATATTGTGCTGTCTGTTGTAGTATCCCTGTGGTACAATATTGGGATGACTTCCCTTATAATCCTGTGTCTACAAGCAACAGCAATAAGTATTTATTGAAGAATCTGTTTCTTATTATTTTTTATTGGCCCAGTGAGGCTTGAGGCGGCACCAGAAAAACCCAGACCAGTAATGGGCAATTTTCTATTACAATTGTTTAATTAGGATAGTAAGAAGAAAACCATAGGGTTCATTCTGTTCACTAACTAGCTGAATAATTAATTGGATTTACTCTATTTTAATTGTCTTATCAGAAAACATTACAACGGCACAAACTAATAGATAATGCTGTCTATCTGTAAAACGAAACATACATAAATGTATTGTTAATTTTTTGGTAACAATTGAATTATCATTTGTTATGTCTGTGGTACCTAGAATTTAAAACATTCTTATTTTAATCTTGTAGGTATACATGCCTTACATGTTTCAAAGAGGCACACTCGGCAATTTTCATAAATTAAGTATTAGATAAAAGCTACTTTTAAGAGGTAGGGCACTCATCTATACTAATATTATAAAGCTGTAGAGTTTGTTTGTTTGAACGCACTAATCTCAGGAACCGCTGGTCCGATTTGAAAAAATTCTTTCAGTGTTGGATAGTCCATTTATTGAGGAAGGCTATGTTATATTAAAAAGAAAAATAGGTGGACAAAGTCGCGGGTACTGCTAGTTTTCCATATAAACATAGTAAGACTGTTTCCTCCTTGGATAAAGACATCAGAGCAGATATGTTTATGCCATAAAAATAAGAATGAGAAAAATTGGAATATGAAAAATACCACCTTAACTGGAAATTATATAAAAATCACAATATACATAATTAATTTAAAAAACCTTTTGACTTTTTTTTTTATGAATTGACTTAACAACTGAACTATATATCAAAGCAGAGCCCAAACTGTTGGTCCTAGAGACATGCCAATTGCAGAGTGTGTTCCGTGTCATCCACTAAGTATTTTTTTTCAAAATTCCACGGGATCTGACCTTATGCGGGTAAAACAGCAGGACACTGCTAGTTAAACATAGAAACCTCATTTTCTTTCTTGGTAGGTACAAAAATAATTAAAGAGACATTTAAGTGTAGAAATATTAAATCTTTCAGCCCTTAGAGTTTATGCATATCAAGCTAAGCTAATAAATATGCAAAATGCTTTCTCATTTTCATGTAAATCATCCTTTTGCAAGTCTAATTGACTTAAGGGTGTTCCCCCATCCCTATAAATTGTGTGTATTTTCCATTGTGACTTTTCAAGCTATGTGATGTTACCTATGCTAAAAACTAAAATTATTTGATATACAAGCAATGTTTCCAGTTGTATTTATCCCTCTCGAGAGCCCGGGGTCTGCTAAACCCAAATTATTTTTCTTTTTAATTTGGGGTTGCTGCAGTAGGTAAGTCATTTATTCATTACTGACCATGCCTTCTGCAAATAGATTCGGCAATATTTTTACGATCGGCCGCCTGCCTGACACCAACACTCCTAGAGACCAAGCTGTTTATCAGCCAACCGCTCGGGGAGAACTTAAGGTTTGCTAGTCTCCCTCAAGATTCCTTGTTCGCCCTTTACGAAACCCATGGGAAGAGATGGGGTAACCCTATTCTATGGCGAGAATACACGGCCTCAGCCGACACACTCGGCAAGTTGGCACACTGCTTCATAAATATTTAATGTATGTTTATCCAGTGTATCAGCTATCTTTCACATCACAATTGTTTCAGTTGTTTTAAACAACATATGAAAATGCTAACATACAAACTGCTGCTTTTATATCATTAGTAGATTACTAACTGATAAAAGTTGAAATATACCTACCTACTTAGATTATTGCATAGTCATGTGGTTGTTGCAATGTTTTGAAATCGTTAGCTAGGTATAGTAGGTAGGTACAAAGTTAATCAAAAACTTATGTCATAATAGCTGCGCCCGCGGTTTTACCCGCGTAAGTCCCGATCCCGCGGGATTTACGGGATCAAAAGTAACCTATGTCCTTCTCCAAGGTCCTATCTATCTCTATACCAAAATTCATCAATATAGGTATAGCGGTTTAGGCGTGAAAGCGTAACAGACGGACAGACAGAATTACTTTCGCATTTATAATATTAGTAAGATTAGTAGGACCTAAAACGGCAATCAAGCGCTAATGTTCGATTTATATGAACACTAGCAGCTCCCCGCGGTTTCACCCGCATAAGTCCCGATCCCGTGGGAATATCGGGATCAAAAGTAGCCTATAACCTTCCTCAATAAATGGACTATCCAACCCCGAAAGAATTTTTCAAATCGGACCAGTGGTTCCTGAGATTAGCGCGTTCAAACAAACAAACTCTTCCGCTTTAGAATAGTAAATAGATAGATTTTAAGGGATCCTTAAACGGGACCCTTTTAATAAGACTCCATTGTCCGTCTGTCTGTCTCTGTATCCTTTGAAACGTGATAGCTAGACAGTTGAAATTTTCACAGATGATGTAGTAGGTATTTCTGTCGCTGCTATAACAACAAATAACCTAAAACAGAATAAAACAAATATTTAAGGGGTGCTCCTATGAAAAAACATGTTTTTAACCCTACGTGCGCGAGTCCGACTCTCACTTGACCGGTTTTTTTTTCTAATAGGTATAGTGGCCGGCAAACTACTTGAAAAAAATTGACGTTGAAGGGCAAGGTCGCGCAGTACATTTTACATGCGACTTCTATGAAAAATCGACTTTGCACATCAGCCATTTTTTTCTCTACAATTTTGCCGGGAATTATACTTGGATTTGTCGAACGAAATTATAAATCCAATGATTTCACATTTAAACCAGACAATACCCGATGTTATTTATTACTCTAGGCTACGCTAAACTCTGCCTACGTACCTATTTAAGATTCTACTCGACACAATCACGCGAGTCGCACGTGGAGATCTTTAATTTTAGAGTTCTTTACGTTCTCTAAGCCTGCGCGAAAATTACGCGCCTCTTTGCTCTGGTGGTAGCGTTACAAGTGCGACCATTGTCGGCTAACAAACGATAAGATTGTGAATGTAATACTTAAAGATGTCTTTATTGCATTTCTCTGAAGTCTTTAGGACTGTTGGTTGTAGCCAGAAACGATAGTAAATTAAACCTAGGTACATTTCCTAGTAAATTACTCATATCAATAGTACCTATGCAATAATGTCTTGCTTAAACCGGGATAGTCTTATTAATAAACGTGGAGTGTGGTTGGAATATTTTTACTACGTTTTCTTTCTGTGTGTCAACATTGAAAGTTATTGTCACGGAAAAAGACAAAACTTGTTTTCACTACTCCGACCTTACTCCACGTTTATTAATAAGGTTAGGAGTGTTTTGGCAGCGGCATATTTTAGCCCCCTGTAGCCTCGGCATGGGTTAGGTTACCACATCACATTCGTAGGTGTCGTAAAAGGCTACTGATAGATCTCGAGGAGACTAACGAAACTGAATTTCTCTGCGCGCGGTGGTAGGTTAAGAGGATAGTCTCCATTCTCTTTCTCCATAAAAACGTAGTTTAAATTTTCCTCCCTGGATAAAGACATTAGAGCAAATATGTTTATGCCATAAAACTTATATCTGTCATGACTATGCATCTACCTATTTATTTTTTATTATTATTTTAATTAGAATAAAAATATTGCCAAATCTATCTGAATGATGATTCATACAAATACAAAATATTTATTATAAATAAATATTCAGTATAAAGGTTGAGGCCATCCCAGTAGGCTATAAAATATTAGATTTATTAGTCTCATTTACCTAAAAATAAATCAAAGTCAAAAATATATTCTCTCAAAGAACTTCATTGCAAATAATGTAGACGGCATATAACTAGGTATCTAAACAAAGTTAAAATTGCAGAGTCATTGCATGCGTTAACCCCACTCTAGCCTTCTGATCCTCGATCGATACAAACATCCTGCAGTACCTAGGTATGTGCATTTATATGCCTATTTCTACAGTATCTACAGCCAGAAGCCACGTTTCTAGAGATGTTGAGAGAATGTGTTTGTTAGAACCGTATATTCCCAACGACCATAGGCTAGGCTTCTATGCCACAGTGGCTTCCAAAAATGTGTCAAATTTGACAATTACAGTTACCTGTATGGAATTTGTCGTGTATCCCCGCCGTAGAATAGAGTTAGTTATCTTCCTGTGGGTGTCGTAAAAGGCAACTAAAGGATTTAGGAGGGACTAGCAAAACTTAAACTCTCCCCGCGCGATGGCGGATAAACTGCTTGGTCCCTATAAGGGTTGGTGTCAGGCAGGCGGCCGGCCGTAAAAATATTGCTAAATCTATTAGCTGAAGGTATGGTCAATGATGACTTACCTACTGCGCCAACCCCGAATATTTGGGGTTTAGCGGCCCCCGGGCTCCCGAGAGGGGGAGCCGGGAACATCGCTAGGATGAGAGAGAGTTAAGTGTTATGGATACTCCATTGAGACACGATTTTGACCCCAGACTTGGTACCCTGTAAGAAGCGATGATGAGGTCTACGGTGTAACGTGCTTGCCTAGAAGAAACATAAGACTCCAAAGTTGTAGTTAAGGGGTAATATCGCGGGCAGAACGTAGAAATCTCAGTAAGGAATCTACGATTAAACTAGTCGTATTTGAATCGTGAATATGTTATTGAAATGCAATAGCAAATGTCCGTGTCGTTTTCCCCGCGTGTAATAAAACGGCCAAGTTTTTCTTATCACCATTTTCCATTATTAGTTTACCGCACACGTCAGTGAAAAACGTGAGTTTCGCAAATCCTATCGATTATTTTCATGATGAAATGTTTGAACTCTCAAGTTTGTGGCCGACTGTGTCCATTGCGTTGACAATCCGATTGTGTTTGGAAGAACCTCTGTTCCCTTGCTCGGTAAAATAACTTTGGAAATACTTTGTCGAGGTGAGTTTTGATACATAATTCGACCTTGATTTATATATATTATTAGTATTATTACTTAGGACGGGGTTGGTCGAGCAGTAGACCTAGAATTTTACTCCTAATTTGTTTATTCTAATCTTGGCTACGCACGACGCATCAATGCAGAAATTAAACTCATTTTTTCGGTTTTAATAGCGTGGTGTTTTTTTTACTTTTGAATGCAATAGAATGACAAATCACATCTCAGTCAATCCTGATGAAGAGACCCAGTAAAGGTCTCGAAACGTTGAGCATTGAAATAATGCCAAAAGTAATAAACACCACGCGATTAAAACCGAAAAATGAGTAATTTTAATCCAATATCGCGAAATCGCGATGTAAATTATAATCCAGTGGAGAACTCTGGGGTTTCTCAGTATGCGAGCGAGAGTTCGTTGATTACTCGGGTTCTACTTGTTTAAAAGTTGCTGAACTATAAATAATTTAGATTTAACGTAAAGGTATCTCGTAATTTGATTTTTTAGAGTTACTAATAAAGGCATCAAGTCAAGGTTTATTTTAATCGGTTTGGGGCGGCATTTCTAAGCAGACAGAAATCTAGAAAGTTTAACTTGGCTTGTCGATGTCGATGGAGTCTGAAAACAATACCTATATTACACTATTTCTGAAACTTAGATCAAATGTAAACAAAGAACTGTCAATTTTAAACAAAAAATAAAACTAAATTAAAAACTAAACTAACTAAAAATTAAATCAACATAAGTAAATCGTTTAATAATTATCGTAATCGGACTTCATATGCCGAAGTATGGCGGCGTGAACATATCACACACATTACCTACCTACATACCAACAACACGGATCGAATTGAGAACCTTCTCCTTTTTTTGAAGTCTGTTAAAAATAATTACACATCAGTACTAATTTGTCTTAGAGGTTCTGTCTTATTGCTCGCGGTAGATAGAGGATCGAGTTGCCGAAACTAGGCGTTGTTATGTCAGAGATGGAGGCCGACGACCTCTCCTTTCACATGGCTGGTACCTACGGCTCGTCTTCGCAATGCTGGCTCACGTCACATGCGGGTTGCTGTACTACTTGCCTGCTTTTATATCCTTGTACTGTACGACTTATGTATGATGTATGACAAACAAGTACTTAGTTATGTTGCTACTGGTACAAATTTTGTTTATAGATAGATCAATTGTACTAAAAATTACAAAGAAATATAAAGAACTAGCAGATTCCCGCAGTTTCACCCGCGTAAGTCCCGATCCCGTGGGAATATCTGATCAAAAGTAGCCTATGTTACTCCACAATAATGTAGCTTCCTATTTGTGAAAGAATTTTTGGAATCGGGTCAGTGGTTTCAGAGATTACCCCCAATATACATACATACATACATACATACATACATGTTACCAACGTTACCTCTTTATAATATTAGTATAGATTAATATAGATGGACAGAGGAATTTAAAAAATAAACACACATAATATAACAGAAATTAAACTTAACCTAACTAAGACCGTTTTACGTTTAACGAGACTACGGCGAAGCCAAAAGAAAGGTTTTTGGTTATTTTTATAAGTTTGTATGATCCACTGGTAGAGCGAGCGGTGTTGGTCTTGTGGTAGATACCTCGACTTTCATTCCAAAGGTCATGCTTTCGAATCATCATAACAGCCTTGTACTCATGGACTTAATCAGTATAATAGAGAAAGAGGGAACAAAAAGTGCAAATTAACAAAAAACGCACGTTATTCTCGCATATCAAAAAGTCCCAAAACCATGGTTTGATTGAACCTTATCCAGACCAGCAGACATTACGTAAGGGGCGACCTACACGGTCCAGTGAGCAGATTAGATAAAATTACAGTCTAGATTGCGTCGCGCTACATAGAGTCGGTGTAATCGAGTACTTAACTGGGTACTTGGCTCACGAGACAATAAAGAACGGTTGAATTCATTCAATAACATTTGTTTTTTTCTTCACGCTTTTCGGTTGCGTTACATCGACTATGGCAGCGAAGGAACGCAACGTGCGAGTTTAAAAGTTGTACTAGTTCACTAATTAAGTAATTAGATTATCCACCGTTTTTATACGCAGCACCGTTTTGATCTAGGTATCTCTATATAGCTAGTGGAATATACAGTATTTTACGGAATGGGTGGCCGACCATGTCTAGGGGTTGTTCTAAATGTCTAGGCCTGTCTAGGCGAACAACTTTTAATCTACAAGTCTGCTTGAAAATAAATACCGTATGGGATGGCAAATCTACAATACAATTACTTGTAGGTATCATTTACATAGTAGGTACCTACTATTATAGTATTTTTCTCTAAATCTTGACGTGGAAAGCGATAATCTTCTGTAACTAAAATGTTATGTCTTGACTTACTGACTGATCAACGCACAGCCTAAACCGCCAATAGTAGAGTGCTGAAATTTGGAGAATATGTTCTTTGTGTGATGTAGGCATCCGATAAGAAAGGATTTTTGGAAATTCCTACAGGGATCGGGATTCATGCGGGTAAAACCGCGGGACACCCCTAGTGTTTTATATTATTATGTAATCTAAGAGAGGGATATTTGAAGTTACCTAACCTACCGACTCAATAAGATTATGTCATTCACTTAAGAAAAATCCGAGAATTATAAGAATTTTCCGAGGTAGGACTATGTTTCGCGGGGGCGTTTCAGAGTACAATGACTTGTAGAAAATCTCGCAATATATTTCCATTTTTCTTCGCCAAGTTCTCCATTGTCTAAGAGGCTTTTGTTAGATGCTCTTAGCTCATATTCTTTTTCTTCTTAACTACCCACGTTCTTCGGTTTCATCCGCGTAAGTCCCGATCCCGTGGGAATATCGGGATGAAAAGTAGCCGAAGCTTTTTCCAGAACTCCAGCTATCTACGTATCGCGTTTCATTACAATCGGTTCAACGGTTTTGCGTGAAGGAGCAACATATGCACACATACACATAGGTACATAAACATATTATTAGAACTAGCAGCGTTCTGCAGTTTCACCCGCGTAAGTCCCGATCACATGGGAATTTACAAAAATCGAACACACTCTCAAAATTTCAGCTCTCTACTATCAACGTTTTAGGGTGTGCGTTGATTAGTCAATCAGTCAGGACAAAGCCTTTTATCTATACTTCTTCTATTATTATAAAGCGGAAGGGTTTGTTTGGTTGTTTGTTTGTTTGTTTGTTAGAACGCGCTGATTTCTGAAACCGCTGGTCCGATTTGAAAAATTCTTTCAGGGTTAGATACTCCATTTATTGAGGAAGGCTATAGGCTACTTTTAATTCCCATATTCCCACGGGATCGGGACTTACGCGGGTGAAACCGCGGGACGCAGCTAGTAACATTATAAAGCTGAAGAGTTTGTTTGGGTGTTTGTTTGTTTGAACGCGCTAATCTCAGGAACCGCTGGTCCGTTTTCAAAAATTATTTTAGTGTTGGATAGTCCATTTATTGAGGAAGGTTATAGGCTACTTTTGATCCCGATATTCCCACGGGATCGGGACGTAGCTAGTAGATATATAAATAGGGTTTTAAAAATGAAAAGTGCCTAAGATAGTAGGAAATTACGTGTGTTTATAAATCGTATGAATATGGTAGTCACGTAGGTGTTCCGATTGAACAGGCTGCCTCTGTTCAGTGTTATGGAAAATGGATCCGAAACTCGTGATTCTGAATGATAAGTGGAGACACGTTGCTTACGAGTTTCTTCTGCCATATTATTATTGGCATTTTCATCTAATTTTAGATGATTTGTGCATGCTTTTTATAGCGCTGTAGTACTCTACTATAAAATTTCAACAATGCACGCTATAGTACTTATAAAAATACCCATTTTGTTGAAATCATAAGCTCTCTATGTCGGCGCTCGTAAAAACTTCTTATGATCTCGTTTTATGTAGGTAATCATCGTCGGCCAACTACTGATGATGATGATTTACCCTCTTACTTATAAACGATAACTAAGTTTATGTAACGTTTCTCTCTGTCTGTTAACTTTGAAACTTCATGCCACAGTAAAAGACAAACGTTACACAAACGTTACAGTTAGTCATCGTTTATAAGTAAAGGGGATAGTTACCAGATTCCTATGTTCCTTGTTGGGTGCTAAGTACATTCGATAACTATTTGAAGCAACATTCCAACCACACCTGGCTTATAGGTAAACTGACTTATTCCCGATTGTGCCATTTTTAATCCCATTTAGCCTTATTAATAAACGTGCAATAAGGTCGAAGTAGTGAGAACATGCTTGGTCTTTATCCGTGACAAGAACTTTCAAAGTTGACAGACAGGAACAAAAAGTGGTAAAATTATTCCGTCCTAACTCACGTTTATTAATTTAGCTAATTCGGTTCAAAACATTTGAACCGAATCTTTATTCCCTGGCGTTTAATTTTTTTTTAAAGTACAAACAGCAACAATTTCCTGACAATTAAACAAAACCCCTTATTCATTTTCGTTCGTATTTAAATACCCAAAAGCATAATCCATTTCATAATCGAGTGAAAAGAAAACACAGTCTGATGACTAGGCCAAATGTTCACTATTTATTATTGCATTAAATTGTAAAACCTAGTTCTCTTGAAACGGTAGTCTCGGGGTGCGAAGCCGCAGTGGGAGGTGACCGAGACTCGCATGCGCCTAGCGTTCCTATCGATCCTGGGGTACTCGCTCCAACAAACCCCCTGTAGCCACCTACCTACCTACATACATAGGGAGTACCTATAGGTGATATCGGCTGCATCCTCCACTTCAGTATGCAAATAGCGGAAACTCTAATCGGAAGCTAGACTAGACAATCTAGAATACTCGAATCTTTTTCAATTTGAATCACTGATGAAAAATCTTAATAGGGGTAAGCGAGTGCATGCCCTTGGGTGTTGTGGGAGATTGATTGCTTGCTTTGCGGGCTGATTTGAGAAGTTGTTGTGGTTTTTACCGGCGCGTGGTCGCGGCGACCACGTGTCTAGTTTGATTTGGATGGGAGCAGCCTTGTTTCGTGTCATCTGCCACTTTGCATGTGGGACGTGGCCGTTGTCTAACTTATTTTATGCGGTTTTAGCCGCACTGATTGACTGCTTATAAAAGAGGTTACGATTTGGTTTGTGTTTTGACGGCCTATGTGGTGCAATGTGCGGACGCCCGCCCTGGTGCAGAACGTTATGGGTTCGATTCCCGTATATATGCTGGCTATATTGTTTGTGGTTCTGAGTGTTTATGACGTGTTATATGGTCCCCATAATACAAGCCTAGTTATGGCTAGATGGCGCCATGTTAAATGTTCTGTTTTATTTATATTCTGCCGGTCGCTGTAATTAATGGAAATGTATGACCTATTTTTATTTCACTCAAAACAAATACAACTTTGTCTGCGTCAGAGGGTCTGTAGGGATTTGGGTTGGTGGGTAAATATTTAAACTTTCGACCGACTTTGTGACCGCAAAAGTTTGTCCAGCTGTAGGTATATTTTTTACGTGAATTTTTAATTGTATTTTATAGCTTTTAACTTGTTTGATAATAAATTATATTGCACGCAGTAAGGCAGCGGATTTTTATTTTCAGAATACGGCCAGTATTTTAAAGTTTAATCTGTACTTTATGACCAAACTAAAATGTTAGGTTAAGCAACGTTGCTAAAACCTATTTATTGATCGCTTAGCGGGAGGTCTGTCGTCTATTCACGTCAAATCTCGTCCCTTGGGGATACCTATTATTAGAATTATGTTCAGTTTCAGATTATGTCTGTTTGTTCATTTAGATATCCAAGCTTTATGAATTACTAGCTGACCCGGCGAACTTTGTTCCGCCTTAAAGGCAATAAATAAGCATTTTTTTTTAATCGAACGGGATAAAAAGTGTCCTTCTCCTGGCTCTAAACTACCTCCCTGCCAATTTTCAGCTAAATCGGTTCAGCCGTTCTTGAGTTATAAGTGGAGTAACTAACACGACTTTCTTTTATATATATAGATTCTGTTGATTTTGTAATGTGGTTTACGCATTACATTAATAATGCATTTAGATACCTGCACTGCCTTTTAGTTTTACAGCCGAATACTGAACCGCTACTCAAAATTTAAGGGCTACTAAATAGTTAAGCTGCTCTTAAAAACTCGTATAGCCTTATTAATAAACGTGGAGTAAGATCGGAGCAGTGAGAATATGCTTTGTCTTTTTCCGTGACAAGAACTTTCAAAGTTGACAGACAGAAACAAAAAGTGGTAAAATTAATGTGACCTTACTCCACGTTCCTTATTAAGTCCTTTATTTTTTAAGCGTGTTATATTTGTAATGCATTATTGATGTTGGTTGACCAAATAAAGTATTTAGGTATATTTATCTATCTATCTAAACTCAAAAAATCACTTATGTACTAATTTTAAACGTAGAAGGTGTTCAGTTATTTAAGTAGCCCTCAATATTTGAGTAGCGTTTCCAAATTCGCCCATTAGTATTGTAATAATATAAAATTACAAGTAGGTAATATAAAAAAGTTTATCCAGGGTCCCAAGTCTGCTCTCACAATAGTGTGTGGATAGAATAGTAATTGTCATAGTTGTCTACCAAATGTGTCAAATACACGACAAATATGACAGATCTCCAGCTGTATACCAAATGTCATCACAATCGTATCAGTAGTTTTTGCGTGAAGGAGTAATAAACGTCCTCGATTTACACACAAATTTTCACATGTATCATATTAGTAGGATAAATAAGAATCTATAAAAACAAGGAAATTAGGTATTAACTAGAAATGTGATATTATCTCATTAAATACGAAACGGAACAACAACCTAACTAATTAGCAGAGAATGTTGAGATAGCATCTATCTATCAAAGATTACATGGAACCAAAACTTAGGGCCAATTCATACTGGCGATAGCGCAGTCTGACCTCATCGAAACGTCCATCTTTAAGTGTTAAGGTCATACCATAACACAGTATTGTGACAGGGATAGTGCTAGCGAATTTCAGATGTGTAAAAGAAGGACGTACGATGCGACTATGAGCAAAATATAAAATATTTGCTAATTAGATACAATACAACTAGACAAAAAAATGTAACATTTCAATGGACTAGAGGGAACTCGCGTGGTCTAGTTCGTTAAAACGCTGGGGTACTGACCCAGAGCGCGAGTTCGAGCCTCACCGAGAGTGAATTAAAAAAAAGGAATTTTCTTTTAAAAATATTTAAAGTAAACTTAATCTTATTCCACTTCGTATACGACGAATATTCGATTACAAAGTACGTCTCGCGACATTTTCACAAACAATCCCTTCAATTTCGTAAGTACTTGTTTATAGAATTAAGTGAACGATATTATAATAAAGGCTGTGTTTATATTTAGCCTCAAGGTCTTCCATCTCAGCGCGGATCCCTTTAGCGTAAATTGTTTCGGTACGCGTGATCGACAGAGGGTGAAATTTGTCGTTGAAAACGGTTCGCCTACACGCAAACTGCGTCATATTTTACACTCGGTCTAATTAATTATCTTTAGAAAATTGCTGTTATAAAATGAATAACCTATATTTTCTTTTTAAAGTCATTTATGGATAGGTTAACGTTTCTCTATCTCTTCGTTAAGCATGATTTACGCTTGACCGGGCCGTGTCCGGGCTACTTTTGTATGAAGAGAGACAGCTTTTGTTTTGCAAGTTCTCCGTGCTGTGCTGTCGTGACAAAAGTAGCCTGTCCCCGCCCCGGCCCGGATACGGCCCGGTCTTTATCATCATGCTTTAGATTTCCCCTCGTAAAAAGGTGGTAAGTTGCTCAAGTGGTGTTGGGTGTGTGTACGTGGGCCAAAACCACCGCAATGTGGGTCAAAAACCACTCGGAGACTCAGACGAGAGACGAGGTCTACTCTTCCTTGAGCTACTTAAAACGGGCAAAAAGAGTTTGCATACTCATGTGTCAAATTTCCTACAACTTAGGCGACCTTTCCTACAACTTAATGAGACCGGTCGGTCCCAGGAAACTTTATATGAGACTAGCAGTGCCCGCGACTTCGTCTGCGTAGAAAAGTGACTTTCATGATTTGTTTATTTATTTCTTCTCATCTGAGCGATGTTCCCGGTTGCATCCCTCTCGGGAGCCCGGGGTCCGCTAAACCCCAAATAGTTTTTTTTTATTTGGGGTCGGAGCAGTCGGTAAGTCATCATTGACCATACCTGCTGCAATTAGATTTGGCAATGTTTTTACGGCCGGCCGCCTGCCTGACACCAACCTTCTTAGGGATCAAGCAGTTCATCCGCCACCGCGCGGGGAGTACTTAAGGTTAGCTAATCTCCCTCAGATCCCTTAGTCGCCTTTACGACACCCACGGGATGAGATGGGGTAACCCTATTCTATGCCGGGGCTACACAGCTAGATTTGTTTATTTATTATTCTGTACTTATAACATCTGTACAAAAATTATATAATACAAAATCCAATTAGATACGGAAATTGACAACAATAACTAAAAAAGACGTTTGTTGTATGGGAGTCCCTCTTAAATTTTTGTTTTATTTTGTTTTTAGTAAGTAAGTGTTTGTTGTTGTAGCGGCTACCGAAATACATCTTCTGTGAAAATGTCAACCGTCTAGCTATAACGGTTCATGAGATACAGCCTGGTGACAGACGGACAGACAGCGAAGTCTCAGTAATAGGGTTTCGTTTTTACCCTTTGGGTACGGAACCCTAAAAAAGAAGTATTAAAAAGTATCGCTGAGCACAACCGCTTTGCAAGGAGCCGACCGCGCTCATACATGCGCGCGCAATACTTAATACTTATTTGGTTGCAACATACTTCCATTTTTAATATCGCGATATCTTTTGAATGAAATATCCGAATTAAATAATTCAAAAGGTCCTAGAAAGGTATTGAATTCGTCTTGAATATGAAGTAACTAGCAGCTCCCCGCGGTTTCACCCGCATAAGTCCCGATCCCGTGGGAATATCGGGATCGGGTAGCCTATAGCCTTCCTCAATAAATGGACTATCCAACCCCGAAAGAATTTTTCAAATCGGACCAGTGGTTCCTGAGATTAGCGCGTTCAAACAAACAAACTCTTCCGCTTTATAATAGTAATAGATTTATTTTGATAAGGATTAATACCAAGGTACAAAATAAAAGGTTATTAAAGCGACGGCATTTTAATTATTTACAAAAGTTACAAAAACACTTATTGTGAGATAACTACAATAGTTAGACATATGGTGTCGACATATAGTTAGACATATGGTTTTTGTAGACAATTACATGTTCTACAAAGTTGTAGTACATAGTTTTGTTCTATATCCAATAGTTTTCGCAGCGCACGCGGCGTAAGGAATTTTTTGGTCATTTTTTTCACACCTTGTGTTACATTATTGAATTTTTAGTTAGGATCCCTATTTTTTTAGAAAATATAATATAGCCTATAGCCATCCTCAATAAATGGACTATCCAACACCGAAAGAATTTTTCGAATCGGACCAGTAGTTCCTGAGATTAGCGCGTTCAAACAAACAAACAAAAAAACAAACTCTTCCGCTTTATAATATTAGTATAGATTAGTATAGATATGGGCAACTGTAAGAGCGCCGCAAGGTGCCAACTACTAGCTAAACTGTGCTATTACTTCTCACCATGCTCGATCATAATTACCGCAGTGTTTGCCAACCTTACGATACCACGGTTAACCGATGAACGGAAACGGCCCGTAACTTATATTAACCGATATTTGTTCCATTGTCTCGACAACATGTCGTATCCAGCTACAGTTTCATTAGTTATTTGTTACGGAGCTTTTTTTATTGAGGATGCAGTGTGATGGTTTTGGTCTTGTTAGCAAGCGGCACTTAAGACGAGTCGGATCTTGTTCCACTGCCGTGTTCCTTCTTCTAGATGAGCATGCTACATCATAAACCATATCATCAGTTACTATGAGATAGTGGTCAAATGCTCATCTAAGTGTGTAAAAAAAGGTTTCTGTTTTTGTCTTGTACCTGTCATTGCCAACGTCAAAATGTCAGGCGAAATTCTTAATCAAAATAATTGTAATTCTACATCGTGTAGGTCAAAATACAACAGTATTTAAAAGCTTACGAGACATAGATCTGCATGCATTAGTGACGTGGTCGTGTAGAGAGGTATGCCAGTTACAAATAGCAGCACGTTATCTAGCGCGTAACGTAAGCAATACCACAGATCACATAATACTAACGTACAGATACCTCATACCGTACATCAATTCTGAACCGTCGTAACTAAATAATTCGTACGCATAATTTGTAACTGCTGTTGTGGTCACTAGGTGTCGCTAAGGCTGGGCTAGGCTGGACTAGGTCCTACTGTCTGAATGTAGGGAAACTAGCGACATCTAGGGCCACTTCCAAATATGACAAGAGAGACTTGTTACTAAGCGTTAAAAGCTAAAATAATATAGATGGCGTAGCGTACGCCCGCGACTCAAGTAAGTACCTATCTGGACATTGTACAAACGCGCGAACGGACTGATTCGATAGGTAGGTATCTAACTAAAGTTTGCTTTGCTGCTTTGATAGGTAGTTAGAGGTAAGTATGTAGGTATTATGTCAAATTTATATTTATTTTATAATCCATCAATTCATCATCAATAATAAATAATGTTTTGAGTCTTTTATTTAATAAATTAATATTAAGTAAGTATGCTTGAACCACTTCCTCTGAATTTAGGACCCCACAATTTTGTATAGGTACCTATCTCTACCTACCTATTGGGTAGGTATACAAAGTTTTATAAAGTAGTATCTACTTATATACTAACTTCTTCATACTATTCAGTTCCGACGTAGTAGGTAATATTGTGATCTGTGGTTTCGATAACAAAATGCATTCTGTGATATTGATAAGATAAGCATGACCTGATGCAGGCTTGACTCCAGACGAGGAAATTCTTCAACGGCCAACAACAAAGACACGTAGGTAGGTAACTAGGCGTTACCTACTTACACGCATTTTTGTTTTTATAAGCCGGTTAATTTGTGTCACTGAGCTCCTCCGTGCCTACATTCTTTTGTGACTATATTTACCTACCTACTTCAGGTTTCGCTCCACTCCAACACAGGATTTCTTAAGAGGATAGTCTCCATTCTCTTTCTCCATACAAACGTAGATTAAATTTTCCTCCCTGTATAAAGACATTAGAGCAAATATGTTTATGCCATTTTTATTTTTTTCATTTTATTATTTTTTTATTTTAATTTTAATTAGAAAATAAAAATAAATAAAAAGGTAGATGTCATGACAGATACAGGTTTTATGGCATAAACATATTTGCTCTAATGTCTTTATCCAGGGAGGAAAATTTAAACTACGTTTGTATGGACAAAGAAAATGGAGACTATCCTCTTAAACAGATATCAGTCATGAAAGAACAATGGCCATATATTATTTGCGCTAACATTCTTGTTACATTAATAAAAAAATATAGTAAAATATTAATCATTTACACATAAACACAAATTTATTAAAAAAAACTTTGGTGGTTAAAAGATATGGAGACTTATTTTCCAAGGTATGGCCATTTTTCCATCATTTACCTTTTTTTACTTGACGTTAATACGTTACTCCACTTAAATTCTGTGTTCGATTCTGGTGGTCTGATACTGAAATTCTGATGTTAGTTATTAGAGTTTTAGGTACGTGTTTAAGTCAGTCAAGTAAAAAAACCGGTTAAGTGTAATAAAATTTATAAAAAAAGACAAAAAGTCTAAATCATTTATTTAAGAAGAATATTTATGTACAAATTAAAAACGTCGAGGCTTAAAATTATGATTTCGACACGCGCCCTCCGATGAGAAGAACCCACAAGAATCGTAAAAAAGTTAACCATCATAGGGGTTTACTTTTTTGTGATCAAGTGTTAAATTACAATCGTCACACATAACATTAAGAAGGTGGGTACTTTTACCATTTCCATACAAACATAATACCAAAATAGAATTATGAAAAATTTAGTTTTCTACTTTAATATCGGTATTATTCGGATTAAGATTTTATTTATAATAGTGCCTCCACCACAAGGTTTTCCAAAATATTCATTCGAAATTAAATAAAACGGAGCTACATTTCGTTCATTTTTACAGCGTAAATTACTTTTTATTGGAAATAAACTAGTAAATTACGCTGTACCTTCTTAATACAAATTATTTCTTTAAATATTACTAAACGGGACATTTACCATGTTTTAACTTGTTTTTGACGGAATTCGATATTTTACGAGTCTCGTGAACAAGCCAGTTGAAATTACTGGCGAAATATCGAGTCTCGTCAAAAACAAATTAAAACATGGTAAATATCCCGTTATTTAATAATATTTGTAGTGAAAACAACCTTGTAAATTTAAAATTGTATATTAATTCTATAACTTCAACAGGAGTTACCAATAATCCATTCCGTGAATTAATATTTTCTTTAAAATATGACATTAAAATAGTACCTAATATTAAATTGTACTTAAATTAGGTAATAGTACCTTAAATTGTGTATCTAATACACAATTAAAGTTTAATATATTCCTCGAATCTTTTTATGGACATGCCACACACGTCTTTAAGTAATTTATTATAATAAAGTATACTGGAGCTACAGGGCACAGTCAAATCTTCCTTGTGTCTCAAGTTAAACTGAAGGACATCACTGTATTCTTGAAATTTACTTAATTTAGTTATATAAACATAATTGGAAGGCTTAATTTTTATGAAGCCTTTCAAAAAAATGATAATTAAAATCAACGATTCAAAATTCCTATCTATTTTGAAGAATTTTTAATTTTGAACTAGATTGTAATGATTTTTTACGACTTTTACAATAATCATGAATCTTAACTTCTAATATTTTTTTAATTAAAAAATCAAAATGATTGAAATCATGATAATCATCTGGGATATTGATATTCTTTTTAAAATTTTGTACTAAATCAGCCACTAAATCACTTTTGTATAATTTGTTAATATTTTTGTTGTAAAAATCTAATAACTGGTTCACCAATTGGAATAAAAAATCACTAGGGGATTTGAGAGTGGGAGTTGCTATATTGGAATATGTTTTATTGATCAACAACAATTGCTTCTTATCAGTTAAATCAACTTGATTTTTTAACAATATATTTCTGCAATCTGAACAATCAAATTTATTTGCACAACATCTGCCTAGCCATCCAGCAAAATACACAACAGAACAGGTTTCCAATGTAACTGTCACTTCGGATGGATTGCCTGATCCATCCTGAGTTGGTGTTACATTGGAACTCGAACATGAAGGTTGATTGTCAACATCATCGCTTATAACACCTTGTAGGGTTACAGACGATGATGTTGATGGTCGAGGATTTGCGTGTTGTGTATTTTCCTGAGTAGCTACAAACAATTCGTGATCGGATTCACAATTAGTTTTATCAAATTTCATTAAGTTATTTAATAAATTTGATCGAAATGCTGATCTTAATGATTTTGATGTTGGATTTTTGTTACAGCCACCTCTGATTCTATAAATTCCAAACAGATTTTCAATTACATCTTGATTTAATCGATACGTAATCATAAATTTGACACCAGTGCCTGCTGTAAATTCCTCAGCGGAGAGTTGTTGTACTGCATTAATTGTTTGCATCATACCATCAAAACAGGGGGGGCGTGTTAAATGTTTTTGATTTTTTTTTGTATAACTAATTTTCTTTAATCTACTAAATATGTCTTTGCTTTTGATTAAGGTCTGATTGACTAAGGAATTTTTATTGATTGTAATTGCACATCGGTAAGGATTAGAATCAACTTTACTTCTAGAATTGAGACAATCAAACAAATCATTGCACAATTGAACAAAATCAGCTGTATGTTTTGCAGAATCACTTATTAACTCTCCGCTGTCTGCTGCAGTTTTAATAGAACTAGCAACAGAATTACTCAGAATTTGTGTTGCCAGTTTCACTTTCATTTTCTGGAAATTATTTGGATTGATATGCACTGGAGTCAATTTTTTTAAAGATTTGCTTTTATTATTTTTATCTAAATTATACACATTGATTATATCATTAAATGAAATCAGATTCCCTTCTAATTCAAAATCACCACTTATCAAATTATTTCGGACATTTTTGATTAAATGAGGAACGTCGAATATGGCAAATATTTTATGTCCATTAATAAAAAAGAAAGGAGAATCAACCGTAGCTCCGAGTTTTTTAATCATTTTTACATTTGGTGTGGCTTGGTCACAAACAGTAACCTTTGGTAATAAGCCACACTCAAATAATTTATTAATCACAGAATCAACAATAGTAGCCAATTTGTTCGAATCAACTGTTTTTGATGATAAAAAGTATGCTATCGGTATTTTCCAATTGGAATAAATACCTCTTACAATAAACACTAATGCGGACTTAGCCTCAGTTTGTATACGATTTCCACCACCAAAATCTTCAAACCCCTCTATTAAATCATATTTTGTTGTATACTCTAAATCAACCATAATACTCATTTCGTCAAAACATACCGTACATGCCCTTTCATTAATCGATTTTTCTGAAAATTTAATTTGTATATTATTAAATATTTCATTATTGATTCCTGGTAAACAATTTGTTTCTTGTAGCCAGCGCTGGATTGTTGATGGAGCGGCCAATACGATTCCTGAATTAACCATAAATTTATAAGCTGATGGTGATTTATAATACAAAGTCATGCAAAAATTTTTTTCCTTTTCCGTCCATTGTTTTTTTGATTTTGATTTCCTTAATTGCATTTTCGTTAACAATTTACTTGATTCACTACTAAACTTGTGCTTTGATATATCAATCATATTTTTATTATTAATCTGATCTTTAATTGATTTGTTTTTTATTATTTCGCGTTTCATTTTTTTCTTACAATCAACTAATCTATTTTTCAATATTTTACATTTAGGGGTGTCTTCCTCTACACATCTTCTCCTTCTCTTCGGCGTGGAACATGTGAAAATGGTGTAGTCCTTCACTTCTTCACTTCCTGAATTATCGGGCAGCTCATGGGACGCTCTTTTATTAGAATACACCTTCTTTGGTGTCAGCACTTTTAGGGTGTCTTCTTCTGCCAGTGCTTCTTGACCTAAAAAAGATTAGCATACTCAGAAGACATAATCCCATATAAATTCTAATAATAGGATAATAGGATTAGATTGGAATAATGATTTATAATCGTTTCAAAGTTACATGTTACAATAATTAAATCAATTTGATAATAAAATTCCAGAAATGTAGATACCCCTAATCAGTGTAGTCTTTAATCAATAACATTTTAATCATCGCATAATTGCAATTAATTAATTCACAATTAATTTAATTGCAATTAATCTGTTAGTTACAATTTATTTATTTAAATGAACTCATATTAACTGCAGGATACAACTTAAAAAAAAAACTAATATTTTTAATTGTTTTTAGAAACAATTAAAACTAACAATTAATATTGATGTTTATCTGTAGTTCTTTTTTTCGTTTCGCAGCTAAATATATTTAGCTGCGAAACCCTAAAAATCTAATTCGGGAAGTATCTGCCTGTCAGTGTTGGGCAAAGTTTAATTGTAAGGTACAATTAAAACTAACAATTTATTAATCGTTAATTGAAAAATATAAATTAACCATTGATTAATTGTTAATTGTGAACTTTTAATAAACAAATATTAAATTGTTATTTTAAATTGTACCTTGCAATGAAATTTTGCCCAACACTGCCCCTAATTAATTGTGTAAAACAGTATAACACTTATGAAACTCAAACATAAGTGTTATTTTCATTTCCAAACAAACATAATACCAAAATTGAATTATGAAAATTTAGTTTTCTACCTGAATATCGGTATTATTCGGATTAAGATTTTACTTTTACAGGGCTCCCATCATAAGGTTTTTTAGGAATAATATGAAACAAATAAGATGTAAACTAGTAATTATTTACGCTGAAAAAATGAACGAAATGTAGTTCCGTTTTATTTCATTTCGAATGAATATTTTGGAAAACCTTGTGGTGGGGGCCCTGTAAAAGTAAAATCTTAATCCGAATAATACCGATATTCAGGTAGAAAACTAAATTTTCATAATTCTATTTTGGTATTATGTTTGTATGGAAATAGTAACAGTACTCAGTACCCACCCTCTTAACATCAAGTTAAAATAGGTACCTATATGATATAAAATGTACAGAATACTGCTAAAAATGAAAGTCTACATATCTTTTAACCGCAGAGATTATTTTTAAATAGGTACCTATATTTTCTATCATGTATTTATGCGTTAGTAATTAATATTTTACAAAATTTTCTATTTACTTAGGTACCTACATAATGATCCAGTCATATAAGCTTGAATTAGGTAAGAATCTCGGAATTCGAGATACCCAGCTATAAGTCTGGAAATACTTGTATATTGATACCCTAAAAGTTGTTTCAAAACCTACATATGGTAGGGTGTGCGCAACTATGAAATTTCAAGGTCGAAGGTCACAAAAATCGTTTTTTTGTGTTTATTTTGTAAATATCTCATTTCCCATGGGTTTTTTGCTGTTTGTATTTATTATCAATATTGTAGAATACAAAATTCTCTACAAATTTTGTTTAATTTTTTTTTAAGGAATTAAGGGATATTAAGCCGAAAGGGGTTTGTTCTAGAGGTCTAGGCGAACAACTTTTGTTCTACGACTTTTGGAAATTCGAAGTAGTTTTCGAAAATTTTGAGTTTAAAGTTTGCATGAAAATCAGTTGTTTTTTAGAGTTTGAGGTCATTGACCTTATAGTGCCCTTTTGTTTAGTTTGGATCACTACAATCTTAACATTAATTGCCTTTATTTACAAAAACAGCTGTTTTTTTTTTCAGTGATACAAATTCAAATTTTCGAAAAAAAGTTCTTATTTCCAAAAGTCGTAGAACAAAAGTTGTTTGCCTAGACCTCTAGAACAAACCCCTTTCAGCTTAATACCCCTTAATACCTAATTTTTTTTTTAAACAAAATTTGTAGAGAATTTTGTATTCTACAATATTGATAACAAATACAAATAGCAAAAAACTCATAGGGGCCGGCGCAGACCTGACGGAGCGCAGCGCAGAGAATTTTTGATTGTCATAATATTATCGACCTTGTTCTCATTAAAATAATATTCAAAATCAGTTAACACACAATACGCGCGGAGGCGCGAGCATGCGCGCGGATTTATTTGTTTTGTTAACTGATTTTGAATATTATTTTAATGAGAACAAGGTCGATAATATTATGACAATCAAAAATTCTCTGCGCTGCGCTCCGTCAGGTCTGCGCCGGCCCTAGGAAGTGAGATGTTTGCAAAAAAAGCGCAAAAACCGATTTTTGTGACCTTTGACCTTGAAATTTAATAGTTGCGCACACCCTACCATAATAGGTTTGAGACAACTTTTAGGGTGTCAATATACAAGTATTTAGTTTTTACAGCGGGGTATCTCGAATTCCGAGGTGAACTTACTATAATGACTGGATCAAAACAAGATTTTCAGAGAAAGTAATTTATGGCCATTGTTCTTTACCGATCGACTTCAATATTGTGCACGCACAGAATTACATTATACCTACTTATTATTACTCTTTTTTTAAATTTTATAATTATTCTGACTTGTGGTGTAAGACTTGGTTTTCTGTCCAATTCGTGGTTCTAGGTCAAAGGGAAATACCATTATTTACCGTTTTTAGAGTTCCGTAAGTACCTCAAAAGGTAAAACAGAAACTATTATAAACTCACTTGCTTGTCCATGTGTCTGTCTGATATTTTTGGGTGAAAGTAAATGATACCTTGTTCCTATTTGTCCGGGTGAATTACAGTAGTAAACGTTAGAGGAAAAAAACACTCAAGACAAGAAAGAATAAAACCGGCCATGTGCGGCACGAAGGGTTCCGTACCATTATCACAATTGGGTACGGAACCCTAAAATTAACACTGGTATCACGCAACGACGACGCCCGTTTGCATTTTATCTTTACCACTGACGCCAGTTCATCACTAGATGACACCAGTGGTCAAAATAAATCACGCATACGTTGCGTTTTACCGTGAAAAATCACGTTGGTTGTACGGGAGCTTCACTTATATATTTGTTTTTAGTATTTCTTGTTATAGCGGCTACAGAAATACATCTGTAAAAATTTCAACTGCCTAGCTATTACGGTTATGATATGATATATATCCTGATGACAGACAGCGAAGTCTCAGTATTAGGGTCCCGTTTTTACCCTTTCGGTATGGAACCCTAAAAAGATCGAAACATAAACAAAACACAATCAAAGTACAACAAAAACAAAGGTCTTTAGTTTTCATCATCTTTTGTTTTTCTTTCTGTTTAGTGTTTCAATATCAGACAGACAGATAGACAAGCGAGTGATGTTATATGGGTTCCTTTTTACCTTAATGAGGTACGGAACCCAAAAATTAATGTAATAGTGATTTACCACACCTTTATTTTATCAAACTAATAGCTGAGAACCGCGGTTTCAGCCGCGTAAGTCACGATCCCGCGGGAATATAGAGATAAAAAACCAGTCTATGTGTTAATCCAGATCTCCAGCTATCTGCATACCAAGTTTAAATGTAATCGGTTTAGTAGTTTTTGCGGGAAGAAGTAACAAACATTATTGTTTACTTACTGACTTACATTACACAAACTTTCACATCCATAATATTAGTAGAATTTTACGTTCTGCCTTGTAGCCCCGGCATAGAATAGGATTACTTCATCTCTTCCCCCCGTGGGTGTCGAAAAACTACTTGGTCCCTAGGAGGGTTGGTGTCAGGCAGGCGGCCGGTCGTCAAAATATTGCCAAATCTATTTGCAGACGTTATGGTCAATTATGGACAACTTACCTATTGCACCAAAACAAAATAACAAAAAACAATTGGGGGCATAGTGCACCCGGGGCTCCTGAGAAGGATGCAACCGGGAACATCGCTCGGATAAGAGAGTTTTTGTGTAAAGAAGTAACAAACATACTAATTTACTTAGTGGAATTTAAAATCTCAACATAATCGGAAAGAAAGAAGTCGGTCAAAATTAATTTGCCAGATTTGATTTGACCGGAAAGTATAAAATTGTCAAAACCAGCCATTGTCATTCCCCATTAATTTTGAACCTCTTGTAATGGTAGACTTGACCTCCTAATTTTATAGTATGGTTTAAAACTTAAATTAAGTAGGTAAACAATTTTAATCTCGGTTCAGCTGAGACATAGTTTGCTTTTTCAGAACTTTTCAGTTCATTTCACAGTAAAATTTGTTCAGTTTGAAGACAATATACATACATACATACATGTTACCAACGTTACCTCTTTATAATATTAGTATTAGATAATTAATTTACCTGAAATGGAGGGAGTGCTTGAGATTTCTTCTGATTTATAATGGTCAGGAACTGCAATTTTTCTCAATCTCTTTCTTTTACCCGATTCATTAGTTATATATTTTCTCTTAAAGTGGTCCACACATAGATGTTTTGATCTCAAGCAATGTGGGGGTAAATGAGTTATTGTCATATTACCTAAAACAATTAATTATATTATTATTTGTTATGTTGTTCATAGTTACTAAAATACCTCGTTTATAACTTATTTTTAGTTCAAATAAGATTTGATTGCAAGGTCAGATTAGTGCACTGTTTGATGTTGTTACTAAGTAGGTATGTTTTATGTATTAGGTCTATGTTTGTTATTATTACAATCTTATCATACTTGCATAAAGTTTGTACTGGCGAGGTCTCACAGAACTCTATGTACTAGTTTACAAGCTTTTATTTAAGTCAAAACCGATCAAAACATACTGTAGTAACAAAATAAGGAGGTAATTGATTTTACTTACCGCAATTCTCTATCCATATTTTCAGGCGTTCTGGGTCGTTCCAAGGGAAAGTAAACACTGACTTTTTGTCAGACGTGTTTTTACACATAAAATAGTGGCATTTGTGCGGCGGCATTTTGCACAATGAATTAGGTAGGTTATTTATTAAACACTAAAATCGTTTGTCCGAGGTAAGATAGCCAGTGGTCGCAGAAAAATCGTCCAGTAAACCAGTTCAACAAGCCAAATCTTAGGAAACTTTCAGGGTCCGTATTCACGCCAAGTTGTTAGTTATCAGTTCAACAAGCCAAATCTTAGGAAACTTTCAGGGTCCGTATTCACGCCAAGTTGTTAGATCAGTTCAACAAGCCAAATCTTAGGAAACTTTCAGGGTCCGTATTCACGCCAAGTTGTTAGTTAGTATCAGTTCAACAAGCCAAATCAATAAAAAGTTTCAGAGTCCGTATTTCACACCAAGTTGTATCATTTCAAAAAGCCAAATCACTAGGAAGTATCGGAGTCCGTATATTTCACACCAAGTTGTCCAATTTAAAATAAAACACGAAATTAAAACAGCACTCGACTCAGAATCCAAAAGCGAAAAAGTTTGTAGAGGTAGGTACCTATTTCGAAGTTTTTCGCATTTGCGTTTTATTTTTACAGATGGCATAACGTTCAGTCGATATGGGTCAGATAGTTCCACCTACCATTACTAGATGTCGTCGTCACTTTGCCTTTAATTTTCTCAAAAATCTAAATAGTTCCATTTTTAACGGGATTTTTAATATTTTCCAATGCCAGATTTTTTTAAATAATAATGACATCAAAATTTAGAGGTTATTATATTGCATTCTTGAATTAAAAATTACCAGGAATACTAGTATGTCCATCTGTTGAATTTTTTTAGAACTAAATTTCTTTTGTTCGAGATGGGACCCCATGGCAATACTGATAACACTGATTTACCAGCTACATCTAGTAGCGGCCTGTTTATGTTTCCACATGGTACTTCCCGCGGACGGTGTTCCCTATAGCTAGGTCGGTAGCTCTTCTCGTTGATACATTTGAACAAAAAAAAAACACCGGCCAAGAGCGAGTCGGGCTCTCGCACGAAGGGTTCCATACTATTATCACAAAAAAATCACATGTCAAATACAAGCCAAATATGACAATTACTATTCTATCGACACTCTATTGGACACGATTGTGAGAGCAGACTTGGGACCCTGATGTCATACATTCCATTTTTTCTAAAGCCATTCTCTTACGCTCCATTTCTTTACATCAATACTCATCACTCTTCTAGTATCAGGCTGTTCATCTCTCCACATCACGTGTTCATACTACCCCATATACCAACTACTCGACTTTCAGTTATACTGAACGTTTTCAAGATATAATGTATTCTAAAACGTTAATCTATTTATCTATCACGATTTGTGAGTCACGAATTTCAAATATCATTGAAAATCTACATAGTAACACCTACCTACTGTAAATGTAAACCTATAGTTGAACGCAATAGTTAAGGTCTACCAGATTATCATGGCATAAGAAAAAGATGAATTTGTGATTTTTATATGGCAATGTCATCTGCATCTGTTATAAATATGATGATCATGTCATTAGTATACGCTTAACTAGTTTTAATACGTTTTTCATACATTTTTTAAATTATATTAAAGTATTAAAATTGTATAATTCGATTACCCAAAGGTGGCTGCACATTTTTTTTTAACTTATTTGCAATCCGTTTCTGGTATACCTATAATCAAGTTATTGGAGTAACACACATGGATGCAAATAGTCTGAAATATTTAAAATGAAGCTCATTTTTTCCCGGTTTAAATCGCGCTTTTATTATATTAAGCATTTTATCAATGCCATACGTTTCGAGATCTTTACAGATCTTTTCCTCACAAAAACAAAACATAAATATTTATAAAAATATCCCAAATTTCACAAACTTAGGCCGCAATGTAAACTTACATCGAGAATGTATTGTATTGACGACATAGTAACATTCTTTGGCTGATGTTATTAAACTGATCCGTCGTTTGCTAGCGCGTTTCCTGCGATTGTGTCCATCAATGTAATGTATTTACACTTACCGATTGTAATTGACACCCGGAATGTTTGTCTGTCTACACTACAATGATGACAGATTAAGCTGTAAATGACACTGTAGCACGGATGTCCTGCCATAGCCTAGTGCAGCTTTTATTTGGTTTTATGAATAGGTTTGGTAAATAAGTAAAGGGCAATTGTAGGCGAATGCTAGACGGTCGGTACATTTCTGCAGTTTTAAGCTATTGCATAGCTTTTATCGCGGGCTTTGAGCTTTGAATGAAGAAATTTCGTAACGAAAAAAACCTAACACCCCCCCCCCCCCCACTCCGCCTACCATGTAGCTCCGCATAGTCAAGCTAGTTTTCCATACATGTCCGTCCATCGCAAACTATTCTATGCTCACTTGTTTATAAACTGGTGAGCTTTAATAACTTAGTTTAGTTTAGACGAACGGCTTTACTGTGTACCACTAAAAGCTTAATAAACTCCTAATGGGGATTTCACTCAAAAATACAATCTTGAGGGCTATACAGTCGCAATTTCATTAAAATAAAGCTGTATTTTATTTTCTCCGTCGTATAAATGTCTTCAGAGGCGATTTAGACTGAAACAAAATATATTCTGGGGCATTGTCTTAATGTAAACCACTTATTACGGCGAGCGTACTGTATGATATATAAATTGCTAGTATTTTTTCCGGCGTTTTCCTAGGCGCGGTCCCGTTGCCGCAATGCGGTGCTCTCTATCTGCAAACCACTTAACTTCTCGTATACAGAACGTTGTCTGAAATAAAAACCGCTAAACAACATAGTCGTGTGAAAATCCCTGCCTGAAAATGCAATCGTTATATTTTTTTCTCGGTCAGAAACAATGCGCTAGTAGCATGGACGGCAAAGATTTAATACTATGACCTTTTTTTTTCTACAATAGGTGAGCGTTTGACTAATATCGCCAGATAGATGGAAGTCTAAGATGTAACGCGCTCACCTAAAAGATAAATAAGAAAACTGGTATAGAACAAGTCAGATTCGTGTTGCTTAGTGGCTGCACCGGACGAGTTTACTTCGTGCTGCAACTTGAATTAAATGTTGAGATTTTTATCGCTAACTCTGCCCTGAATAATAAAGAAACAATGGTAAAATATTTGTATTTTTTGACATGCTGAAAACTAATCATAGCAAGAATCAAGCGTTCTTACAGGATTACTAAAAAAAACGTATGTTAATAAAAGAGTTTGCATAGATTTAGTTTCATGTTTTATACAAATTGACGTCACTTGTTGCTTTTATCATTAGTTTGTGCTCTACTTATTGGGGATCCGTTTTAGGTAACATTACGTAATATTCTTTATGGCTACTGGGACTAAAGAGTTTTTCGAAGTTTCCAAACAGGTCTGCCCTAGAATCGCAATCTAGATTGGACCTGTGGTTGTTCAATGCGTGTGTCTCTCTTGTTGTTAAATCCTCATCCGAGCGATGTTCACAGTTGCATCCCTCTCGGGAGCCTGGTGTTCGCTTAAACATAGGTAGATTTGACCATAGTCTTTTCATATGTTGTTAGGCGAAACGTGGCTGTACTATTTTATTTTATGACCAACTTAACTTATGTATGTTTATGAAATAAATATGAATATCTTACGATAGGCCGGGAGAACTCCATGTTTGCTAGTCTCCTCCTAAGATCCCTTAGGCTCGATTCGATCAAACTGGAATGAGCAACGATTAGTAATTCTATGCGTAAATCGTCTTTTGTTCGAGAAAAATCTCGAGCTGTCCAATAGTAAAAATGACGATTTATAAGGAGAATTGTTATTCATTGCTTATTTCAGTTTGGTCGAATTTAACCTTAGTCACCTTTTTAGGGTTCAAATGGCAAAAAAACGGAACCCATATGGATTCGTCATGTCTGTCGGTCTGTCCGTCCGTATGTCATAGCCACTTTATTGTGATACCCACAGGAAGACTTGAGGAAAATGTCAATACATGACATGGTGCATAGAAACTTGAACATCACATAAAAATCTCACCCCATTAGTGTTCTGCGCTTGAATGTGTGTAATCTGATTGTTACAGAGACATCAGTACAGTGCGTGGAGTGTAGTCGTTGCGTTGCGACCAGGAGGCCGGCCCATAGCCGTCGAGCGTGCATGACGCTTCACATATCCACTAATACTACTTCTCGCAGGTAAGATGGAGGAGAAGGAAGAAGTAAAGATGCACGACAGTATGAATGATACCCTGGGCCTATACAAATGAAACTTTACAAGTACGCTGAAATTGGTATACCATACGAAATGACATTAGATCTTTGTGCCGATTTGATTTGCGCCATGTTGCGCCGTTGACGCCCGTTTTCTATTGAAAGTGACGGCCACTATCACTTTCAATAGAAAATGCGCGACAACAGCGCAACATGGCGCAGATCAAATAGGCACTAAATTCAGTGCGCTATGACCTGTCCAGCGACTTGTACCTTGGAGGTCAGTGCTGGGCCTCCAACCAGTAGGCTTAGCATAAGAGTACCAGAAACATTTTGTCGTAACGACATCAAGTTCCGTTTCCATCTCAAACGACGAGAAAAATAGATGGAACATTTTAGTCGATCAAGATTATGTTATCAAGGAGCATTGGCTATTTGTAAAAAAATTATAGCACTCAGAAAGTTGCCCTCTATTTACATTGTCTTACTCTTTAGTCACTGGTAGTATTCAGATGTAAAAGATCAATGCCATAAGTTTTATCAAAAAGAGCCAAGTTCCAAGCATCTAGAGTCTAGCTAGACGGTTGATTGTGTACGTTGTGGCATACAGACTAGCCTAAAGACGCCAAAGCTATGTATAATAATGTTGGCTGCTTGCAACTTCTGCCATAATAGTTCCATACATATAGGCTTTGATGCTAAAAGTGTATATTTTTGGCGCTGGATGGTTAGTGATTTCTTCTGGTGCCATACGCGCTGTCCTAATGGTCCCAAAAGTATTTTCGACTTACCATGCTATTTCCCGATAGTGCACTGCAGCTTAGCCTATCGGTCCTAAAGGTGTGCTTTCACAATGTCCACAGACCATCAAAATTTTGCAGTAACAGGCATCGGAAGCTGCTGCCACTGAGGCAGACGTGACTGGACTCGGCCGCGGGAGTCCTCGCCCGCATGACTGTCTAGCAGCACTGTTGCAGCGACAACCATCACATCGCTTACACTATACTATACCTTACCCGGTGAGTTCTAGATCACGCTAGCTATATTACTCTGAACATCGTTTTTTCATCAATCAAAAAACACTTATAAAACATAATTAAAATTAAAAACTAAACTAAAACTAAAACTTATTAAAATAAAACTAAACTAAAAACTAAACTAAACTTTGAACATTATATTGGTTGTAGATTTTTTTGCGATGAAGTTGACTAAAAAAGTATTACGTATTTACTATCAAGAAAGCAAATGTTGTCCGTCTGTATGATATGTAATCCAAAATCCTTAAATAAATGGATTTTATACATTCTTAAAGATCTGGTGTGGAAATTATCGCTGTAGCTTATTGATCCGAGAAAATCGGATAATGGGACATTATAATATTGGATTTCATACCTTATCTCTGATTATTACCGTTGAGCTTTTTTTCCGGGATGATCTGTATTCAATGAACGCAGAATAGCTTTCCTTAATTTCAACCGTTTGGTTAAACCCATGTGACGTAGTTGGGAGCGCGACAGGCTGATGTTTTGCAGGTTGTGGGTTCGAATCCCACTGCAGGCACTAGGTTTTAGTAAAACAGTTTCAATAAATTCTTGGAATGCTTTCACTTCATTGTACTAATTCTATATTTTTCTTCTTTTCCAGATCCATGTGTAAAAATTAGTAAAAAATAAAATAAAGATTGTATAAAATAATCCGCGTGATCTCGTGTCTGTAAAGATTAGAGTTAGTTGTATTATATTATAGTAACAGATAGCAGAAGAAGTGGGATCGATCCGTCGCGATGGGGACCGTCAACGTCAATAGGAATGTCGCCGACGCGTTCTATCGGTACAAGGTATGTTGAACTTGATGGTTTTTAATGCAGTATCCACCCATACTTAATAATATAATAATAAAGGAAGACAAAAAAGTCTGTACTTGTACGCAAAGTAAAAAAAACCAGCCAAGTCCAAGTCGGACTCGCTTACGAAGGGTTCCATTATCACAATTGTGTACGGAACCCTAAAATAAACACTGGACCAAGCGAAATCCGTGTACCCAATGACACAATGCGTTGCTGTGTCGTTGGGCATCACAACCCCACTCAAATATTTGTTTTATTTTGTTTTTAGAATTTGTCGTTATAGCGGCTACAGAAATACATCATCTGCTCTAACTATCGGTTCATGAGACAGCCTGGTGACTGACAGACAGACAGCGGAGTCTTAGTAATAAGGTCTCGTTTTTACCCTTTGGGTACGGAACCCTAAAAAATGTGTCTAAGTCGCTTAGGATAGGCAGTCTTAAGTTTTTTAAATTCACGTTTGTTTGTCTGGTTCTCTGTTACTTATACTGTGCCGATTATGATTTGGTTTTTACTATTGGATAGCTCTATTTTAGGAAGGTCATGGTATACCTTACATCGAAATCAAACAAGAAGAATCCGAGTTATCGACGAAAGCCACCTGATTGAGGAAACTTCTAGGTTTTGAATTTGATAGGTTTATTACACTTTAGTGGTTGTTTTTCTCAATAATAAATAGTAAACATTTGTTATATTAGATGCCGAGGATCTGCGCGAAGGTGGAGGGCAAAGGGAACGGCATCAAGACTGTCATCGTCAACATGCCGGAGGTGGCCAAGGCGATCGGCAGACCGCCTACATGTGAGTACAACTGATCTTACTAATGTACCACTTATTTCAGACAAAGGACATTCTAATATTCTATTCTGCTTAAGCCGGCGCGGCACTCGGCTTTCATAGAAATATTTAAAAGAAACAATACTGCAAAACATGCCTAAGTTGTACTTGTAATAGATGAAGCAATACTTGCGAATATACAGCGAATGAGTCAGCGACGCCGGTAGACTAATTAGTTCAAGTCGTACTCCCGGTTTGAGTAAGATGCGGGTCGAATCCAGTCCTGCGTCTATCGTGCTTTTTTTTTTGCAGAAGTTGTTTCTTTAAAATATTTCGCTCTGCCGTGTAGTCCCGGCATAGAGCTCGTATGTCTTACGGGCTCTATATCGAAATTTGGGACACATGTAAACATGTAATTATGTAGTGAATGAACGTTTATTTGTATGTGTGCGCAGACCCGACGAAGTTCTTCGGCTGCGAGCTGGGTGCGCAGACGCAGTTCGACTTCAAGAACGAGCGGTTCATTGTCAACGGCAGCCACGACTCCAGCAAGCTCCAGGACTTGCTCGACGGGTGAGATCTTACTGCCTGCATCATCTATATCTATCCTATAGAAGAAAGCCGTGTAGTAAAGAACCAGAAGACGGACGTAGCATTTATTTTGTCTCTAAGGCGGGAACAAAGTTCGCCGGGTCAGCTAGTACAAATTATTTCATGGAATTTACTTCTGTCTTCGCGATGATGGATTGAAATAAAACACATTTTTTGGTTTTAATCGCGTGGTGTACATTACTTTTAGCATTGTTTCAACGCTCAACGTCTCGAGACTTTTAAGGTCTCTTCTTCAGGATTGACCTGTAAAGAACTTTGACTATACACTTTATCTTATATGATTATGTGAATAATTCCAGTTTCATCCGCAAGTTCGTCCTGTGCCCGGAATGCGACAACCCGGAAACAGAACTGATCGTGTCTACCAAACGCAACACGATATCGCAGGGCTGCAAGGCGTGCGGCTACCACGGCCTCTTGGACTTCAACCACAAGCTCAACACTTTCATTCTGAAGAACCCGCCCACGGGAGAACCGCAGCCGCAGGTAGCTAACCCTTAGATTACCTAGGATCTGCGTAGAATGGAAGAGATGGATTAAAATTTGAACGTCGTTAGAAGACTCACCATCTAAAAGCAAAATGGCTTTTAGATGTTTAAACCTACGACTACCCATACTAAGTATGTACCAATTGTTCCCTTCAATTGTGGTCCTTCGAGCCGGATATCTTTAATAATGTCGAGAAGTATAGATAGTTATATTACGTTCGAATTTTGATCCATCTTTTTTAGAGGCGTGAGTAATTTCCCGAACAATTGACAGTTTGACTTTGGAACTGGTGAAGCTCGTCCGTCAGAGACGAGTTTGAAATAGATAACTATTAGGCGATCTTCTAGTTTCTAATAGAGACCAGCCCAGTTCTAGGTAGCCAGCCACACGCTTGACATCACTTACCTCACCATCTCGACGCTGATACTTGCTCACTCTAGATTTGAAGACAAGGCTGATCCTTAAGTCTAATCACAAACTCCTCTTTAAGTTCTAACGGTTCTAAACTTTGCTTAAACGTCTTACCTTCATATTCATCGGTGAAGCTGTAAATACGGGCTTGATTAATGTTGCCCTGGAGCGATCAACCAGCGAGTTATTTTGGGGATCAATTTACCAGGTACAGGATATGTTGAGGTGAAGCATATTTCTCCTTCCACTGCTTAACAACCGTATTCACAAACGACCCCATGCGTGAAAGGTCTCGAAACGTTGAGCGTTGTAACAATGTTAAAAGTAATAAACACCACGCGATTCAAACTGAAAAATGTCTTTAATTTCAAGGCACTTTTATCACATTTTCGCTGACGTTTATCTTCACAAGACAAAGCATTATTAAGCCACGCATAGGTTTATTTGTGAAAAAGGCTATAAGTCTTGACAACTCCTAACTGTATCGTGTACCACAATTGTAGAATTGTGGTCCTTCGAGCCGGATCTCTTTAATAATGTCGACGAGTATAGTTACATATCGGTGTGTATTGCAGGGCTCGGTGACGGAGGGCGGCCGCGGGAAGCGCTCCAAGCGCTCCGGCCCCGGCTCCGGAGACAAGCCTGCTAATGGAAACCACGACGGGCACAATGATAAGAACGTATGTATCCTACTAATACCTATTATAAATGTAAAAGTTTGTGTGTGAGTAAGTTAACTAGTAAGTTTTCTTATTTTTCACGCAAAATCTAATAATCGATTGCGATGAAACTGGTATGCAGGTGCAATCTAGTTGCAGACCTAGATTAACACAAATACTAGTTTTTATCCTGATATCAGGGTATAAAGTAGCTCGCAGGATCGGGACTTCCGCGGGTGAAACCGTAGTGCGCTGGTAGTATTATGTTATGTTATGGAAAATATCAGAAGATCGAGTTAACTTCAAAAAAAGTATAATATGAATATCCGTTGTCTAGTGCCCAGTTGCACATCGCCATCTAGCCCGATGGCTTTATGAATATGACTACCCCTACTTCAATACTTGGTAGTTCCGTCGGGACTGTACCCTACGGAACTACCTCACTACAATTGTCAAATTGTGGTCCTTCGAGCCGGATCTCTATAACAATGTCGAGCAGTATAGCTACATATTGTGTCCTTAGGAGAGCGGCCCCGCCACGCCGACGCTGGCCTCCAGCAAGAAGTCGTCCAAGCACAAGCACGATGGCGACGACGATGACGACGGCAACTGGACCGTCGACGTCAGCGACGCGGCTGTCAAGGCGCGCATGCAAGGTATGATACAAGATACTAGCACTACGGCGACATTAGGCGACATTTAGGTTAGGTCAAGTTGGAGGCTACCTGAAAACTAGCAAGGTATGATATACAAGGACGGCGATATTAGGCGACTTTGACGTTAAGTCAAGTCAGAGGCCTTAGGGCTACCTGAAAACTAACACTAGATGAGCCACACCACTACACGAAAAGAAGAATGATCCCTGAGCAATCAGCACAAAATAATTGTTTACCTTTTCTCTGATACAGATCTAACGGAAGGCGCGAAGTGCATGACGGTGTCGGAAGACAGCGAGAAGAACGAGAAGCAGCGCATGGACCTGTTCTACGCGTTCCTCAAGCAGCGCGCCGCCGCCGGGGACCTGCCGGCGCAGGACCTGCTGCATGAGGCCGAGAGGTGAGTGCCCACTGCTGGGACCCATCATCTGCTATAGGGCTTGCACCTATAGCTCCTATTGGTGTTCCCATAAATCTATTAGTCTTCCCCATAAATCTCATATTGGTCTTCCCCATAAATCTCCTATTGGTCTTCTGTTGTTCTTTCCCATAATCTTCTATAGGTCTTTATCATAATCTCTTAACGCATAATCTCTTGTTGGTCCACCCCATAACATTCTATTGGTCTTATCTATAACCTCTTATTGATATTTCCAATAATCTCTTATTAGTCTTCCCAATAATCTCCTATTGGTTTTACCCTTAATTTTGTATTGGTTCTGGTCAATACCATAATTTGGAGACTTCCCCAGAATTTGCTATTCAAGTCTCCCAAAATCTCCTATAGGTCTTCTTCATTATCCTCTAATGGTTTTCCCCTTTGTATCCGATTGGTCTTCCCGATTATCTGTTAGTGATCTTCCCCGGAATCTGCTATTGGTCTCCCCCATATCTGCTATTGATGTACGTGATCTTCTATGGATTTATCCATACTCTGCTTTAAGTCTCCCCCATTATCTGCCATTAGTTTGCCCCTTAATTTGGTAATGTTCTCCAGCTTTTTCGCCTATTAGTCTCCCTCATAATATCTGCCATTGGTCTCCCCCATAATTTGCCATTGTTCTCCCTCATAATCAGCTATTGGTATACCCAATTCTATGGTGTTATCTGTATCTAATTATGGCTGAATGTTCGTTTCAGATTGGAAGTGAAATCGAAAGCTCCTTTAGTCCTGTTTGAGGTGCTCGTCCGTCCGGCGTCCCTCGCGAGCGACGTGCGGCGTCACCGCGCGCTCCTGCTGCGCTTCACTCGCGGCGACGCGCGCGCTCAGCGGGCCGCGCTGCAGGCCCTCACCGCGCTCGCGCACCACCACCCCGAACTCTTGCCCAAGGTACTACATAGCTAGTGACGTGTGGCTAAAGTCTGTCCTGAATACCTCCAGCTTTCTACGAGGATCAAAAAGGATTAGGCTGATTTAAAAGAAGAAGGATCAAAGCTCAGCTTTACTGGCTAAAAGCTCAGTAAAACTCAACCATGATCTCTCTACCTCCAGGTACCCGGCATCCTGAAGCTCCTCTACGATGAGGATATAGTGGAAGAGAAGGCTATACTGGAGTGGGCAGCCAAGCCTTCCCGCAAGTACGCGTCCTCGGGGGAAGTGAGGCGTCGCGCGCAGCCCTTCCTGGAGTGGCTGCAGCAGGCAGAGGAGGACTCGGCCGATGACGACACCGAGGAGGACATTGAGGTATGTTGCACCATGCCAGGTGTAGGTCGGGGGGAGTGAGGCGTCGCGCGCAGCCCTTCCTGGAGTGGCTGCAGCAGGCAGAGGAGGACTCGGCCGATGACGACACCGAGGAGGACATTGAGGTATGTTGCACCATGCCAGGTGTAGGTCGGGGGGAGTGAGGCGTCGCGCGCAGCCCTTCCTGGAGTGGCTGCAGCAGGCAGAGGAGGACTCGGCCGATGACGACACCGAGGAGGACATTGAGGTATGTTGCACCATGCCAGGTGTAGGTCGGGGGGAGTGAGGCGTCGCGCGCAGCCCTTCCTGGAGTGGCTGCAGCAGGCAGAGGAGGACTCGGCCGATGACGACACCGAGGAGGACATTGAGGTATGTTGCACCATGCCAGGTGTAGGTCGGGGGGAGTGAGGCGTCGCGCGCAGCCCTTCCTGGAGTGGCTGCAGCAGGCAGAGGAGGACTCGGCCGATGACGACACCGAGGAGGACATTGAGGTATGTTGCACCATGCCAGGTGTAGGTCGGGGGGAGTGAGGCGTCGCGCGCAGCCCTTCCTGGAGTGGCTGCAGCAGGCAGAGGAGGACTCGGCCGATGACGACACCGAGGAGGACATTGAGGTATGTTGCACCATGCCAGGTGTAGGTCGGGGGGAGTGAGGCGTCGCGCGCAGCCCTTCCTGGAGTGGCTGCAGCAGGCAGAGGAGGACTCGGCCGATGACGACACCGAGGAGGACATTGAGGTATGTTGCACCATGCCAGGTGTAGGTCGGGGGGAGTGAGGCGTCGCGCGCAGCCCTTCCTGGAGTGGCTGCAGCAGGCAGAGGAGGACTCGGCCGATGACGACACCGAGGAGGACATTGAGGTATGTTGCACCATGCCAGGTGTAGGTCGGGGGGAGTGAGGCGTCGCGCGCAGCCCTTCCTGGAGTGGCTGCAGCAGGCAGAGGAGGACTCGGCCGATGACGACACCGAGGAGGACATTGAGGTATGTTGCACCATGCCAGGTGTAGGTCGGGGGGAGTGAGGCGTCGCGCGCAGCCCTTCCTGGAGTGGCTGCAGCAGGCAGAGGAGGACTCGGCCGATGACGACACCGAGGAGGACATTGAGGTATGTTGCACCATGCCAGGTGTAGGTCGGGGGGAGTGAGGCGTCGCGCGCAGCCCTTCCTGGAGTGGCTGCAGCAGGCAGAGGAGGACTCGGCCGATGACGACACCGAGGAGGACATTGAGGTATGTTGCACCATGCCAGGTGTAGGTCGGGGGGAGTGAGGCGTCGCGCGCAGCCCTTCCTGGAGTGGCTGCAGCAGGCAGAGGAGGACTCGGCCGATGACGACACCGAGGAGGACATTGAGGTATGTTGCACCATGCCAGGTGTAGGTCGGGGGGAGTGAGGCGTCGCGCGCAGCCCTTCCTGGAGTGGCTGCAGCAGGCAGAGGAGGACTCGGCCGATGACGACACCGAGGAGGACATTGAGGTATGTTGCACCATGCCAGGTGTAGGTCGGGGGGAGTGAGGCGTCGCGCGCAGCCCTTCCTGGAGTGGCTGCAGCAGGCAGAGGAGGACTCGGCCGATGACGACACCGAGGAGGACATTGAGGTATGTTGCACCATGCCAGGTGTAGGTCGGGGGGAGTGAGGCGTCGCGCGCAGCCCTTCCTGGAGTGGCTGCAGCAGGCAGAGGAGGACTCGGCCGATGACGACACCGAGGAGGACATTGAGGTATGTTGCACCATGCCAGGTGTAGGTCGGGGGGAGTGAGGCGTCGCGCGCAGCCCTTCCTGGAGTGGCTGCAGCAGGCAGAGGAGGACTCGGCCGATGACGACACCGAGGAGGACATTGAGGTATGTTGCACCATGCCAGGTGTAGGTCGGGGGGAGTGAGGCGTCGCGCGCAGCCCTTCCTGGAGTGGCTGCAGCAGGCAGAGGAGGACTCGGCCGATGACGACACCGAGGAGGACATTGAGGTATGTTGCACCATGCCAGGTGTAGGTCGGGGGGAGTGAGGCGTCGCGCGCAGCCCTTCCTGGAGTGGCTGCAGCAGGCAGAGGAGGACTCGGCCGATGACGACACCGAGGAGGACATTGAGGTATGTTGCACCATGCCAGGTGTAGGTCGGGGGGAGTGAGGCGTCGCGCGCAGCCCTTCCTGGAGTGGCTGCAGCAGGCAGAGGAGGACTCGGCCGATGACGACACCGAGGAGGACATTGAGGTATGTTGCACCATGCCAGGTGTAGGTCGGGGGGAGTGAGGCGTCGCGCGCAGCCCTTCCTGGAGTGGCTGCAGCAGGCAGAGGAGGACTCGGCCGATGACGACACCGAGGAGGACATTGAGGTATGTTGCACCATGCCAGGTGTAGGTCGGGGGGAGTGAGGCGTCGCGCGCAGCCCTTCCTGGAGTGGCTGCAGCAGGCAGAGGAGGACTCGGCCGATGACGACACCGAGGAGGACATTGAGGTATGTTGCACCATGCCAGGTGTAGGTCGGGGGGAGTGAGGCGTCGCGCGCAGCCCTTCCTGGAGTGGCTGCAGCAGGCAGAGGAGGACTCGGCCGATGACGACACCGAGGAGGACATTGAGGTATGTTGCACCATGCCAGGTGTAGGTCGGGGGGAGTGAGGCGTCGCGCGCAGCCCTTCCTGGAGTGGCTGCAGCAGGCAGAGGAGGACTCGGCCGATGACGACACCGAGGAGGACATTGAGGTATGTTGCACCATGCCAGGTGTAGGTCGGGGGGAGTGAGGCGTCGCGCGCAGCCCTTCCTGGAGTGGCTGCAGCAGGCAGAGGAGGACTCGGCCGATGACGACACCGAGGAGGACATTGAGGTATGTTGCACCATGCCAGGTGTAGGTCGGGGGGAGTGAGGCGTCGCGCGCAGCCCTTCCTGGAGTGGCTGCAGCAGGCAGAGGAGGACTCGGCCGATGACGACACCGAGGAGGACATTGAGGTATGTTGCACCATGCCAGGTGTAGGTCGGGGGAAGTGAGGCTACGGGCAATAGCTCCAGCAGGCTAAATAGTTCTATTGAACGGTTTAAAAATCGAAGAACCTTATTTGCCTTTTTCTATGTCTGGGTGGAAAGTTATTTTCCACTCTGCTATCTACCCATCTCATCTACCCATGAAAAGTTAACGTTTTGATTGAACAACAGGACCCTGGACAACTAAACTATGCATAAAATGTTATAGCGTCCCCAACCATGCCCAGCAAGGGTATAAAGTGAGGGGTCCGCTGTACCGTCAGGCCACCCCGGAGGGCAACCGTCAGGGATCAGTTATAGACCGATCGTGTCCCCAAACGCTAGATTCGGTTCTCTAAAGGAGTGCTACCTCGTGCCCGGCACGGCACTCCCAGTTGTCCAGACTGGTACCGGAACAATGAAGTCGCTCACCACTCGTTCCTCGGAAGAGGAGCTAACGACAACCTCGCTGAGGCCGGCAGAGAAGTCACCTACCACATAACCATGTGTGGTACTGGAGCTGTTAAAGGCACGCTCACTTCCCGGCATGAATCCACATGAATTCAAATCCTACAAAACTTTTGGAACAGGAGAGATGACATGGACATTATTTGCTCTGCACAGATCGAGTACGACGACCGCGCGGCCGCGACGCCCATCAAGGCGGTGGCGGTGGCGGCCGCGCCGCGCGCGTTGAACAAGCCTAAGGACGACGACGACGTCGACCTCGACATCGATGCCATCTAGACACCGGCACCATACTACACGCACCGCCACACGCCACACGCCACGCCGGGTACACACCGCTTGCTGTATCACAACACTGTAATAACTATTGGTTACGATACGATTTGGTTCATTCATACTTATTTATTATATTACTCTGGTTTGTTTAAACAGGACCTGTTTATAAAGTTTTACTAGCGTAAGTCCGAAAATCATAAAAGTTCCTTTTTTCTTCTATTGAGGTACAGACTGTACAGATCTCTAAAAAGTAGCCTGAGTTCTAAATCGTTATCTAAATGTCTTAAAAGATAATTTATAAGCCCGTTAATTTGTCCTACTGCAGGGCAAGGGCATCCCCTTCAATGCGAAATCACGAATATAAAAGAAAAATCTGAAATATGTATTTTTGAAAATTGTACCGCAACGAGGCTTATACTTTTCTCGAATTCCAGAGACCTTGGCATTCCTTATTGTGCAGTAAGATGCGAATTCAATATCTTCGAAAATTTGCCGACTAGTAGAGACAAATGACTTGCAACTCATTTATCTCTACTCAAGAACCGTCGCAATGGAATTTTTGGAGATCTGTGTCCTTGAATGAATTTTATGAATATATATTAATGTATATTTTTCTTTGTTTTATATCTCGCAGCCTTTCAAAAATCCATCCGCGTTATATTAAGACCCAATAAATAAAAAATAAATCGGTCTTAAAAATAAAAAAACGCGCTTTTAACATCTTCTGATTAAGGCTACCAAAGTTGTGATACACCAAGACAACAATAGAAAAACTTGCAAAATTTTTAAAGGATAGGTACTCCCAAATAAATAAACCATCATAGGCTACAAATAGAAATATATCGTACTATAGTTTATGGAGTTTTAAGGATGTATCAATTCTCGATACCTAGATATTAATCTCTGTTTTTATAATAAGGCAATAATAATTGTACTGTATAAATGGTAATAGGTTTAAGGTACGGTCGGGGGCAGACGTTTCAAAAGCTATGACATTATTCTTTAGACTTAGCTACAAGATATACTACCTTACCTTACAAGCTCTTTGGACCTAAGGACCTTTTTCTAAAGACCAATAGCTCATTTATAATTCGGTCAGAAAATTTGTGTATTTTACAAGAAAGTGGCATCTCTTTACAGCCCCGAGCATGCATATATCGACCCTTAAACAACAAAATATGTCGTTTATGACATTTGGGCCATTAAGCCAGCCAGAGTGGCAGGTGCATAGATATTCTGACCGAGTAACTGTCTGCCTCCGACAGTACCAATGTCAGCTTCAGCGTCCATTTCCCGAACGTTCCACTGCATTTTGGCTTCTGCATCCTCGATTCCCGTATTAAAATTGTCAAAAATCATTCAATAACATTACAATGATTGCAATCGAAACTTCATTGACTGACTTAATATGAAATGAAAAACCAGAGATGAAGTTTCGATTGCAGTTCAGTTTCAATTGAAACGTAATTCTATTGATATTTTAATATAATTTTAGACAAGTCTCATACGGGAATCGGGGGCTCTGATCTACGATCTAACGCATCAGCGACGGCAATACGTTATAGTATATATATTTAGTATTTTAATTGTATAAATAATCGCGGGGGATTTAACCACTTTAAATAAAGAAAAAAGAACAATAAAGATACTTTGAATTTATGTGTAGAAATATAATTTACTTTGAACCGACTTAAAAAAAAAAAGAAAGAGGTTCTCAATCCGACCCTATATATGTTTATGTATTCATTAAAATGAGGAAAGACATGCAGGAATTAAAATATGACTTGTAATACAACTCATTTTTATATGGTTTTAATCGGTTTTAATCACGTTGTTAAATTAAGCATTTTACAACGTTTCGAGGTCTTTCCAGACCTCCTGTTCACGTAACCAGCATTGCTAAAACCGAGAAAAATAAACTATTGTTATTATTCTGTATCTTGACCGTGAAATACTTTGATTGGCTTACTACTGTTATCCTAGTTTTGTCAATTTTAAAGAAAAAGCTGTTGGAATTCTCAAAATCGCGATACACAGCTAGTATATAGATAAACATCTAAAATATAACGGTTATATCTCTACATTGAAAGACAAAGATGAATAATTTCGAGTAAGTTTTTGAATTCCCCGCGTAGATTTTTATATTTAATTTATTAAGGTTAGTTAACATGTCTCGTTGTATAGAAGTCCTGCTTGCAGGCGACCTTTTCCTCTTATTACTATTATTAATAGAAATATTTTGAAAAAATTGCCATCTGACAATTTATTAGATTGTTTTGTATTCAATACATTTTTGGATTCTGAAGAAAGTTGGTTGTTTCATTTTAGAATAAACGGCCTGTTTTTTTTGTGTAAAACATGCAAATGTACACCATAATACAAGCTTTGTTAACACGTTCACAATCCAGTGATCCATATACGGGTCACGACGGACTAGCTCCACACGTCCGAGACCCATCTATGGGTCACTAAGAAACGACCAGGTACGGTCTAAGGGTATTGTATTACAATATGTTTGATGAATGCTACTGTCCACCTGTTTGAAGGCTGAAGTGACTGCAGGTTTAGTAAAAATATTCAAATAAGCAAAAAATCTGTTTCTTCAGCTTTACTTATTTAATAAAGAAATCGTCTTTTGTTTCTACTCCGATCGTCTTTTTTTTTTCTATTAAAAAAAGGACTTTACCAATTGACACTTCACGGCTTGACAAATTAACATTTTCATTTGCGGTAACTATACGCTTGACCAATTGACACTATTTTTTGACTTGGCCAATGGGGTGCCACGCGCAAAACTGTTTGCAGAGGCGCTGGCATCGGATGATCTTTTTTTTTTCGATGGTGGTCCTCCACCAATGGAAACGCAGAGTTTTTTTTTTATTCTTTCGGTCTCAGACCGATATGGCCAATTTGGCGCCGAGAGTTGTAAAAAACACATGTTTGACAGTTCTTAATTCAAACCTTAGATTAATCGACTCGCGCCCTCTGCCGGGATAAAAAGTTAGTGGTCCTCCTAATTGTCCACTACATCGATACATTGACTGTTACCTGACATAAGACCCGCTTCAAAATCAGAGAGTAACAAAGAGTATGTATGTCGATAAATTCCCTTCGGAGCTATAATGTACAAAAAGCAAGATGTAAATTATTACCTTGGCCACTTGTTCAAAAATTGGAACTTTCAAGAGCCGCACTCAGGGGTGCGGCTCTTGAAAGTTCCAATTTTTTCATGATAGTAAGAGATATTATAGTATACTTCGTATTGCACTCAATAGGTATTGTGAAGTGTTCAGAATACATTTATTGTTAATGATATACTGTTATATTGTTATTTATGAACACTTAGTACCTATAACAATATCTCATATAATAAAGAAATTTATTTCATGGAATAGTAAATTGTTAGCGATTAAAACTTGATGAAAATGACGAATTGTTCTGTCTGTCAACGTCGAAAACATTGACGTTACGCCTAATAATAGTGGGGAAGAATGAGATAACTGTTTGCAGTAAATAAATGAAACAAAATAATTTGAAATAAACAAATTGTATTAGAGGCACATTGATAATGATGGACATACATCGTTATATTTACAATCATAGATAACTAAATTAGTGCTAAATCTATATGAGACAATACGCAATCGCATGATGTTGAACTAACGTGACTAGGGGTACAAAAACCGCGGATTTTAAACGTGTCTTAATTATAATAAATCTTAAACTACGAGGACATTATTTGGGACAATATTTATTCTGGGATTTTATGCTAATAAGGGTTTTATTTCTTCGTTCTTTAGGTAAAGATATTTTTGATAACTCCCAAATAATTTCCTCAAAAAACTTAAACTAATTTATATCCTGCTATTATTACAATAATCATCAATAATAACTTAAAATAATGCAATAGTGCTAAAAATCTTAATACTAAGCTCAAAAGCTCGATCACATAATATACAGTGTTGCCATTTAAAAAATGCACAAGTGTTGCTAGCATATCGACGGAATGTGAAATTGTATTATTAAATTCGTAGATTTCTATTGCTTAGTTAAATAGCGATTATAATTAGATCTGCAATATAATTTAAGCACCGAATGCGCTTTGTAGGCCATTTAATTTATTAGGAAAAAAAACATGTAGAACATAATCATAATGGACGTAACAAAATAAATTAAACATGAAATTCTTTCTCTATGACATCTAAAGCTTGTGCCACAAACAAATTTTTATTTTTGTGATTTACAATTGGACACTGGCCACAATGCGTACAATGCCTAATTTAAGAATTAAAAAAAAAATAGAATTTATATAGAAAGTTTTAGAAACAGAGTAATTTTTATAAAAAAAGTTAAGGCAAATTGTTAGTTTTTAATTTAGTTACATTTTTAATTACTATATTTTCTGCTGAAAACTACGACAAAGAAACTACGCTTGTAAAAAGCCAAGTTCTTTGAGATAATAAGTTCTGATTCCGGCCAGTTGCTTTTAAATTGAATCTATGAATGTGTCTTTGGCCTTACTAAGCTACGTTAAAAAATGCATTTATACGAGTACTTATACATACACCAATAAAAATTAAACAATAAATCAAAAATACGTAAAATCAGTATGTACAAATAATTATGAAAAATAACTTGATCAAGAAATTAAAATCCTCAACTTACTTAAAAAAACAGTACCACAACCTAGCGCTATTTTGAAATTCAGTCAAAATGGCGCTAAACTACCATACTAATCGCGTTGTACATAATTAAATATATTCGACATTTTAATTCAAAAAATGGTAGGTCAAACATTAAAATGTATTTAGGTTTTCTACACTTTTCCAAAGTAACCTACTTATCACTTTTCATTATGGTCCCACAACATTACTTTTTTATAATTATGTTCTTAGGTACATGTTTGAACTCCGTTTTCAGTTTGGTTTGGTTTGAATAAAAATACCCTAGGGATGAAAAAGCAATTTTCCACCCGGCTATCTACCTATGAAAATTAAACTTTCCGAACGGGAGAGATGAAAAATATGTTTGCTGGGCTGTATATGGATGTAGTTGTATCAACTTGAGTTCAAACACGGATACATAACACAACATTTTATATGTTGACCTACCACATGCTAAATACAGGATGCTGGAGTTCATGGAGCAGCTGCTTATACGTTGTTCTACATGTCTAGGCGAACAATTTTTTGAACTACGACTTGGAAATTCAAAATATTTAAGTTTAAAGTGTACTTGAAAATCAGCTGTGTCTGAAAGTTGGGGTCATTGACCTTTTATTAAGTTTGTACTACTACAATCAAACATTATTTACCTTTATTTTCAAAATAGCTGCTTATCAGTAAAACAAAAACTCAACAAATTAAAAAATAAAAAGGGAAAAGTTATTCGCCAGGACTTGTAGAACGCAGCTGCTCCATAAACTCCAACACCTGTATTTATAATAAATAACGTAAGGTATCGTGGGGTACCGTGGATAGGGTAGGTCCTCAGTCGATGGCCCACTGCATGACGGCGGTGTCCATCCCGCCGGCGGACACGAGGCGCGTGTCGTCGGGCAGGAAGCGCGCGCACGTCACGTGCGACGAGTGCCCGCCGTACTGGTGGCACAGCGACTGGAACGTACACCCAACATTATAGCGCGTTTCACCCGTGGGAATATCGGGATCAAAAGTAGCCTATGTTACTCAGGGCTTTCTAATGGTGAAAGAATTGAAATCGGTTCCGTAGTTTTTGAGTTCATGCATTACAAACATCAGACACAACACACACACACAAATACAAATCTTTCTTCTTTATAATATTAGTGTAGAAAAGTTAATATTATTAAATAACGGAGTATTTACCATGTTTAAATTACGCGGCACGCGGATTGGGAAAAAGGGTGGTTCGATATGGTCACACCTAACTGTCATCAAGTCATCAGTCATCACCTACCCGCAATCTTCAGTCTCGTGAATAAGCCAGTTGAAACTACTAGCGAAGTATCGCGCTTCGTCAAAAACTAATTCAAACATGGTAAATACTCAGTTATAATATTTGTAGTGAAAACAATCATGTAAGTTTGAAATCGTATAATAAAAAAAAAATTCTGTGAACAACGCACAACGCCATTTAGCTCCATGGTAAGCTATTAAGCTATTATTTTTATTTTGTAAACATAATTCATACAAATAGAAAGACACCCAGACCAGAAAAAAATATTTATTTTAAAACATTAATACTTGCACCCGGCGGGAATCGAACCCGCTACCTTCTGCATTCTTCTACTAGCCACAGAGGTCCTCATTATAGGTACCTACCCTACATGCTTTACCGTTTATCAATCGCTCTATTTTGGAATGTTGCATTTTCATCATAAAGGAGAATATCTTCAACTAACCTTTGGTTGTGTAACGGGGTAAGCGAATAACTTGACTTTGCCGAAATCATCACCCGTCGCCACGAGACGACTGTCGTGCGATCTGAAACGATAACATAACATAGTAGATGAATAGTGTCTACTTGACTAATTCGCTAGAGATGTTCAAAATTAAATAAACCACTAGGTTTGGTAGGACCATTATTAATGTAAAACATCTATAGGCGATTGTGAACCTGATTGTTGTCGTGGCGATACAGGCAGTGGCGACGCATCGCCACACTATATGCTAATTACGCAAATCAATTGACTATTCTCTAAGAAAAACTGTGTAGACACCGGCTGGCTTCTACACGGTTCGCGAGTTATTTTTCGATTTCCTTTGACCACCGTTTTTACCACAAAACTTGGTAGTATTTGTGTGACGTCTTGCTTGCAGAATAGCGAGTTAACTTAACAGGTTTCTGCATCGGATCTGTAGTTTTTTTCTTAGAGAATAATTCCGCTGGTCTAGCAATACGTACCTGACGCAGGAGTTGATGTCAGTGCCGTCGGCGTTCTCCGGCCACACGCCCACCGTGTGGAAGGTGATGGGGCACGTGTTGGTGGCCCACGACACGTCTCGCAGCGACGTGGGCGACGTCACCTGGCGACATGTCGTCGCGTTCCCTGTACACAGGCAATACATCATTGTAAATAGGTATTGCATGATTTACGAGTACATCACAGCGTCATCCTAAGCAATTGGGCTTTTGTCATGGTGGCGCGATAAGGAAAATAATCTCATAGTTTATAGCGAAAAAAAATACCGTGTAAAAATGATATTAATATCAACCCAAAGGTACATACATACATCTTAATAAGTACGAAGATTTTTTTTATTATTGTGATGTACTTAAGTCATTTATCACTGACACCTTGGCCAAATGAAACAAAAAAATCAACCACCCTAGAGATGGAAAGGTAATTTTCCACTCGGTTATATGATCGATCAGAATAAATGTCTGATATAGATAGAAGAAGATTTACTTACAATAAAGTAATTCATAATCCCCCGAGTTGCTCCTAATGTACTGGCTGTCTTCGGACCAGTCCAGATGCGTGATGTAGCTTGAATGACCCTGGAATTTCACAATAACTGTCATCTACTTTGAACACTTCTCTTCTTCTTTTTCTTCTACGCACTTCTATTTTATTCTCTCTACAAGCCCCCGCGGTTTCACCCGCGTAAGTCCCGATCCCGCGGGAATATCGGGATCAAAAGTAGCCTATGTGTTAATGCAGGTCTCCAACTATCTGCATTCTAAGTTTTATCAATTGGCTCTGTAGTTTTTGCCCCTTCTGAATAAAACAGTGGATTTGTTCGGAAAATTAAGTTACTTTTGTCGTTTACAAGTCATTTAATATTTTGAGGTGGAATAGCATAGTGCTACTGATTGTTATGCCTCTATCTGTTTCTAACTATACTAAACTGTAGGCAACAGCGAGCAAAACAAGCGCCGAGGCGCACATCTAGGCATCTATCTATCACAACTAGGCATCTACTATAGCAAAACAATTTCAATTATATTTTGAAAGCGTTTCTCACACTTTGATAATTTAGTTTTTGATAAAAAAGCTTTCCTAAATTCTTAACCCGACTAGATTCGATGCCAGGTCCAGAACAAAGGGAAGTATTTTTTTTAAATCTTTACCTATATGTAAGCTCTTATAGCATCAATTCAGGCATTTAATTGTTTACGCGTATGACTCATATTCAGACAGCTGAAGCTGAGTTAGCATCCAATTTTAAAACCAGCGAGCAAAATATAAGCTTTTACGGAGCAGTGTCAGTAAATTAGTCAAAGAGGCACAAAATTAGTTAGTATCATTTTAGTCTCCTGCGAAAAGAAAAATGTCGAGCATGCAGGAAACAAGGAAATAATGTCGTTTACTTAGATAAAAACAAATATGGGAAGATACGGTACCTAGCTACGGTCAATGAGACGATTAAATTGCGTCAGCTGACGCACTAGCCTCAGTCGTATGTGGAACCGTTGTCACGTGACTGCGATTCCTAGCTCATTTTCCGACTACGTACGCATTGTTAGTAAGTATATACCGTATCTTCCCCTGTTTATAAGAAGTTTGCAGCTCTTGGATAATGTACTGCTTTCTACAATTTACTATATAATAGTTAATTATACTGCTTTCTAAAGGCTTGCCCTAATTAATTACAGATGTTTGAACTATTCGTTACAACAACCAAGCCTAGATACACAATGTCATTTACCCTTCTACGTTTTCTCTCCGTGCACTAGACAGCCATGGAATGAATGTTCAATGGATTAGATTTAAAATAATAATTAGATTTTAATAAAATAAATATCTGTACGTGATACCCACCAGTGTTGAACCAGTGTGATAACTAACGGATCCGAGACGAGGTTACTAATTATAGGCCTAGTTAATAAAAGGCTCAAGAGTCGCCACGCAGGCTATGGAAAAATATATGCTTAGAGTTTTCCTACGTGATAGAATCCGAAATACGGAAATCCGTAGGAGAACCAAAGTCACCATCCCATCAGTCATCATCACCAAAGACACTAGTCAGTCATATAGCTCTCCATAGTGAAGTGACAATGGGCAGGCCATATAGCTCAAAGGACAGATAACCGCTGGGAAGTAAAAGTCCTCGAGTGGCGACCTCGACACAATGCGGAACGAAGCGTTGTGGCGACCACCTACTCGGTGGACCGACGACATTGTAGCGGTCGCGGGGAGTCGATGGATGGAGGTGGCTCGGAATCACTATTTGTGGCGTCGTATGGGGGAGGCCAATGGACAGCACTGGACAGATATAGGCTGAGATGTATGTATGTACTCACCAAGCATTTCCCCTGGCGCGCGTACCGCTCCCCGACGCGATACACATACACGAAGTTATCCCTTGAGCCGAGCGCGACCAGCTTGTTGTCCGGAGAGTACTGGATCGTCTGGATCGGCTCCGTACTGGAACAGTCAACAATTGCCCTTTAATTGCCATCGAGATCGGCTTTACGGCTCTGACAACTTTAATCCAAGCCAAATAAACCCAGAACCAGAACCCAGAACTTATCACCCTCTCAGCTTGGTTGACAATACCCTGAGGAAATAACGGTCAATACGTCTGGAGTCAATAATTTGCTCCAGGTCACAGAGGTCGTTAAATTGTACCAGATGAAGTTTTGAGAAATATCTTTGAAAGGAGGCCAGGCCTAGTTCCCACAAGTGTACAGCACTCACCCATCCTGATGTTCAGCCAGTAGCTCCCTGGAATGAGGGTCGAAGACCATCCACTTCCCGGTCAAGGCCCCAACCGCTAGCGCGCTGCCGTCCTGGGCCCACGCCACGCTCTGCGCGCGCTCCCCGATGTCCTTGCTCCACAAGGTGGAGTGGGACAGCGCATCCCACAGCTGGAGCAGTCGGTCCCACCCCGCTGTTGCGAACTGGGGGAGACTCGGATGGGCTGCCAGGCCCCACAGCTCGTCCACGTGACCTGGTGAACATATGATGGCGTTTCATTTGACTGCCACTAGAAACCTAAGAGAAAACGCTGCTATAACACTATCCCTTTTCTTCAATGTTCTGCTTTTCGTGTTGTAGTGGTGTGGCTCACCTAGTGTTAGAGTTGTCAGGTCGCCCTAAGGCCTCTAACTTGAGCTTAGCTTGACCTTCCGACCTCCTCGATCTGGAGAGACATTACATACCGAGTACGGCAGGCGAGAAGCCCAGCTCCAGGTCTCCGTGCAGGATACAGTTCTTGGTGGTCCCGATGTAGAGCTGACTGCCGCGACCTTCCGACACCACGCGCACGCCGCCGAAATGGCCCTCGATCTGGACAGGCAGACATCACATAATAATATAGCTCGTATTGACAATATGCAGATTTATAGTAAAAAAGACATCTTGCCAACTTGCTTTATCCTAGACCCCATTGGGACATACCACCAGGTGTTTGATAGTGATATTGAGGCTCTTCTCATCTGAGCGATGTTCCCGTTTGCAACCATCTCCAAGGCCAGGAGCCAGGAGGCCGGCCGCTAAACCCCAAATTATTTAGGGTCGGCGCAGTAGGTTAGTCATCATTGACCATGCCTTTTGCAAATAGATTTGGCAATATTTTGACCCTCCTAGGGACCAAGCAGTTTATGCACCACCACGCGGGAAGAACTTAAGGTTTGCTAGTCTCCCTCAGATCCCTTAGTCGCCTATTGCGTCACCAACGGGAAGAGATGGGGTAACACTATTCTATGCCGTGGCTACACGGCACAAGCGTACTGGGGTACTCAGTACGAAAAAAAGCAGACCTCCTACCAGGACATAGAATATAACTTACAATGTTCTCAATACCAGAAGCGGTCATATCCGGGTGGAACATGACCACTCTCCCGTCTTTCCCCCCGGCCGTGATGACGGCTCCATCCTTCGTCACCAGGATGCTGAATACAGACCCTGGGGAACAATATGACGTAATGAATTATGAAGAATTGATGGCTGTTCAAAGTACATTATACAGTGTGTTTTGCGAACGGTGATTTAAACCGAAAGACGGTTGCATTTACGGCCTTGGAAGTTGATTACAGTTCCCGAAACATACTGTCACACACATACACATGCCATACACATGCCTTTGTAAGGATAATTATTATGCTCCTCCTCCTGTCCTCTTCATGGTATTTCTATTTCGTGCATACTAGAAATACCTAACAGGGTCAGGGATTCCATGGGATACTCAATAAAATGACCATCGATCTGCGAGTGATGGAAAATGGTCAAGGGTGTTTTATTTTACCGCCTCATAAAACAAAAAAAATGAAAATTCTTTCACAGTTTGAGCATACTTCCGTACCTGAATGTACTCCCCGCACCAGCTTCACTATGGTATTGGTTCCTCGACCCCACACAATAATGTTGCCATTCGAATCACCGGACAGAACATCACCTACGGAGAAAATACAGTTATTTAGTTTTTTGAAAAAAATGCTTTCCAACCTTTTGGACCCCATAGCACTAGAACTTGCAACCTTACAAAACCGCTGTACTGCGCTATCCAATTGCGCCATAAGTGTCTGTCCGGCCAGATTGCAAGAAAATTTGAAGATATTTGTATTAATTATGTATTAAATAAATGTTGCACGACGTTACTATACAGCGCGAGCGCAATCTACCCCTAATCTAAGCACTTGTACTATGGATACTGACTTACGCCTGTGAATGGTGACCAACCGATTGGTGATGGATGACACGCCTTCCACTAAGGATCCTTACTTACCATTGTGGTTGAAAGCCAAGCAAGTGACGTATTTGGGCTTGTCCCTGGTCTCGAAGACTCCCATCCGCTTGTAGAGCATGTTCGTCTGGTCCAGGGTCCAGAACGCGATGTGGTTCTTGCCGCACGTCACGATCTGGTTGCGGTCCAGGGGATGGAACTCTACGGAGACTATCGTGTCTACTGAACACTGGAAGTGATAGACATGGTTATGATAGACAGATATATGATAGATAGTTATATGATATACAGGGTAAAAGATTTGACCACCATTTGAATAAAAATCGGTACTCAAAATACTTCAGACGAGACTTTTTTTACCAATACTTTTTAGGGTAACCGTACAAGGGTAAAAAAAACGGAACCCTATTACTGAGACTCCGCTGTCTGTCTTCCTGTCCGTCCGTCTGTCACCAGGCTGTTTCTCATGAACCGTGATAGCTAGACAGTTGACATTTTCACAGACGAAGAATTTAAATAAAAATCATATTTTTTAAACTACCCGCAAAACTTCAGTGAATAGTTGGATAGACTGTGACTATACGCTTGTACGAGCGTGTGCAAACGACCACGCCCACATGAGACGTCCTCTTTTTTTCAACCGTGGTCACTGTAATATTTACCTTAGTCTCAGCCAGGCAGTGTCCCTTCTCAGGCCTCTGCCACTCCCACACCGATATGGTATGATCAGGCCCGTCGTCCACGGCAGCCAATAGCGAGCCGCCGTCGGCGCGCGAGAACGAGATGCAAGACACCGCACGGTCTATCTGTCCCGCTCCTAGGACGGCCAGGGTTGCCAGGGAGACGGAGTTCCATACGCGGATGTGGGGCTAGAATAGGAAAAAAAAATAAACATAATAAGTACCATTAGTACCACTATTTTCCTAATCGTTTTCACGCCTAAACCGCTGAACCAATTTTGATACATTTTGGTAAAGAGCTACATGGGACCTTAGAGATCCATTATGTCCTTCTCGGACCAGGACTTGTTAGGATGAACAGCTAGTTAGGAATAAATTGGGCCCAAAGCTTTGGGCTCACTTGCTAGCTTGGTGCACCTGCTGAAAAATGGACGAGGCTCTGACGCAGACTTTCCCTCCGGGGTTTGGAGTCAGACGACAATCGAAAAAGTTAAGCCAAATCGTATGAAAAGTATGATGTCAGTCAATCCTGAAGAAGAGACCTGTAAAGGTCTCGAAACGTTGAGGGTTGAAACAATGCTCAAAGTAATAAACACCACGCGATAAAACCAAAAAATGTCTTCAAATGGTAGGGATAAGACACGTAACAACCCGGGCTCCCAAGAAGGACGCAACCATGAACCTCTCTCCGCTAATGATGATGGAATTGAATATTCTTACCCTTGCATCGAGCCGGTCATGTCCGGCACACTGCCCGCTGGCAATCACCATCTTGTTGGGGTGCACAGCGAGGCACTTGACGTCGTCTGTGTGTCCGGTGTAGTGCCTCTGGCATTGCTCCTCGACGTTGAACAGCACCACGACTGCTGCTACGAAGTACACTATCTCACCGGTCGGTAGCAGGTACAGGTTGTTCCGGCAGTCTTTACCTCTGGAAGAGGATTATTTACTCATTAACCCCTTGACTTATAAACGACTAGCAGAGTTCCGCGGTTTCACTGGCGTAAGTCCCGATCCTGTTTGAATATCGGGATCAAAAGTAGTCTATGCTACTTGAAATCGGTCCAGTAGTTTTTGAGTTTATTCATTACAAACATACGACACATACATACACACACACACACACACACACACACAAATACATCTTTATAATATTATAGTGTAGATGACTAACTTTATGTAATGTTTGTCTTTTACTGTGACATGACTTAGTCATTGTTTATAAGTAAGGGGGTAATTGTTGAACCCTTGACCTCTTTGCGAAGGTTCAACTTGACTACGAAGCTGACAAACTTGACTAAGTTCCGCAGATCATTGGAAGCTACACAAACTAGGCAAATAAGTTATAAGAGGTAGAAACCCAAATTATATGTATAGGTTTGTACGTATGTACATTGGTACCTAATAATACTTAATGCGACAGTGTGAATCACATGATTACTGTAACAAAAAAAACCTATGAGTTTTTTGTCTTCTTATTGGAGGTCGCGTTCTGAAGACACTAAATTGCTAAGAAGACGTACAAAACAATAGTAGATTGTATAACAAGGGAGCAAAATAGTATTTTTACGGCGAGGGCGTTACTTTGAATCACGAGCAAAGCGAGGAATTCTGAGCGCAGCGAGGGATTCAAAGTATACATCGCCCGAGGCAAAAATAATTTGCTCTCGAGTCATATACTCTACTTTTCATCCCCTTCTATGAGAAAATAAATAAGATATGGTGTTACGTAATTCGTGAATATACCTATTTACTTAAACAAAAATGTTGGGTATAAAATTTTAATATCACGTTTATTATACAGAAGCCCTCTATAAATATTTGTTGGTTGTTATAGCGGCTACAGAAATACATCATCTGTGAAAATTTCATATAAATACTAAAAAAATAAGCAAAATAAATAAAACAAATGAAACTAATGAAACTAACGAAACTAACGGAACTAACGAAACTAACGAAACTAACAAAACTAACGAAACTAATGAACTAATGAAACTAATTAAACTCATGAAACTAATGAAACTAATAAAACTAATGAAACTAATGAAACTCATAAAACTAATGAAACTAATGATCCTAATGAAACTAATGAAACTAATGAAACTAATGAAGCTAATGAAACTAATGAAACTCATGAAACAAATGAAACTAATGAATCTACTGAAACTAAAGAAATTAATGAAACTAATGAACTAATGAAACTCATGAAACTCTTGAAACTCATGTAACTAATGAAACTAACGAAACTAACGAAACTAACGAAACTAACAAAACTAGCGAAACTAACGAAACTAACGAAACTAATGAAACTAATGAAACAAATGAAACTCATGAAACTAATGAAACAAACGAAACCAATGAAACTAATGAAACTCGTGAAACTAATGAAACTAATGAACCTAATGAAACTAATGAAATTAATGAAACTAATGAACCTGATGAAACTAATGAAACAAATGTAACTAATGAAACTAATGAAGCAAATGAAACTAATGACACTAATGAAACTGAAACTAATGACACTAATGAAACTAATAAAATAAATAAATTCTGTGAACAACACACAGCGCCATCTAGCCCCGTGGTAAGCCAGTAATTCATATAATTTACGTTTTATTTTTTATGAATGATACATATGTTCCAAATTCAAATTTACTTTGCTCCCGGCTGTTTTATTTTGCTCCCGGCTGTTTTACTTTGCTCCCGGCTGTTTATCTTAACAGAAAAGAGCTACTTTGGTCGCACTTATAGAGGACCAAAGCGACACTTTTCGAATAGATGGGATGAAAAACTATTTTGACTTTTGAACTTAATAAATAAATAGCGAAACAATTTCCTTTGGCAAACAGTTGTTAAATGACCTATATGTCTATAAAGGCAGAGTAAGGTGATTTAAAGATGTACGAGTGGGTTACATAAATGTTAATTTGCAATAAATGATTTATGAAGAATTTCTAAAATTGAGCCACATTCCTAATTTAATTTTTTTAGAAGCTCAAAATTAACAATAACAAAAACGCGTTATAACAAACTGCCTAAAGTTAAGCATAAGCACTGCATTTAGAACATGTAATGGAAACCGTCCTGAAATCCTTGAGTAAATTAAAACACCAAAAAGAGATTGCCAAAACCGCGATCAAAGATTAACCACGTCAATTTATCAAGGGTCAAGGCAATCGTCCACAACTCCAACCAAAAGTTGTAAAAAGACAGGTTCTTTAGAAAAAGTTGTACTTGCATTTCTCCAAGGTGGGTTGGGAGTGCAATTATGCGGTGATGAGTCACAGTATCGTAGTAGCAGTCAGTAGGTAGACAGATGGTCAGTGAAGCGATACGACGTCGACCTTGGTACGTGGACATCACCATTCTACTTTTTACGGAAACATGCTTTATCTAATTGGCGGATGGAACGATTTGCGACGTTTACAAATTACAAATTGCCGTTTCGTGGGATTGGCACTCGTTAATTCCAGTAAAAAAACGTAGCTATTGCGACATTATTGGTTTCCGTCGATTGGGTTGTTGCTAAATAAGGTTGGGTTGCGCTGAGTGTGGCTTACTTTCAATTGATATTATGGTTTGTGACGACAATTACATTTTGAAGTCTTTTGGTTTCAAAAATTCAAAGCGCATGTTTTATAAGATCCCTTAGACTAGGCGTGTTGTCTATACCAGGTACTAAGGTTCTTTTCGTATAGTGGAGTAGTTCACCTAGTGTTAGTGTTGTCAGATCGCCCTAAGGCATCTAACCTAACCTAACCTAACGACTGCTATCAGAGATAACAACCGAAACCAACTGCTTAAAGTTTATAGGTAAAAATAGAGACCATTGTATATGTGTAGGTGCATAAAAATCAAGGATCTGAGTCAACACGATTAAAAGATATGCGATTTTTTTTTAAAAGATATGCTCTTACAAATTTTCGCGAAAAAATATAAATTTTCGCGAAAATATAAATTTTCGCGAAAATTTGTAAGAGCCTGCCAAAGTGCATCTTAATTATCTTTTTTTTTTTTCTAAATGTTGCTTTACAGAAATAAAATGCATAATTTTCTTGACTTTTGAATGCTAATACCCAATGCTGTAAAACAGTACTAGTTCATCGATTTTTAGGTAGATAGAACGCTTTACTATACGCACACACACTAAAACAAAACAATAAAACCCTACTGCGGCAATCGGGTATACTGCTGATTGTATAACCGACGTGCCAAATAGCTGGCCTTATTTAGGGATAGATTTAGAGCATTATGAAACATTTAAGTACACATTCGTTAGGGCTTAGGGGTGATATATTTTTTATAGCCGGAGCTTTGCTACAAAAACCTCGGCTATAAAAAATACAACCTTCTTCGTAGATGTAGGTAAGCGATAAGTCCTTGGCAAACGGTCATGTCCTAGATTTTATTGCGTGTAGGTACTAGCGTGAAACCAATACCTAGGCTATTGTTGGAATCTATTATAGATTTCGGATATTCTATTCAATGAGTATTAATTTGTAAAAACAGGTATTTTTGGAAAAATATGAAAAAAAATCAACCCAATCAGTAACCGGGAAGTGAAGTGGGTCAAATTTTACTTGCAAGATTCCACCCGGACCAGCATACATTGCAAGTTAAATAAAAGCTTTTGAAATAGAGGTAACTAAGTATATGTACTTTTCGAAAAATATAGGTGCCTTCTTAGCAAAATGGGCTCCTTCGGGTGCTAAGAGACGTTGAGGTCGGAAAAGAAAACCGTTGGCGAGACGATCTCGACCGCTTGCCTAACACCGCGACTAATGAGGGGAGATATAGGAGACTTTTGCCCAGCACTGGGACTGTATATAGGTTAATTTAAAAAAATAGGTAGGTACTTTTAGTTGGTTGTTTTATTTCCCAGTTAACGCAACCAGAACGTAACCAACGTAAAACAAAAAAGGTCCTTGATGTTTTGAGCAATTTTCCACTCACTGGCTTCCGAAGTAATTCTCAAAGACTTTGAACTATGCCGGTTTACATTTAGAATTTTTATGTTAGTCATATTTTTGAGGTAAAACTATCGTTAAAATATTGAATGTAGGTATAGACCTACGGTTAAAATAGCGTTTGACCGAAACGATAAGCATATTTGACAACGCCGTTTTATTATTCAACTAGCGGCTCGCCCCGGTTTCGCACGGGTGCAATTTACTATACCTATATAATATAAAACTTCCTCTTGAATCACTCTAGCTTAAAAAAAACGCATCACAATCCGTTGCATAGTTTCGAAGATCTAAGCATACATAGGGACAGACAGACAGCGGGAAGCGACTTTGTTTTATACTATGTAGTCATGAAGAAAGTTATGAAAAAAAAAACTTTTGGTATCATTATTCTATGCTACAAAAAGACAATGCAAGGCGGGACTCGAACCCGCATCTCTCAGTTCTCATGACAAAGCGACTTAGCGTTCGTCCAACGTTTTGCAAATATACGTTTCCTATAAAATATTTCTATGTGATATGACCATTGTCGGCAATATAACTCGGTAAACAATATGGTTGTATGTACTTTAGGACTGCGTAGGAGGTAATGGTAAGCCAATTTAATAAGACAATTGGTAAATTGGACAAAAAACATAATCCAGTAGGTATGGCTGGCTATTTATGGTTTTTTGTGGCAAATTAGACCGGATTATGTTGTTTTCAGTATTCCCTTAGGGAAATTATGTAAACGGTGGGGTTTACGGCCAAATTGAAAACGCCTCTTAAAATTTGTGGGACACTTAAGGGGAAAGTCTACCTACCTAGTCTGTCCAGGGAGGAAACAGTCGACTACGTTTGTATGAAGAAATAGCAGGTAGATTTTCCTCTTAAATAATTGAGAAGCTTCTAAATTCAAAATTCATCATCATTTTCAGCTGTAAGAAGTCCACTGCTGGACATAAGCCCTCATAGATTTCCAGATGCTTCGGTCATAAGTGGCCTGCATCCATCGTGAACCCGCGGCCTTAACTAAGTCGTCCGTCCATCTCGTTGGTGGACGTCCAACGCTGCGCTTTCCGATCCGCGGTCTCCATTCGAGAACTTTTCGGCCCCAACGACCATCTGCTCTCCGTGCTATATGTCCTGCCCACTGCCACTTCAAAGAGCTAATCCGTTTGGCTATGTCGGTGACCCTCGTTCTTCTACGTATTTCCTCATAGCTCTCTCCATAGCTCTTTGAGCAACTCTAAGCTTATTCATAAGGCCTATAGTGAAGCACCACGTTTCGGATCCGTATGTCATCACTGGCAACACACACTGATTGAAGACTTTCGTCTTAAGGCACTGAGGTATTTTAGACGAAAAGACGTTGCGGAGCTTCCCGAACGCTGCCCATCCGAGCTGGATTCGACGAATGACCTCTTTCTCGAAGTTGAACCTACCTAACTGGACTGTCTGTCCTAGGTATACGTACGCGTCAACAGCTTCGAGAGCCGAATTCTCAACCATAACAGGGGTAGGTGCAACATGGGCACTAGACATGACTTTCGTCTTGTCCATGTTCATTTTAAGACCTACCGGCTGGGAGACTTGATTGAGGCCTTCGAGCATCGTACTGAGTTCCTCCATCGACTTTGCCATGACTACAATATCGTCGGCAAATCGAAGGTGAGTGATGTATTCGCCGTTAATATTGATACCCAGTCCTTTCCATTCCAGAAGCTTGAAGGCGTCTTCCAAAGCGGCCGTAAAGAGTTTCGGAGATATCACGTCTCCCTGTCTTACGCCTCTCTTCAATAGAATCGCCCTCGAACTCTGTTCCTGTACTCGGACCGACATAGTGGCGTTTTTATACAAACACTTCAACACTTCGATATACCGATAGTCAATATGGCATCGTTGGAGAGACTCGAGTACCGCCCACGTTTCGATCGAATCAAAGGCTTTCTCGTAGTCCACAAACGCTAGACAGAGCGGCAAGTTATACTCTTCGGTCTTCTGTATAACCTGTCGTAGCGTATGTATGTGGTCTACGGTACTATAACCTTTTCGGAACCCGGCTTGTTCGGGAGGCTGGAAGTCATCAAGCCTGCGTTCGAGACGATTTGCAATGACCCTAGAGAAAAGCTTGTAAACATGGCTCAAAAGCGAGATGGGTCTATAGTTCTTTAATAAGGTGTTATCACCCTTCTTAAAGAACAACACCACCACGCTTTCGTTCCATGCCTCGGGCGTGGTACCTTCGAGCAAAACGGAATTGAAGAGCCTCTGAAGGACTTTAAGTACCGGTGATCCACCCGCTTTCAGAAGCTCAGAAGTAATTCCGTGCCTTGTTGTTCTTAAGCTGTTTCAGGGCCATCCTAATCTCATACAGACTGATGTCCGGGATATCTTCGGTAAAGTGTCGGGTCAGTTTGGCTCTTTGGTCTGAGGCCACACTTGTAACAGGCTCAGCCACTGAATCGTAAAGCCGTCCATAGAACTTTTCGACTTCTCTCAACACTTCCGCTTTCGTCGACGCTACACTGCCATCATCCCGCTTCAGCTTTGTCATTCGGCTTTGCCCAATAGACATATCTCTTGCGAACACTTTGGAGCCTTTATTCCGCTCTATCGTATCTTTAATACGAGCAGTATTAAAGATACGAATATCGTGTCGCAAGGATTTCCAGATACGTCTATTAAGCTGCCTGTGTGACTCAACATCATCGGGGGTCTGCAGTCTCAGCGAGCGTCGTTCAGCCATAAGGTTAAGAGTGTAGTCGGAGAGCTTCTGAGTTTTACTATTACGGCGAGTCTTAAAGAACTGAGAACCGACCGCATGGACAGTTTCCACGAACCTGTTATTAATCTCGTCCACCGACGCGTGATCTTCTAGACAATCAAAGCGATTTGAAAGCTCGAGTTGAAAGCTCTCGGGGTTTTCGATCTGAGCGCGAGTAGGTTGGAGCGTGGACTTCATTAAACCAGACCGTTCTAGTTTAACGTTTATATTCAATGTGCCTCTCACAATTAGGTGATCACTACCGGTTTTCACCCTATGAATCACTGAGACGTCATTGAATATTCGTCTCTTGTCGGTCATAATGAAGTCAATCTCGTTTCTCGTGGAACCATCGGGGCTCACCCAGGTCCATTTCCTGTGAAGCGGCTTCCGAAAGAAAGAATTCATCATAAAGAGTCCTTCTTTCTCCAGAAAATCGGCCAGCCTCTGTCCCCTAGGGTTCCGTTGCCCATACCCGATGTTCCCCACCTTCAACTCATTATCGCTTCTCTTGCCCAGCCTCGCATTAAAGTCCCCCATAACAACATTGAAGTGGGTTTTGTTAGTATGTATGGCCCTACTAATGTCCTCATACATAGACTCTACTTCCTCATCTGGGTGTGACGAAGTCGGCGCATAAACCTGAACGACCTTCAGCGAGTACCTTTTAGATGTTTTGAGTGTTAGGTATGCGACCCTGCTCGACACACTGTCGATGGTAATGATGTTGCTAATGAGAGACTTGTGGACGAGAAATCCGACACCACCTTGGGACTGTTGGTCGCCCTCCCGGTAGAAAAGCAGGTTACCAGATTTCAGAGTTATCGTGTTCTGGCCCTCTCTACGGACTTCAGACAACCCCAAAATACCCCACCGTAACTTGCTCAGTTCTTCTTCCAGCTCAACAATCTTCTCGTCAGTCCTCAAAGTGCGTATGTTGTGTGTTGCCAGGGCCAGTTGTCTTTTGGATTGGTAGCCGGGCGACTGCCGGGGATTCTTAGCACCCCTAGCCCCGCCGTTACCGAGACCGCTACTACCGTAGTCCGGGCTAGCGGGGCTGCCGGGGACTCGGGGCCGTTTGTTGCACTTTCTGTCCATAAAGGGATTTGCCAATACTCGCCACGCTTGGCAGGCGGGTTGGCGAGCGCAGTATAATTTGTATTATGAACAAGAAGATGCTGCTGCCCATCTTCTGCTATATTTCCCTTAGTTGGTTTTTACGACACCCACGGGAAGAGAGGGGGCCGTGCTATTCGTAACCGACACTGCACGGCTGAAAATTTATATTCAAAATTAGAAAATGAAAAAGTAGAAGTATAGTTCTGGTATAAGAATTTTTGAGTTCGAGAGAATTGTGTAGCTCACAAATTTTGGAAAGCATTTCGGTATCTGGCCGTTAAGATTTTTTTGTGCTCTTATCAATTAAGCTATGTGGTTATTACTGTACCACACTGAGTCGAAATAAAGGAAATTATTTCAGTGGGTTCAACCCCACTTCGGGTAAGTATATGGCGTCATGACCAACCTAACTTTGTTAAGTGAACATTATAATTTGTTAGTCACCAAATACACTACGCAATTTTAATTTATTAAAACGACCTAGAAAAGAGTCTCTTGTCACTAATAAAATAACAAATTGGGACTTAGGTGTGCCTTAAAAATATAGCAAACTTTTTAGCTTTTTCTCGGTAAATGGGTAAGCAACTATAATGTACTCGTAATTTTATTTACCTACATTAAACAAACTATATTTTTACTTGACGAAAGTATTTTTTTTAGGAATCGCCTTTTTACGTCATATCATATTATACCTATTTAATAAAAAAAAACTGTTTTTGCGATGCTGAATATGAAAAAAACTCATTTACTTTTATTATATTAAGCAGTTTTTTTTAATCTTTTGTCATATAATTATGTCTACTCGCGAACAGTAGGTCTGGAATGTCCTCGAAAAAAGCAAACGAAAAATGGGTTTAATTTCATATTATTATAGGTTTCGTTGGTCGTTAGTTTCAGTAATTAATATCCTCGACTTTCCTATATATCGTTTAGTAAACTATATTTTAAAATATACCTACTTCTATTAATATGAGTAGAGGGTAGCAATTTGAAGTTTTTAAAACTATTAGTATAATCTAGTCCATACGGGCTTTTAAATTATTATATTTCATATAGATTCAAGTGACCTCGTTTGTATCGACCTTCATGATAAAAGCAATGGATAACGTTCACCATGGGTTTCCAATTTATATTTCATACGGGTAATACACCGATGGCAATAATTCTCTTTTTAATTATGTTGTTAGTAACCATGACAGTTACTGGGCTATTAAAATTAATTAGTTTAATAGAATACCTATTTTAGGTCTAGATCGATGATTTAGAGCGCTACAGAGCGAACTTAGGGGCTTTATGAACTACTCTATTATTGATTAACCCTCTTACTTATAAACAGATGATTAACAGTTGACTAAGTTGTGTAACGTTTGTTTCCGTCTGTCAACTTTGAAACTTTATGTCACAGTAAAAGACAAACGATAGTTTATGCAGCTCTTAATCATCCTTTGTATAAGGGGGTAGAAGTTCGTACGATATTCAGCCCATCGATTGTATGTCATTCGCAATGGAGTTACGGACCTCAAGTGGATATTGCATTTAGTTTCTGACTCGTGATCATTAGATGGTGCTAAAGAAGCAACCACTTGGAGGCTTTGGCCTACCTAAGCCGTGTCTCTAAGCGGGCTCTTCCATGTTCAGAGGCCAATGCATGCAGCTAGTAGGAAGCCGGGTCGGAATTTGTTATATTGTCTTTTTTAGGGTTCCGTACCTAAAGGTAAAAACGGGACCCTATTACTGAGACTTCGCTGTCTGTCTGTCTGTCTGTCCGTCCGTCCGTCTGTCCGTCTGTCCGTCTGTCCGTCTGTCCGTCTGTCCGTCTGTCCGTCTGTCCGTCTGTCCGTCTGTCCGTCTGTCACCAGGCTGTATCTCATGAACCGTAATAGCTAGAAGGTTGAAATTTTTACAGAAGATGTATTTCGGTTGCCGCTACAACAACAAATACTAAAAACAAAATAAAACCAATTATTTAAAAGGGGCTATGGTACAACAAACGTGTTTCAAAAATAACAAGGAGTTTATTACAATGTGAGGTCGCTTCTGATTGGTCAGGACAAATCGAGTTGGTCATGGAATTCAAAATGGCTGCCCTATCTGTCAAATATACCAGTCTGCCTTCACTTACCAAAGAGTTTCTTTTGTTTCAGATTTTCTTTGTGCCAAGGTTTTTTTTTTTTTTATTTGAGTGATTCGGTCGTTTGATGGGCGTAAGAATCGAAGATAAATATTTCATATTTTTTTCTTCTTGTTGTGCGTGCTACATCTGAGACTATATCGTAGTCACATCTAGTGACATAGTAGTTAAACGCTGACCACGTATAGGAATATGACATCTTCTTCTATATCTATACAAATATTATAAAGAGGAAAGATTTGTATTTTTGTGTGTGTGTGTGTCTGTATGTTTGTTATGAATAAACTCAAAAACTACTGGACCGATTTCAAAAAATAACCATTAAAAGCTACATTCACCCTGAGTAACACTTTTGATCCCGATATTCCCACGGGATCGGGACTTACACGGTTGAAACCGCGGGACGCAGCTAGTATATTATAAACATATAACGTCGAAACACCATGAACTTCGAAGACTAGGCCGAAAAGTTCGAAATCTTCGAAAGTTTCGACAAACAATTTCAAAGACAGATATGCTTATAAATTGCGCGAAATTCGGATAGGTTCCTATGGAGACTACAGACCCTGTCAATAATAAAAAGAACATCCTTTTCTACGTACCTATATCCATAGACCCATTCGAGCTTGAGCTTGTTCTGCGGAGGTGGAGCCACCTTGGCAGGGTCCAGGGCATCCAGGTCCGAGGGCCCGTAGAGTACGATGGGTCTTCCTCGCAGGTACATTCGCATGGACCCGTCTTCTTCATTGTATTGACATGTGCTGGTACTAGAAAATTATAGGCTAGTCAGTGAGATTTCGGTGGTGATTTTTTGACAGGTTTTGGAATTGTTTTGTGACATTTTAGGGGGTGCCCTTTCGATCGCATAATTTTTTTATTCATAATGTTGTTTGGCATAAAAGTTTCAGCATAAAGTTTTCTCGCTTAAATAGTGATCGGCATAATGTTATAATCGCAGAATGGTTTCATTGGCATAACGTTAACTTTCTCTAATCTTCTTTATCATAATTTTGAACAGCATAAATGTATAGGACATAATTGTTATACGCCTAAAGATGATTTATCATAAAACACAAAACGCATAATGGACGTATCCATAACCGCTAAAGTCATAAACATACATGATAATAAATTGGACTAAGTCTATTTAACAAATGAAAAGACACAATGGTAATAGTCATCTTTAATCAAACTTTAGGTGAGAAGATTGGTGGCGAAGTTACGTTTCCCCATACGTAATACTGATCAAACTACGTCGCTATATCGTCTGTAACAATCAATGAAGAGTAAAAGTTTTAAAGAGCTTCATTCACTGAATTCTGTCATATTAACGGGCGTTTTACCCAAACTAGGAGTACGCAGAAATCTATACAGAGCACCCCGACTAGGATAGGTTAGGTTCATATTAAAACATGATTACGCACAGTATTAGCGCCTAATATTATAAATAAACAAGGTGTGGTGTATCAAAATTGAATTTTATATGCAATTCATAGCAAAGTTTGTGAACTACTACATAATATGAAATGATATTCTAAATTTTAATATGATATTAATTTTAACTCATTTTACATTTGTTAACATTATGGTTTTTTATGCTTATGACTTGTAATCTTTATGCCATAAGGTGAGATGCCAATAAATGTTATGATTAGTAATCGTTATTCTAAAAACATTTATGCAAGAACATTTTATGCTAATATATCATTATTATAAACGAAGTTATGCGAAATTAAATTATGCCTAATGATTTATTCTAAATGAACGTTATGCGAAAAGAAGAGTATGCCAAAAAACGTTATGCAACCTTACATTATGCCTCTTAAATTTATGCAACCCAATATGGACCCCATTTTAGGGGGTGATTTCTGTTTTTTTTTTACATGTAACTTTGTTTTTTAATATCAGACTACCATCTAACGTTTTGGTTCTTTGTATTTGACGTTTTATCTTCAGGTAGATGTGTCTAACTAATCTAATCATAGTCTACTATTAAAAAAATGTATTGTAATTTTTTAGTAATACTTTTTTGTAAATATTATTTCTTAGTGTTAATCCACACTTAGGAATACTGCTTTTACTAAAGTTTTTGAAAGCATTTTTTCAAAAGTAATACTTTTTTTATTGGGAACATTTTAGGAATTTCATTGACATTTTAGGGTGTTTTTGGACTTTATTGTAGTGGAACTTTTTTAGTGACATTGGAGGAAATGTGTTTAGGAATTTTATTGTTGTTTATAAGGAAGAGCTCCTAAAATATAAGTATATTTTTTTTTAAAAATTTGTGAAAAGAAATCAAAGAGTAAATTTTCCTAAATGACTCGAGTAATATCGACTATCGTTTTGCGTTATCAAATTAAAGTTCAATATTTACAAATACTTATTAGACAAAGTGCTGTTACTTACATGTATTCAAATTAGTAAATAAAAAACATGTCAATTAATAAGTATAATTAGTAATTTGATTTGTTAATTAACACACAGGCAGGACACATTTATAAATGTATTAGTAAAGATTAGTACCCATAAAGCAGAATTAGTAAAACACAGAAAATATTTAAAAATACTGTATAAATGCATCGGCAAAGCTTTAGTTTGTCAAAAGACTTACATAGGGGTGAATGACATTATTGCAGTTACTTTGGCAATCTTCTGCCTACACAAGTTTAAATATAATTCTGTACGTATGCTCGCTTAGCGTGAAGCCACCGAAATGACCTTTAGAAGAAAAATAATCTAGAAAAAAAAAATCAATAAATTCAAAATAAGTAATACATATCGTGAAGCAGTTCAGTAACAAATTGCCTAATTATTACTGTTAGAACTCAAATGTTTATCGCTTAACGATAATAATCTAATATTTAGAGCAATTAAAATACAATAAAGTCTAAATTACCTGCCCTCCATAGTAAGATACGAATCTACAAAAATCTTTTGATTTCCGAACGAGGTTGCGGCAGCGCAACTTTTTTTATTTCTATCCGGTTTAAGGCACAGCACCGATTCGGCATACAGCCAGTCGTCAGGAAAAACGTAAACAGACTAAAGAAACGAGGACCGTGACCGTGTTTCCAATTACAGAGCATTTGCCGTACAATTGGATTGCCAATGTAACCATTCCGAGTTTTATAAGAGACTGGTTTATTACCAAATTAGTAAACTAGCGATGTATGGTTAACATTTGCCGTTTGTCGATTGATTTGTTTGTTTGCAGGTGGTGTGATGTTATCTTCTCCTAGGTTTTGAGTCATCAAGTGATTCGCATACAATAAGTATGACGTATTCTGTCTGTGAGTATTATTAGATGTTTAAGATAAAATTGAAATAAAAATCACACGACATTATAACAAAAAAACCGAAAAAAAAAACATGTGATGGTAAACTTAGCACAAAGGGTGAGTGTTCCTGCTTATATTCTGATTTGTAGCCAAGTTAAATCAACTATCAATCGAGAAACAAAATTAGTAAGGAATATTTTCAAAATTAAAAAAAAATAGGTACAATAAATTAAAAAAATATGGAAGTTATTTTGACCTCACTTTAAGCATTGCATCACACTTTGTTTATGAAATATTGTAGGTATGAACTTTACGTGTATTTTTTTTTATGCGTCTAAGTTTTACCACAGTAGTTGTGTACCTCGGTGCTAGTTAGGTTTTACGCAAACCCAATAACGTCCTAGAAACGTGTTAACTTTGACCATCCCACCTTATTTGCCACTGGCATGTTAATCTTCACAGTTCACAGGGCATACCGAGTTATTGAGGGCTGGCATCTATTCCCTTTTATCTTTTCGTTGCTTTTAAATTATACATAATAAAGAAGTATTTGGACATGCTCGTCTAAAGAATTAAGTAGTAATTCTGCGAACAATAGACCTCGCAAGTAGTTAGCTCCCTTAGGAGGCGAAATAGCCCACCATTCAAAATCCCTCTACGACTAAAAAAATCTTTAAATTCAAAGGTCCCATTTGAACAAAGTAGGTACGTATTGAAGATCGGTCCAGAAATACGACCTGCACAAGAGAAGCAACATACTGACAGACGAAAGCGTATTTTAACAAATCGTGTAAATTTAAAAAGAACGCTTCGCTTGCTAGGTCGTAAATACTTGTTTTAACCGTAGAAATAGATCGGAGTCTAATCTTTTAATATCTATTGGTAATGCTCGATTGTTCTAACTACCGTAAAAGTGCATAAGTGTGAAAACGAAAATTGTTGCTGAATATAGACATTATCGGTCTCTCTGTGTTTTTTACAAGGTTGTGGTCATAGCCACTACTTTTCTACAGCGCCCGTTGTCTTGATTAAAATATGTGGTAACTTTGACTGTTCTTGAAAGACTTTGAGGTAGATTTCTAAATGTCAGGTCTTAATCATAGCTTACCTATGCAAAATATTAACATGAAACTGCTTAAATGTACAGCAGACAAGACAAGCTACACATCAAGTTAAAATATAACTAAATGTTAGAACTGGCAGCCCTGAACTACAAAACAATGTTCAGGAAAACGTGTAGGAGTATACAATACATCATCTTTTACTGCTGTCTTCTACAATCGAATGATTTATATACTTTTAAACGTATATGGTTTATTTTATTTATTTATTTATTTATTTGGAAATCCAACAGCTATTCCTTAAAAACTAGACAAAACTAAAGTAACAACAGAAAGCCAATTAAAGGATTCCACGACTAAGTTACAGAACATTATTTTTTTCGTGTGATCCCAACAAAACAAAACCAACGATAATTATTAAGATTAGGTACAAAGAAAAACTCAAGAACCAAATTTAAATTACCTCCAACTAAAAATAATAAAACCAAAAACTTAACTAAATAATATCAACAATAATAATAATATGGTTCCGATACCTTATACATAGACGATGCACTATTACGAATAAGTATAAAAAAGTTTCAAATTCTATTATGTTTATTGGTCCTATAGATAACTGCAGGCTGAGTGAAGTTGACTTATTCATATAAACGTTCAGCGTTCACAATAGATTGAAAAAAAATGCACGACGCACTTAACGCAATCTAGCCCAAAATTAAGCACTATTAGGCTTGTACTATGGGTACTAGACAACGGATATACTACTCATTATCATTTTTTTTGTAAACATACTTCCTTACATGATATTTTTTTTATATTTTATATTATTTTTACTTTATACTTACTTTATCGTTTTGAAACGTCTTAATAAAACTTTATAATTTTATTATTCGTAATTGGTAATTTTTCTTTCTTATTACCTCTGCGTCTTTAATAAATAATAATTATATCTATATACCGAATAAACTTATCGTCGACTAAAAATCTCAGCACATCACCAAAAACCACCACCAGCACCCAACTTGTTTTTAGGGTTCCGTACCTAAAGGTAAAAACGGGACCCTATTACTGATTTTTTCAAAGCACACTAACTAAAGATTCAGACTTTGCCCAAGAACCCACCACCAAAAGCGATTTTGCCACCATTTTCAAACTCAACTTACCCATGTTTCATAACAGGTCCGATCTGTGATGGCTTATACAGATTAAGTAAGGACTTTGTGCTCGTAAATCTAAGAGAATAACATTACATTAGATGCAGAAAGTGGAACGGAACGTAGCTAATAGTAGGTAGGTAGTACAGGCGAATGTGCGATTTGCGGTTTTTATTCGATTTGGGGTTTCGATTTCTTTCGGTCTGACGGCAACACCACTTAAAATTCGAGGGCTAGTTTTAGAGAACAGTCCACCTTCTTTTTCTCCATACAAACGTAGTCGACTGTTTCCTTAAATATGTTTATGCCATAAAACCTATATCTGCCATGACTATGCCCCTACGTTTTGATTTTTTTATTCTCTAATTAGAATAAAAAATAAAATTCAGAAAAATTATGAGTACCTAACCGACTGACTGATCAACGCATAGCCTAAACCGCTGACAGTAGAGAGATGAAATTTGGAGTGTGTGTTCTTTGTATGATGGAAGCATCCGGTAAGAAAGATTTTTTCAAAATTCCCAATGTTAAGTCGCAGCACAGCAGGCTTGTTGTCGTAACGTCGTGAATTTCTTTGTGACTATAGTCTTTTCTGTGGTTAGCTACATAATTATGTTAAAAAAATACACTACGGCGACGCATCTCCAACTCATCAGTGCGAGTATAGCTTTTATCATAAAAATGCCAAATGTTTAGTCTGGCTTTATATTTGTACTGCATACATCTCGACTAATATTGGTGCGATTTTATATGTGTTTAAGAGTGGAGCATGCATCTTTGCAGCATTTATATTGCTCGGACGACATTTAAGAGGTCACTGCTACACAGATCAAAGCAACATATTCACAAACTCGTGCACACATTGAACAGCACGCAAATATACAAATATATGTGTAGGAATAATAATCAATCGAGTTTTTAATGCTAGAATTTATTATACTTAGCTGATAAAAATAAGAATGATGCTTGAGATAACATCTGATAATAAAAGCCTCCGTAAAATTAATCTAAAAATGAAAAAAAAAATAAAGAACGATCCAGCTCGAAGGACCAAAAAAGAAAGTAAAATTGTCGAGCTGGTTTTGCAAAAATATCAGACCGAAACCCCAAACGTAAACCTAACCAACTCACCTGCTATTAGGCAGAAGACCTTGCGCGTTAAAGTCACCAGTAGAATTCCACCTTTTCGTGAGGTTATTCCCACCGGGTGAGGGCGTCTGGTGATCTCTGCTTGACGTCGAGTTGTTTCGCGATCTAGTGGGAACAAACTACATCTACACTACTGCTCTACTACGCTAGAGGCCTGAAGTAGAAAACCAATTGACTGACCATGGTGTATTGCCAAATTGCAGGAGGAAACGACGAACTATGACAGGGTAGTTCGTCGTTTCGTCCTGCAATTTTGACCAATCACAAAGCTTGGTTTCCTGCTATAAGCATTGTTAGGAAATGCATTGACCAGTCATAGTAAAGACTGATTACGCTGCAGCCAACCAAAAGTTTGATCTCGCCCTGTCCCCAGTCCGATCATGGTGGTAGAAGTCAATTGGTTTTCTCGTCAGTTGCTAGCTAGAGGCAAGATACTGAGACCTGCGTATAGCTTAAGTAAAGGCTCTAATAATATAAGTTGATGTGTTTAACAGCCGGAAATTTTCAACCGACCTATCACCAGATTTCGGCAGATCGGTTATTAATTTTAGGCGTTAGATGATTTATATGTCTAATATAAGGTTTGTAGGGTACCTTTACTATAATATGATGGATAGGATTCATTGACGATCAAGCTTAAAAGCACAGAACACATTTACTAGGAACCGGCAGCGTTCTGGGAGGCGTGTTTCCATTCTTGTGTTCAATAGGAGGCAATATTGCCTTCACATCTACACGGTTTTGGAAAAGCAGTTCGTGTAACAAACCCATGCGCAGATCAAAGCCGTATTGACCCCTATTGAAAACAGCAACGGAAAAGGGCTTTCAGGACCTGGAATTATTGCAATGTTCGATTTCTATACATCAAGCATGATATATGATGTACTTATAGATAATAGTGGTGTTGGCCTAGTGCTAGATACCATGGTAGACTTTCATTCCGAGTTTGGTTCGTCGATGTTTTCTTCTTTAAGAAATAACAGCATCGCTCTTACGGTGAAGGAAAACATCGTGAGGAAACCAACATGTCCTAGGACTCACCGCGGTCCAAAGGCATGAGACATTCGCCAATCTGGAGTAGGCCCTTCTCAGGACAAGGGCCTCCTCTTAGAGACGTTAATGCCCGTTAATTTATTTATGACGAACCTGTAAGAAGATCGGGATCAAAAGTAAAATTGTGCCTGTAGCCTATGTTACTCAGGGTGAATGTAGCTTTCTAATGATGAAAAAAATTTTGAAATCGGTCCAGCGGTTTCGGAGATTACCCCCAATATACATACATACATACATACATACATGTTACCAACGTTACCTCTTATAATATTAGTGTAGATACATTGCAGAAATTGCCCTTATGGATCCATGTATATGTGTTATCTCCTAGCTTGCTTACAAAGCTGGCAAAAACATTAGCCAAAATACTACGACATTAAAAAACTATATTCAAACTTAAAATCAAAGTACATTTTACTATAATGAAAATGAAAGTAAACGGTTAGATAGTCAAATTAACGAAGAATCATGATGTTATCTTGAACCTAATTAGTTTTTATACATCCTCTATCAATTTTTAATTAACTAGACATTGATAGTCCCTACTTTCCTTTTCTTAAATTTTAATCAACTAGCATTCCAGCCAGGCTTCGAATGGGCGAATTTATCTAAATGATAGCGAAAGTCGTATCAAAATCGCATGCGTATACACACGAGGACTAGGTACCGTTTGTCGTTACTTGACCAACCGAGTCTCGCCCGTAAGCCGCTCTATGGATCTACATGGATTTGTTCCCTGCCTTTTTTTACCATAAGCATTGAGGAATTACAACAACGGGTCGTCGTTTGTCTTATGGTGGTCATTCATTCAGGGTTCTCGGTCCATTTTTACGTATAAAGCGCCACGCATCCTTTCTTGTGTCATCTGCTATAAAGTGATACTCACTGCCCGAATAGCTGTTTCCTCCAAACCGACAATTTTGGAGTCTTCAAGTCAAGAGTGCTTAGGTATGACTGGACAGAACTTTTAGCCTGATGAGTCTTTATCCTGGTATTAACTGTAAGATTGAAGTGACTGCGCGAGGTGAGGTGCGGGCGTCGCGCGATGTGAAGGCGAGGGTGCAGGGGAGAGAGACAAGGAAGACGCCGGCAAGTCCGACTGGAAGGAACCTGTAGACTGGTGAGAACCTCGTCATTATCCTCGTCTTACCTGTAAGGTTGAGGTGGTTGCGCGAGGTGAGGCGCGGGCGTCGCGCGAGGAGAAGGCGAGGGCGCGGGGGAGAGAGACGAGGAAGACTCCGGCGAGTCCGACTGGAGGGAACCTGTAGACTGGTGTTGAGGAACTCGTCATTATCCTCGTCTTACCTGTAAGATTGAAGTGACTGCGCGAGGTGAGGTGCGGGCGTCGCGCGATGTGAAGGCGAGGGTGCAGGGGAGAGAGACAAGGAAGACGCCGGCAAGTCCGACTGGAAGGAACCTGTAGACTGGTGAGAACCTCGTCATTATCCTCGTCTTACCTGTAAGGTTGAGGTGGTTGCGCGAGGTGAGGCGCGGGCGTCGAGCGAGGAGAAGGCGAGGGCGCGGGGGAGAGAGACGAGGAAGACTCCGGCGAGTCCGACTGGAGGGAACCTGTAGACTGGTGTTGAGGAACTTGTCATTATCCTCATCTTACCTGTAAGGTTGAGGTGGTTGCGCGAGGTGAGGCGCGGGCGTCGCGCGAGGAGAAGGCGAGGGCGCGGGGGAGAGAGACGATGAAGAAGCCGGCGAGTCCGACTGGAGGGAACCTGTAGACTGGTGCTGAGGACCTCGTCTGAAACAACACAGGACCAAACGTTACTCTGGGGTACCATATTGCATGAACTACATAATTTAATCTTCAAATTAATTTCTGATTTATGGATTGAGCAGATTAGCCTGGTTAGTTTGGCGTCTCCGTATATGGGAATCTTTAATTATGAAAGCACTGCCCGATGTCCTGTTTCGGCCTTGAGAGCCAGTATACCATATAAACGGGAGACCAAATTCTTCTGATAATGGCGGAAGACACTAGGACATTTTTTTTAGGACAAAGCGTGCTTAGTTGGTTTTTTGAAAAGATATTTAAATAAGTACAGGATTAACCTCTGTTGTAAAGAAGATGCGCTGGACCCGTAACTGGATGTTCTTTTGGCTGTTTCTCTGTATGAAGGTTGTCTGATTCGGAGTTCTCTAGTCGGAGTGCCTCCTGTTGAACCTGGAATTTAAGAGCATTATGTTCAGTTATTTTATTTTGAATAACACAAAAAATAAATCAATGATTTATACAAGTGAAAAATGACTAGGTTTTTAAAAATACAGTATCACGCAGCACTTATAATATTCCATATTTCTTCACATCATTTTTCGAAATAACACCAAATGGGGTTCTAACCTCAATGCCTATTGTATCAAGTAATAGTAAAATTGTTTTAAAATAACAGGAAACTTAATGCTCAACGAAATTGATTGGCAAATGGCAACTAAAGACAGTGAAAGGAAAGCGTAATAGCGTAATAGTCATAAAGTTACAAAATCGTATCTATTACATGCGAGTAACATTTGATATGTGTTTTTGGGGTGAAGTTGTTTATTATAATGATGTTATTATGTTTATCTAACATTTATAGGAACTTTACATTGAAATGTAAGCGTAGAAAGGTGAAGGAGTTGCCTCTGGGCGAATTTTAAGTGGTTAAGAGGCATCAAATGGTACTTCAGTATGATTTAAGTATCTGAGATTGCCTTTAGGCATAATTCCTACTTTCGACACCAAATTTTAATCAATTATTTCTATTTTCTAAACTTAAATCGGTATGTTAATGGGTGGATTGTATAACAATTTAATCTTTCTTTACACAACTGAACATAAGTCTGACATTTTACTTTTATACTTTTACAAGTAATTACGAATTAACTAGACATTTAGGCACGTTGCGTGATCTTAACTGCTAAAGCAAACTAATAGCGTTTCTTTGAGATTTTCTTACTTATTAAACGTAATAAAGATAAGTTGAAATAGTGGCTTATTTCCGATTGTGCCATTTTTTTCCTTTATTCGGTTGAAAAGTTCTTTTTTCGAATAGGAACTTAATCTTTGTCCCTGACGTCTTTATATTGCAAATTATGATGGCAGAAATCGAATCCGCTAATTTCTATTCGCCATAGCTACACTTTCAGTTCTATGTTGTGCTAGGCTCCTGCCCTTCGAAATGGGCGTTACATTTGTTTAATTTTTCTCAACAGTGTGCGTCGCAACGACGGCATACGAATCTATAGCAAAACTGCTAAATATTCACCTGAATAAGCACCATTTCGTTGAGGCATAGGTGGCGCAGCTGGAGCCCTGCCCTCCAGCGCGTTGAGTCTCCGCAAGGCATCAGCCAAGGTGGACCGAAGACACAGTAATTCTTCTGCCTGCCTGGCACACTTCACCTCCAGTTCTGCCACGCGGGTCGCCAGCCCCGCGCCCTCCCCTTCTAACATTTCATCTGGAAATTAAAAGGGTGATAATTAGAGACAAGAAGCGACCAGCGTTGGAAGGATTGTGTGGTAAAATATCTACGGCGAATTGGGAAAATCAGCGAAAGGAACGAAATGAAAGAACTTTGTGGGGGCCAAAACTCAGGAATGGTTGTAGCGCTGCAGGAAGTAAGTAAAAATAAAGATATGGCTTCCTAGATTCTTCTTCTGTTTTCGCGATGTGGTATTGAAATCAAAGACATTTTTCGGTTTGAATCGCGTGGTTTTTATTACTTTTAGCATTGTTACAACGCTCAACGTTTCGAGACCTTTCCAGGTCTCTTCTTCAGGATGGCTTCCTGCTTCCTAAGTTAATAGTGTGTCGATGTGCCTAAAGTGTAATATAAGAAGGAACGCGGCTTCATAATTTCATTGTTGTTTTTAAAGTCAAGCAGGAAATGTTAGGCCTAATAAAACCTTATGATATTATCCACTTAAAATATGCAATAAGTTAAGGTAAAGTGACTTAATGGCAATTAGGTTCACATTCGAATTTTATTGCGTACAGAAAATAGTCAGTTGCCCTTTGCGTGAAAGGGCATTGCACAACTGCTTGCAACTGAAATGGCAGAGGGCTTGCTTCAGGGAAAGCAAGACAAAATATCGATGAAAGGTTTCCATCGCTATTTAGTTAAGTGAATAGCGCAGTCTTTGAATCACGCTATTCAATTTAAATTGTTAGAATTGACGCCTTTGAAAAGATACACCGTTAAATTACGTAGACTTGACCCTGGCGACATTTTAAAACTTGTATTTTGACTAATGTAATGTTTGTTTGCAAATTCCGAAATTTTCGATCTTCGCAGATGTTTGATGTGATAAAGGTATGTAATATTAAAACAGAGAATAACTATTCATAATTATTTATTAAATAAAAATTAAAAAATAAATACATTTCGTCCGTGCAGATTTTTTTAAAGAATTAATTGTTTAATCTAGTAGTGAATGTCCCATATAGGGAAGGTTGTTAACCATCTTTTTATAAGTCGGTACAAATGCTAAATACATGATAAAGTAAATTACAACTGTTATGTAAATCCAAGCGACGTTAATGACGTTACAAAATAACTCAAAGTCCTTATTACTTTTCTCTACAACATCCCAGCGAGGTTTAATAATATACTTCAATTTGGAATTAAAGGCATAAATGTTAAACTTCATTACAAAATCGGGAACTACCCTTTCAGATTTTCTAAATACCATAAAAATGTGCGTCAAAATTAAAGAAATAGCTGCCATACACAACGAACCTTTAAAGTAGTGCAAAATCAATGGAGACGTTTTATTATGAGGAGGTACATATTCTTTTAGGTTTATTAAAAAATTGTAATGACACATTAAAACGAAACATAGTAGAACAATACGCATGTTATTGGCATCTAAGAATAGGATGGATATAGAAAGAACAGTTAAAACGAGGAAAGGGTAGACGATAACTGCTGACAAGACTCCAGCATGCCTTTCCAAAGTAAACGTCATAGTCAACTGTTTCTCCACATTCTTGTCTTCCGTCTGATCGTAGTCCACGATCTCCCATTCCACTCCGTTATCTGATGCGACTATAAGCATCGCTTGTTTGTTAAAACTTAGCTTAAGCTTCGTCCTAGGTCTCCCGAAGGTCATTTGCCCAAATATCAGTTGACACTTCTGAGCATCGTATGGCCAATAACTCAGATCTGTAGTACATGCAGCATTGTACATAATTTCACCATTACAATAAATACGACCATCATAATTTATCTCGCACAATCCGTAATAAAAGATGTTGTTATCATCGATGGTGTTGTAGAGTCTGATGTACGGCGTCCAAATCTTGTAAGTTGGAATAAAGATTTGTTTGAGGTCATCGTACGCTGCAGGGTCCCATGAGAGTCTCGGATCGAACCACGTGAAGTTAGTCCGTGTAGCTGCGGTGAATTTTTGGTCCAACCCGTTGAAAGTGAAGCTGTGCAGCATGAATTGGACATGGACGACTAAAGGGTGCGTTTCGTTTGAAAAAGGGGGTACTACACTATCGTAGTTACATTTGATATCTTTCCTCAACTTTGCTTCGAACGCGTTTTCGAGCGACCGATGGTCCAACACACATTGCTCTTCGGCAATACACAGTTGCAGGAGCAACGGTAGCAATGCAAACACAATCATAGTCGGTGAGATACTAAATGGGATTAGTCAAGTTATTCCTGTGTCGTTGTTAAGAAATTTAATCCGAATTACGCCCACTTTCATAGAACGTCGGATCACGACAGCCGAACGTCATAATGGGCACACGAGTGGTTCTCACATCAGAGGGTATAAAAGGATTCCTCAGAAGGTCATATTGATATAGCCAAGTCGAATGAGGAACTTGAATTTGGTCAGAAAGAGTAATTTTGTTGATTGTGCATGATTGGTATTAAAATGAGGAGTTGACCGTCATTTGTACAAGCAGTCTGTCGTAACCCAACAATGCAAAACAGATCACAACATTTGCAAAACTGCAAATTCACCTCGTAATGCCCCCGCTATTGTCTCCGAAACAATACCACAACTGCTGTTCCATTCAACACCTTATTTTTAAAGGAATTCGGTCGATTATCTATCGAACTCGATAAAGTTACGAAGGACGTGTACTATTTACATTGCAGGTGATTTATGAATTGTTTTATTGTGTTTGATTGTTACTTGATTGTTATCGTGGTTGCATAAGTCGGTATTTAGTTCAGAAGTTCGTTGGCATTGGATTATCGAGGGGACTGAAGTAATGCCCTTTGGTATCGGTGCGCTGTAGGGGCTTGACTGATATTGACGTAGCGTCAACAGTTGCTATTTGTTTTTACACGACTTCAAATAAGAGAAGTATTACCGTCTGCCTATATTTTGTTCTGCAAACAAAGAGGTATATATATTACTTACTAGCAGTAAGTTACATACTATTGTATCCGCGTTGATCCCTATCTTGTGGTAATAATAGGTTAAAGGTAGGGTAGATATGTAACAACCAAGATTCCATACACCAAGTTTCATTGAAATGGGTCCAGTTGTTGCCTAGGTTGGGGTTATATGACCAAATACAAATACAAATTCTTTATTTCTATTTATTTAAACTAGAGTTACAGCGTATCAGTTTCCAGGAGATTCCACTTAAGGCTGAGCCTGAATCGCTGCCATGTTTAAAAAATATGTAGGTAGACTAATCCGAGACAGTCGGTTCAACGACCTCTGCGACTGCATTGCAGAAGGTCTAGGGTTCGATTCCACCGGGAGCAAGTTTTTATGCTTAAAATTTTTTATTTGTTTCTAGTGTCTCTCTATCTATATTATGTACCTACCTACTTATGTATTTACAATTGTTTATTTATTTTAATAAAGGTTGGTAACTTACGCCACGCCGCATACACATCATTCATTGTATCTCCAGGTGAATCACTAGCCTTCGAACTTCTGGATTCTTGGTTTTCCATCTCGTATACGTCAGAGTGACATTTTTATTAATCACAGTTTTAAAAACTAAAGCTATTTGGTCTGTTTTCGTGTCCCAGCGTACAGAAATTGTTATAAGTTTAAATTTTGCACGATTTTAGCTATTTTAACATCTGTTTTGTAACAAAAAAACCTTTATGCCCATTTTAACTTTTATTTACACGTAGTCGATTGTCAACCAAGAGATTGCTGACAAACTAACTAATGCAGGATAGATGAAAATTTACTAATAAAGCAATTTTTAACAGACTTCTAAAAAGTAGAATTTTATTAATTCATAATTTCAATCATCTGAGGTCTGCAATTGCAATGTTTTTATAGTCAACTAGCTGACCCGGCAAACGTTGTTTTGTCTTATTAATTATAGATAGTAGCCGATTCGCGGACCTACTGAATACGTATACAAAATTTCATAAAAATCGGTCAAGCCGTTTCGGAGGAGTACGGTAACTAACACTGTGACATGGAAATTTTATATAAATAAATTTATTCATTCTTATAAATGAGTTTATAAGAATGGTTAAATAATTGCAAGTATGTGTAATTTAATTTGATTTATGAATTAATTTATAAAATATGTTTGTCCTTTTTCGCCTGAAATACAGGATTAACCTAGTTCAGGCATATGTATTTTTATTGTTTTCTTGATATATTTAGTTCTATAGTTTACTTTGTAAAACAGATTTATTGAATAATTTTTATTATTATTATTATTTATTATTATATATTAGACAAAATTTCATAAAAATCGGTCAAGCCGTTTCGGAGGAGTACGGTAACTAACACTGTGACATGGAAATTTTATATATTAGATAAAGTTATTGAAACACAGAAGACAGTAAACGAGAGTGATAAGTAATTTCTCACGCTTACATCAAAATTATATAGTCAATGAATAAATACTAAAATTTTATGATGGAAACTAGATAGCTAGTTAAGTTGCACCAGCTTTTTAATTACTACTTTCCGAAGTAATTTATTTATGAGAAATATGAAGTGTGGGAAAGTCATAGGAAATTGTCCGTTAGCCGTTACCTATAGGTTAAGTCGCTATTCGTTATACATCTAAAATGCCACGCGGTTTCCCACGCGTGCATCAAAATCTACGTGTTTTCAGCTATCTACATACCTACTAAGTTTCATCACAATCGTATTAATTCATAGATACTTAGTTTTTTTTTATAGATAGTATTATTTTTATTATCCCAGGATGATGTTACCGTAAAACGAGTAGGTACTATACTAGAGTTTATAAAGGTATTAGAACTCGTTCTCAGTGTACAGTTGTACACAATTAAAACGTATTTTTTCATTATACTCTACAATACATGTAACGGTTACCATTTACGTTTTATCCAGGCTTTTTCAATGTAAATGATGGCTTTATATATTTAAAATATTAACAATTAGTTTCAGTTACGGACCACTCCGTGTTACGGACCGTAGCGTATAGAATTTTCTATGAATCACAAACATTTTACTGAAAACCACGTATAAATTGTTAAAGCAGTTTTGGAGATAAATGGGAACATTCGATTGCGCACAGACATAAGAACAAACACACGAACGAACTACCTCTCAATATTAATGCATTCCATTGTACTTAGCCGAGGGTAAAAAGATTGTCGAAAATTTAAATTAGCTTGTATAGAAAATAAAATAGTACCATATTGGCGAGGAGTTAGTTCCCTCGCGAACAAGACCATTGTAATATGGTTGAAACGTCGAGGTAAAGAAATAAATAATAATACGCGATTTTAAGATCCGGGAAAACGTCCCCATGTTAACAAATCGTGTGGATTTAAAAAGTATATAGTACCTACTGTATGTAAATAAAACAAAAACTCAGCATTATCTAATATATAAAATTTCCATGTCACAGTGTTAGTTACCGTACTCCTCCGAAACGGCTTGACCGATTTTTATGAGATTTTGTATACGTATTCAGTAGGTCTGAGAATCGGCTACTATCTATAATTTATAAGGCAAAACAATGTTTGCCGGGTCAGCTAGTTAGAATATAAAAATTAGTGGATGGAAAATAAAATACCACTGTCCGTAAATAAAACTTACCGAATTTTAAATTATAAAAACCCAGCAAAAGTTAGTGGCATCGCGGGAACATACAGAAAGCTATCGCGAATTCAAATCGCATACATTTACCGAATTGGAAACAAATTCCCGTGAACCGTGGAATTTGGACAACGGTACCGACCGGTTTTACATTTGCATAGCAAAGCGATGGTAACTGCATCTAACGGTCGTATTTATAGATAGCTCTTGAAGTTAACAGTGTCAATTCTGTGGTTATGGCCCTCTTATGGACCATTTAGGTGGTGAGGCAGCTCTTCCAGTGAAATATCTTAAACTAGCGTTAAACTTAGGTGGCCTACTATTATTTACGAATCAACGAACGATCGATAATTTCAGACGACCGAAAGAAACGAAGTTTGTACCTACTATGAGCCTATTATAATTCTTATTGAGTTGGGATCACTAAATTCGAATCCATAGACAATTATCGTGAATGAACTTTGAATGAAAAAAAATCGTAGGTTTTTTTTAGGTCGATTTCATAGACATATTTTGAGCATATTTTTGAAAAGAGCATCAGAAAGATCTATAAATATGACTGTAACTGTAACCCACAAATCCCTGCCATGCACATGTATTTACATTTGTAACCGGAATCGGAATTTGGTCAAGGGCTTGGCAATTATCCTAAGCTATTGACTATTGACACACATACGAGGGAGAAGTCCGGTGACTAGATAATGGGTGTGAAAAGAGGCCATTGTCATGGCCAGGTTGCTTACAGTGGAGTTCCTTTAGCATTGAAAACAACAGACAGACGGACGGACAAGAAAGTGATCTTATTAGGGTTCTCTGTTTAACATTTGAGGTACGGAACCCTAAAAATATAAAGGTATTTCCCAAAATGCAATGTTTGAAAGGGATTTGAACCAAAAACCACTACTACAGAAGATCGGTGGGTTGTCCATTACAATAATGGGGTATGCATAATTCAAAATCCATTGGGAGGTATTAGATGCTTTCATATTTTCCATTCGAAATGGCTAAGATAACGTCAAAATATAAACAACTAGCTGCATTCCGCAGTTTCACACAAAAACGTACAAATCTTTCCTCTTTATAATATTAGTGTAGATGGAGTAGATATACCTGTCTTTTCTCATACATAACACTTTAAACACTTTATAAATCGTTTAATTTATCGAAATTCTTAATTCGTTTTAATAGGACTACCTGCCGCTATAACCGTTGCGAATAAAAACCACACCATAATGATCCCATGGGTATTGTTCGAGACCGGACGTGACGTCATAGCACCATCATTTCAATTTCTAATGGCGCACTTTGTTGTTACATTTGCTACCTGCGCAGGCGCGTCATAATATGTGTAGTTTAACAACGTAGCTTATATTATTAGTCATTACTAGCTGACCCGGCAAACGTTGTTTTGCCTTATAATTATAAATTATAGATAGTAGCCGATTCTCAGACCTACTGAATACGTATACAAAATCTCATAAAAATCGGTCAAGCCGTTTCGGAGGAGTACGGTAACTAACACTGTGACATGGAAATTTTATATATTAGATTATTAGACACGGGTCGGTATCGGGATGTTAAATAAAATAAGTAGTTTTAGATGCGCCTTCTTTGATTTTTCGAGGCTACAAAAATTGAGGGTAAATTACGTTAGAGAAATGTTACCATAGAAGCGCTGTCTTCTAACCAAAATGGTGACCAAATTTTGTCAATAAAACTCAACTGCTGTCTTTTTTGCTATCTGTTAAAATTATATTAGTTATTTTAACAGTTAGCTCGTACTTCAACGTAATTTACCCTCAATTTTTGTAGCCTCGAAAAATCAAAGAAGGCGCATCTAAAACTACTTGTTTTATATAACATCCCGATCCCGTTGGAATATCTGGATCAAAAGTAGCCTATAAACTTTTTAAATTCACACGATTTGTTAACATAGTTACATTAAGAAAATAAATAATACTTAATACCCGATTAAGACCCGGGAAAATATAACTATGTTAAAAGTAGCCTATGTTAATACTCCTCGGTAATGATGCTTTTTATTTGGGAAATATTTTTTGAAACCGGTCTAGGAGTTTCGGAGCCCATTCGTTACAAACAAACAAACAAAAAAATCTTTCCTCTTAACATTAGTATTCACTGGTTTCTACCATGTTACTTTCCCGTAGGTTCAAAATACTGACTTTAAAACTGAGTATGTTTTGATATTGGTCGTAATAAGTTAAGTACTAAATGTGTCTATATAGATTATAGCTCGATACTGTCCAGACTCTCTAGACTAAGTCTAGACTTTCAGACGCCCGCTTATACTTTTTAACGTAGGTCTAATCCACAATACAATTATCTATTTTCCAAAGAAAACCTTTTCTCAGTAAAGCACTTAATTTACTTACCTATTACACCGCTACTGAGAAACATGCTTTTAAGTGGAAAGCCTACCTACTATTTTCTCCATACAAACTTTACAAACGTAGTCGAGTGATTCCTCTCTGGATAAAAATATTAGAATAAATAAGTTTATGTCTTAAAACCTAGTGTATCAGCTATGAGTATGACCATGCCCCTACGTTTTATTTTTTTTCATATTTTATTAGAGCGACAAAACTCGGGAATTCCACATGGTTGGCTGCTGGACGATTTTGTTGTCTGAAAGTACCTTCCCTTATATAAATGTATTTATATATTAGTGGTATGTAGTGAAATTATTATTTAATATATCTATGTATTTTTGTATGTGTGTTATATCTACTATATAAAAATAAGTCGGGTTTTCCTTCCTGACGCTATAACTCCAGAACGCACGAACCGATTTCGATAATTCTTTTTTTGTTTTGTTTGCTATTGTCAGGAGAAGGTTCTTATGAAAGAAAAAATGCTGAACCGATTTTGATGAATTTTGGTATGAAGATAGATAGCCATTTTTTTATACTAAGCGACAGGACAACGTCTGTCGGGTCAGCTAGTTATGTATATATCTAATGTTTTTTTTTTAAATATATGTATTAATAACAGGAATTTGTCAAATTGTAGTGTAGACTCAATTTATATTATGATTTATGTTGCTAACATACTCTGTGTTTCGCCGTTATAAATAAAATATTTATGCTTTTTTCAATTTACTTTAGGTACACTGTTTTTCTATATAATTTTTAATGTTATTATAATTTAACTAAGTTTATATTGGCGTGTTGGTTTCCTTCCTCAAGGGTGGTGACGGAAGATCAGTGTTCGTTCGACAGAACGAAGCTAGACACTGAGTCATGGCCCTTTTGTCCTGCTGCAACACACACATGTTATCAGTTTATTTGTAATTTAAGAAATTGTGTTATTATTTTTATTTCCATTTCGTTTTTGTAATATGTGTGTGTTTTAGACCAAATAAACTATTTTCTATTCTATTCTATTCTATTCTATTCTTATTTTTATTTCGATTCTAATTAGACTAAAAAAAAATGTAGGGACATGGTCATGGCAGATATAGGTTTTATGGCATAAACATATCTCCTCCAATGTCTTTATCCAGGGAGAAAACAGTCGACAACTTTTGTATTGAGAAAGTGTAGGTAGACTTTCCTCTTAACATTATAAACTACAGTTAAACCCCATAACTTTCAAGCTTTATTACAAGGAGATAGGAATCAAAATCCGTTGTTTATTTCGATCAGAATTTTTCCACGGTTCGTCTTGGTCTTACTAACAAACTTTCACGCTTCGTTCGTGAGAAAGGACGTAGAGGGGTATTGTTTTAGACTAGGATGCGATTGTTAGCAACCCTACCTCATTGAGTACTAAGTTGAGACTAATATGGTGAAATGTGAACTAAAAGCCATATTAATAAACGTGGAGTATTGTCGGAGTAGTAAAAACATTATTTGTCTTTTTCCGTGACAAGAACTTTCAAAGTTGACAGACAGAAACAAAAAGTGGTAAACTACTCAGAACTAACTCCAAGTTTATTAATAAGGCGATAAAAGTTTTGTAAAAGAACTAAATTCGAGCTAAACTCAAAATCCCTTTCCAACTCTTTCGGGTTCATCGAAAGTTGTTGATTATTTCATGACCGAATGTTGTTGATTTTTTTTATGTATGGATGGATTGTAGGTGACTTTATTTCCCAGATTTTGGTCTAGTTTCAAGACAACAAACTTCTTATTGTTTTAAAGCCTATGCACATTTTAGACAAACAATTACCGTTTTCAATCAAATATACATATAGGCTTACGCTTCGACATATTTGTCTGGAAACTGGACTAAAATATAGGAAACAATGTCACCTACAACAATCTAAACACAAAAAAAAAATAACAACACTCCTTCATAAAATAATCAAGAATTTTCGATGAACCCGACATGGATTTTGAGTTTAGCTCGTATGAACCTCTTTAAAAAACTCAGTCAGAGGTTTTTAAGCTTAACTTTTAGTTTACATTCCACGATATTAGTCTCAACTTGGTACTCAATGAGATAGGGTTGCCGACGATCGCATTTCAGTCTATTTGTGGTGAAAAAGGCATCGGATTTATTTATTAGGTTCTCGCGTGATAGTCGATCTTGGTAAACGGTAATTTCCTTCAAGTGGTTTACTATTTACTAACATTACGCGATGTAGTAGGTGTACTATTGTTCATTCATTCATTTATCGGCCTCAGTGGCGCGTCGGGCGAAACCCCGACTGATTCGACTGGTTCTATTTCCGCTAGGGACAAGTACCTACCTAGTATTTATGCTGACGAAATCGCGTGGGTTTATACACACGTTTCGTCTCGTCATCAGGATTGACAATCTTGATGAAGAGACCTTTAAAGGCACTGAACTAAAACTATACAAGTACACTGGAATTGCTATACCATACAAAATGACATTAGATCTTTGTGCCGATTTAATTTGCGCCATGTTGCGTTGTTGTCGCGCATTTTCTATTGAAAGTGATGGTGACCGTTCATGGAACTAATAGTTCCGGGAACGGTCATCATCACTTTAAATAGAAAACGCGGACAACAGCGCAACATGGCGCAGATCAAGGCACAAAATTCATTCATAATTCAATCCTTTCATAACGCGAAGGAAACAGAGAATATCTGCTTGTAAATTATTTGATTACTAGCAGTGCCCGCGACTTCGTCCGCGTAGAAAAGTGACTTTCAGGATTTGTTTATTTATTTCTTCTCATCTGAGCGATGTTCCCGGTTGCATCTCTCTCGGTAGCCCGGGGTCCGATAAACCCCAAATTGTTTTTTTTTATTCGGGGTCGGCGCAGACAGTAAGTCATCATTGACCATACCTGCTGCAATTAGATTTGGCAATGTTTTTACGGCCGGCCGCCTGCCTGACACCAACCCTCTTAGGGATCAAGCCGTTTATCCGCCACCGCGCGGGGAGTACTTAAGGTTAGCTAATCTCCCTCAGATCCCTTAGTCGCCTTTACGACACCCACGGGATGAGATGGGGTAACCCTATTCTATGCCGGGGCTACACAGCTAATGTCGGGGCTACACAGCTAGATTTGTTTATTTATTATTCTGTACTTATAACATCTGTACAAAAATTATATAAAACAAAATCCAATTAGATACGGAAATTGACAACAATAACTAAAAAAGACGTTTGTTGTATGGGAGCCCCTCTTAAATTTTTGTTTTATTTTGCTTTTCGTGTTTGTTGTTGTAGCGGCTACCGAAATACATCTTCTGTGAAAATGTCAACCGTCTAGCTATAACGGTTCATGAGATACAGCCTGGTGACAGACGGACAGACGGACAGACGGACAGACGGACAGACAGACAGCGAAGACTCAGTAATAGGGTTTCGTTTTTACCCTTTGGGTACGGAACCCTAAAAAAGAAGTATTAAAAAGTATCGCTGAGCACAACCGCTTTGCAAGGAGCCGACCGCGCTCATACATGCGCGCGCAATACTTAATACTTATTTGGTTGCAACATGCTTACATTTTTAATATCGCGATATCTTTTGAATGAAATGTCCGAATTAATTAATTTAAAAGGTCCTAAAAAGGCATTGAATTCGTCTTGAATATGAAGTAATTTATTTTGATAAGGAACCAAGGTACAAAATAAAAGGTTATTAAAGCGACGGCATTTTAATTATTTACAAAAATTACAAAAACACTTATTGTGAGATAACTACAATAGTTAGACATATGGTGTCGCGATGTATTTTGTAGGCAATTACATGTTCTACAAAGTTGTAGTACATAGTTTTGTTCTATATCCAATAGTTTTCGCAGCGCACGCGGCGCAAGGAATTTTTTGGTCATTTTTTTCACACCTTGTGTTACATTATTGAACTTTTAGTAAGGATCCCTATTTTTTTTGAAAATATAATATAGCCTATAGCCATCCTCAATACATGGACTATCTAACACCGAAAGAATTTTTCAAATCGGACCAGTGGTTCCTGAGATTAGCGCGTTCAAACAAACAAACAAACAAACAAAAAAACAAACAAACTCTTCCGCTTTATGATATTAGTATAGATAGTATAGATGTAGTCTTCAAATATATTCTGATATCAATAGAAAATCCGGTTTGAATCAATGGTAAGTAGTTATACATTATGCGATCCACGTTTCAAAGACGACAGAGTTTGATAGGTAGGTATGCCTATAATATGTTATACCTAACGTTGTTTAAATTCAATAACAATCCGTGTGACGTCACAGTTCGCATTGAATTACAATAGTTGTAGCTTATCATCATTGATATGGCTATCGTTACATAGTCTTGGTATTTGGTATAAACTATTTGATATTGAAGCATAACTACTTGTACGTAAATGATAACTCAGTCTTTAATGCTAGTCACTGGTATAAAAAAATCCATGTAGATAAAAATTAAAACAGAAAGAAAAGAAAAGTAAAAAGAAAATTGGGTTTGTTTTCATGGATACAGACCGGTATGCCTGGTGGGTGACAGACTGTAGGATAGTGGAGTCTAAGTTGGTTGGTTAATAATTTTGCGTAAAAGGAACATGGAATATGTTTGAGACATTAACTCTAGTACAAAACAAGCTAAGTCCCGCGGTTTCACCCGCGTAAGTCCCGATCCCCAAATCTGAGAACCGGATTTTCCTAAAACCTCTCTAAATTTCACGTCTCTGGGACTAGCGGTTTGGGCCCTGCGTTGATATATCTTGATATCTCAATGGTACATAGTACTACATATGTAGTATTATGTACTGACTATGGATGGTGGTCTGTACCAGTAAACAGTTTGGAAAGACGCCCCCGGGACATGTTATTTATTAGTCTGTTTGTTTACTGTTTGAATTTCCACAGTAGGTAAATAAGACGTATGTACAAAGACATATGAAAGAAGACGTATGTAAATAAGACATATGTACAAAGGTGGATAAATAGAAAATTATGATTGCATACATAGGTGAGGTTGTTAGTTCACGGATGATGATCTCATGAATTTATGATCTATCTGTACTTGAGTAGGTAATATACCTAATGACTGACTGCTTGTTCACTTAAATATACTTATCTTAAGTTAAAATATTCACTTTGTTTTTGTTTTTATCAATAGGTAGGTACTATTAGTATTTTTAATTTAATTCAGTTAACATAGATTTTTCTTCTGTTTTCGCGATGCTGCATTAAAATTAAACTCATTTTTCGATTTTAATCGCTTGGTGTTTTAACTTTTTTTTTTAATTTTCAACGTTTCGAGACTCTTACAGGTCTCTTCTTCTGGATTGATCACGCCACCACCCGATTAAAGCCGCAAAATTAGTTAAATTTTAATTCGGTTATCAGTTATAGTTATTTTTTCTACAAAAATTCTATGTTAGGAACTAATTTTCAACATAGTTTAACTTGAATTGACAATAAGAAGAATAGAACTTCTGGCGTTAATTATTAAGTAGGTGCCTTCACTTTCGAAATTCATTTAGCATCAAGAGCATTTTATTATTTAATCTCATTCATTCATTACATTACCCAGTTTCTCACTGATGAGAAGTTCATTATTTTTTTTACAAAAGTCCTCATTATACTGTGAAGCACCTCGACCTTTGCGGACAGCCTTCCGAGCTCGCATCACTCTGTCTGCAAGGCCATCATCATAATCGGTTAAGTCGTAATGACGAGCTATTAAAAACTGTGGTTTTTCTGTGGTTTATGTAAACCTATGCTATCTCTAAGTACATTTTTATAACGTTTAAAAGTCACGAAAGACGATGCATTCTTTTTTTTACACGATTTTTAAAGAAGCAGTTGTTCTTTTAGCCTGTATTTAAAGAAGCATAGAAAATATTTTTTTAGACGATTTATTTATTTATATTTATTTGTAAAAACACACGGTAAAAAAACCAAACTAATAATTACGGAGAGCTGTGTACGTCCAATAAGCCTCAAAATCAACACAACCAAGCGAATATTAAATTTTGTACCCAGGTATAGATAAAGCCGGTTAGTTGGACTACTAGTTCAAAGACATAGGTACTTGAATAACTTTGTGCATATGACATCTATTAGGTCATATGAAATCTAATAGGTCTTCAATTATCTCTTGAGAATGCGGCTCATGTTTGGATTTCAGAAAACTATTCGATGTGTCTGATCTGATTAGAATTTTCAGAAATGATTTTTAAACAACAAAAAGTGACAAAATATGACATCGACATGCTGCACTCTAGACTAGATCTACTTAAGTAAAACTGCACATCTTCAGGTAAAACTATTTTTTCTTTTTGAAGTAATTTTTTTTAAATCTTTATTAATAAAATTGTATCACGATAGTTTACCTAATCAGTAAGGTGATACTAATAGAACAAATGGCACTTTACCGACGTCATTCAAGTCTAACCCTTTTCCGTGAATCTCTAACATTGACCGAGCATGGCGCACCCACAAATTAAATTAACACATGGAGCATAACTTCGACTGCTCACGCTAAATCACAAGTTATCTTTTACACTGAGTACACGAAAACAGACCAAAATACTTGCGAGCAATGATTTATAATTCACTGATGCCTTTTTCCAACATATATTCACGTATTTTTTGAAGATATTACACAAAGCACAGCACTGAGAGTTATTTTGAAGTATCAGGATTGTCGTAAGAGTAATATTACTTGTTTCTTTTTTCGTAAAAACACTACAGAATGCACGTTTACCGGCAGCTTCAGCACCTCTAACTGAATTATCAATTGGGGCCACACAGCTGATTAAACATAAAACGACACAGTTCCAAATAAGATCGTAGAGATAGAAAGAGACCTAATCCCCTCGATAAAAAAGTAGAAAGTGGCAAGGGAGAAATTTTCTAGGACCATGTCGAAGTAAACAGGGTGAAGTTCCGCGCATGCGTGGAAAACTGCAGTCGGCCACAATAGAGTTCCTACATTAGAAAGTCCCCGATGAGATCTCAACTCTATTCGAAATGGCAAAGAATAGAAAGTGGCTTGAATTAATTCTGATCACATGCGGACATGTCTGGGGTATTACAAATATTTTGTTTGAGATTTACAAACAGTTACCAAGGAAATACTAAATACACCACTTGTGTACATATAAAATGTGAAAACATTTGCTTAGAAACTTGGAATATTTACCGCATAAATGGAGCTCAATCAAACAATGTCGTCGTTTACAGAACGAACTAAAGAATTCATTAAAATACTTGGGAAATCCCCGAAAATACCTTGCCATAAATGGAAATTATCACGCTAAATTCAACGATACTGAAATGCGAGTGTTATTTCGATCGATAATGTTAAGTACATACAATTTTATTATTCTTATCAGAATTATAAAATATGATACCGTAATAACGGCTAAAGAAAACATCGTGGAGAAACTCGATGTTGACTTAGTTGGCTCCAGATGTACTGAACAGCAGCTTTCATCTGGGCTTATTTCTAATGAAGTCTCAGGGAAGCGTCCCTCACACTGATGAAAATTGCTGGCATTGTATAAATGATCTAGATCAGATGATTTGGTGCCTGCGCAAGGCACATCCATAGGGCCGCTTCTGTTTACCAATCATACAAATGACAACACCAGTAACACGATTGCTTGCAACTTTATTTGCTTGAGCTGTTTATCTAGTGGTTCTATGTAAATCGATACCGGCTTGGTCAACAAGGTCATGAATGATGTAATATTTGACATCACTACTATCCTGTTCAGCGTTCAAGTTGATTTTAGATATCGGTTGATGGCTGATAATCAAATTGCGATTTTTATCAACAGACTTTGCTATCAATATTTTATGCAGTTATCTTTAGAATTGTATATTTTCTGTTGTTTATTTTAGATCCTTATCAAATGCACTTTAATGTATGAGCAAGGTTACATCTTATTCTGTCGTCACGTCAGTTTAGTCTATCAGTGTGGTTTCAGTCGACATCATAATTATAGCCAATTTCCATCGTTCTGGATCATTGTTCCGTCTTTTTGTAAATGACGGAACGATGATCCGATAGACGGCAATATTTATAAACATAAGCTATTCTTATTCTATGACTAAAAGTTTAAAGGTGAAAGGGCTATAACTTACCTTACATAGCTATTTATTCCGGTCTCTCTCTTCACTGTATTAAATGTTAAAGGAACTGCTTTGTTTTTAATCTTAATAGCAATATTATGACCGTCAGTGTCTATTCATGACCTGTTCATTGTCTCTAAGAAATTGCAAGTCTTGTGAGTAGGTAAGCTGTATGTAGTACAATGAAGTGTCTCATTGTTATTATTAACTTAGTGTTTTATTACTTTGTCCTAGGTATATAATATTACGACATTCATCGTCAAGACTATAAATTGTTCCGTTGTTTGTTATGTAAGGTTAATTTAGTTATATCATAAAAACTTTTTTTTTGTTGGTCCGCTAATTTGTCCCATACAGCGGGGCAAGAGCCTCCTCTTGGAGGGGTTAGCCAGTAGTGGTCACGGGAGTCTACTCAGGATTGGCGAATGTCCCATGCTATCGGACCGTGGTAAGTCCTAGGACATGTCGGATTTCTAACGATGTTTTCCTTCCAGATTTATAACGTTTGTACTTTTTGTAGCATTGTTTAATGTGACATTGATAGCAGTTAATTATTGACCTCACTCAACCGACATCAATGGGCCGTTCACACGTTATCGAGTGTCCAGCTAGTGTCTTAAAGCCAGTCATGCATGATAGTTCTTGTAAAAAAGGATTGTCCTTTAAATTCACACTGAGTATGTTTTTTAGGGTTACCGTACCCAAAGGGCAAAAACGGAATACTTTTACTAGGATTCCACTGTCCGTTTGTCTGTCTGTCACCAGGCTGTATCTAATGACCCGTGATAGTCTGAAAATAGTTTTTTTTTCAGATGATGTATTTCTGTTGCCAACAAATATATTAAAAACAGAATTAAATAAATATTCAAGTGCGGAGCTCCCATACAATAAACGTGTTTTTTTTTGTGATAACCGAATAAAACTCTTCGTCCAACTTGCACTTGGCCAGTTTTTTAACTAGCTTAACGAATTTGCTTTAAGCCAATGTAATCGGCAACGTGTCAAGGGTGCATCATAATACTAGTCGTAGTCCAGTATAATAACACGTACGCATATTTACTCAACCACGACAATTGCTGCCTCTACACACTGGAAGGATTTGTCGTGGAGACGCAGTGTCGGATTTAAAAAGAAGGTACTGAGCAATGCGCGGATCGGAAAGCGCAGCGTTGGACGTCCACTAACGAGATGGACGGACGACTTGGTTAAGGCCGCGGGTCCACGGACTCCACGGTGGATGCAGGCCGCTTATAACCGAAGCATCTGGAAATCTATGAGGGAGGCTTATGTCCAGCAGTTGACTTCTTACAGCTGAAATGATGATGACTGTGCAATGAGCACATCTGTTCGTCTGACTGACTGTTGGTGATTTACCCTACGTACACAAGTGCGTATGTGGACAAAACAAAAAAAGCGTGTATGAGGGAGAATCTGGAGCGATATCCGTCAAATCAAATCGGTCAAATAACTCAAACACTACCTATACAAATACAAGGTTTGTCCACCAGACAAACCCGCCTAATGTGTAGATAGCTATTTACCTATAGAAGCAACAACGGTATCCGATTATAGGCTTGACAATGATTACTCTATCGCAATCACAATGGACAGACAAATTGATTTACTAAATACTTTTGACATAGTTTAGAGTTTTGTTTGCGCATACAATTCACGACAATCGAACAGTTTTTACTTAAAATACACGGTCTATTAGCGTCGCCTATCAAAACGATTTGAAATCTTAAAGTTTGTTGATGTTTTTTATGCTACTCGTAGTACGATAGAGTTCTTTGAACTGAAACAGAATAGAGAAATTATTTTTATCACATCACACTAATCTGAAAATTTCTTTGTTTCCTCTTCACGGTCAAACGGCTCGATGGATTTGAATGAAAATTTGCATATAGATAGTTTAAGTAATGGAGAATAATATAAAATACTTTTGATCCCGATAATCCCGCGGGATCGGGACTTATGCGGAAGGAAACTTCAGGGCGCAGTTACCTCTAAGAGGAAACTAGACAGTTTAAATAGAGATTGAGATAGGCTAGCGTTTGACCTCATCTTACCTAATGGGAAGCGATGATGAGGTAGACGGTTTAGTAGAATTGCCTAGAAGAAACCTATTCACTCTAGACTTTTAAATCAAACAATAAAATAATGTATTGGCTTAAAACAAGGAAAAATACAGATGTCAACAAATTTAACTATGACACAAGACCAAGCTTTTCTTCTAGGCGTCCTAATATTGAAAACATCAAGGCAAGTTGATGAAAATGAAATTAACATGATTTACCGACCGTACATACTTAAAGATAGCCGTGAATTGGTGAATTGAGTACCTACGACTCTATTGGGAAAACCATCAGTGTCTGGTTATCCGCTGTTCACGTGTGCACTAAACCGTGACGTCACGGGCGTGTTTCCCGACACAAAGCACCGGAAATAGTAGCGGAAGTCAGGTGCTATGTTAGGGGCTAAATTATCTACAATCAATAGTCTTTATTGGTGTAATTGTGTTTGGGTTCACTTCATTTTAAGGCGTGGTTTGTAATGACTCTGCTCTTCAAAAAATATTACTATAATGAGGTTCTAACATTGAAGCTTAAAGTTTAGAGGCAGTAAGATAATTCTGTGAGGTGTAGAAAATTTTCCTAAGAAAACTACAGTTGCAAACTTGAAAATTGTAATGCTATCAGGAACTGCTAGCATAGTTTTTTGCCGTGATTACATTGTAATAATCTATACTAATTTTATAAAGAGGAAACTTTTGTTATGTGTGTGTGTGTGTGTATGTGTATGTGTGTGTAACAAACACACACGCGTGTGTGTTTGTTATGAATAAACTCAAAAACTACTGGACCGATTTCAAAAATTGTTTTACCATTAGAAAGGCTACATTCACCCTGAGTAACAGAAGCTACTTTTGATCGCGATATTCCTACTGGATCGAGACATACGCGGGTGAAACAGCGGAACGCAGCTAGTGGACAATGAAAAACAAAGTACAGTGACCGGCAGATAAAATGAAAAGTTTTGTCGTAGAAGGGGAAAGCGAATGTAAAATGTAACTAATGCGCGAAGCATTAGGTACATTTTACATGCGCTTTCTATGAAAAATCGACTTCTGCGCATCTGCCATTTTGTTCCAACTAATCTGCCGCCTACTGTATGAACCCTAAAACTAGACCTTATAGCAAGATGCTGAAGCTACTTACATACTAAACATATTATTACTCTTTAAAGGGCAATGTCCTGGCAGGAACGGTGCAGCCGCTAACAACATCAAACCAGACTTGTTCCCATGGAGATGGTAACTAATTGCAGGTTCTCTCGCCCTTTGAGAAATATAGTAAAGAGTAGGTACAGCCGGGGATAAAATAAATTTATAAATTAAATAATAAATCAACTTCTCGAACGTATGTGTTCCTGATTCGAAATAGGCTCCTTCTATTTCGTCAGGTTGCGGCATCGCAAAAACGTCTTGAGCCCTTAAAGGCCAAAAATGTGAAGAATTCGAGAATTTACGAAAAGTGACAACACATTCTACGTTTTTCAATTCAAAATTAACAACCGTTTGTCAAGTGAGAAAACTCCAAACAGTCCCATCCAAGTGCTAATCGTATATAATTATTACGTCTCTAAAAACGAAGTTGACACCAACGAAGTGAAGGTAAGGATTTTCTCTTCGACGATACGCGAGTTGCATGCAAAGCAAATTGCAGCAAGAACCATGGGAACGCAACAACAAAGAGCTGACGACTGTTTCTTCCTTCTTGCACCGATAAATGAGATACCACAAGTAACTGTAAACTTAAACGATAGTATTTCGCAGATTTCACACAATCTAATTGAAGAGTTTCATTAATTGAAAGTCTTTAATTTACGGAGCTTCGGAATGTGAAAGGTGTTTTCTATGAGAAGTGTTAACAGCTCTGTTTTATAGGTGCTGTTTAAACAGGCTTTGATCCTATCCTATGAAGATGACACTCATCATCATCCGAGCGATGTTCCCGGGGTCCGCTTTCCTACTTTTACGTCTCCACTTCGCACGATCTTCGGCATCCCGCGTAGTGAGGCCATTTGAACCATTTCCATTTTCTACGTATTCTATGTGACTGTATCAAACCTATGAAGATGACAGTACCGCTCTCTTAAACTCCAAAGAGTTATCCTGAATTCCAGTAAGATAAATAATCGGAAAGTTATCGCTGATAGCAGTCGTTAGGTCAAGTAAGATTCCTCAAGGTGACCTGAACAACTCTAACACCAGGTGAGCCAGACCACTATACGAAAATAAGAAGATCGAAAAGTCGTCATTACTATAAAATTTAGATTCTGTAAGAGATAATAAGACTGTTTTCGGGTAGATTTTGTGTTTTCGAGTTGCAAGAGTTATTGCAATGGACTAGGTATGTGCTTTCAACAGAGAGTCAGTTATTTATTCGCAGAGAATTTCGTGCAGACACCGATTAAACATCGTGTACCTACCCAAAAGTATTTCAGACAGAAAAGTTTATATTTTTGCGTGTCTCATTTTACGACAGTGGAAATACTTCATTGGAGTTTACCATGACTTTACGTGAATAAGACATAAAAGTTTACGATATAATTTTTATGAAATCGCGTGCTGAATGGCTACGAATAAGTCTGACATTTAGCTGGTTCATTTTGATATGCAATTTCCGTTAGGGAGTAAAAGTCCTCGAGTGGCGACCACGTGAATCGCAGTTTTGGAAGACCACCTACTCGGTGGACTGACGACATTGTAGCGGTCGCGGGGAGTCGATGGATGGAGGTGGCTCGCGATCGCTATTTGTGGCGTCGTATGGGGGAGCCCTATGTTCAGCAATGGACAAATAAGGGCTGAGATGAGGCTCGACGTTTCAAAACGTACGTATGTGTGTATAATATACGTTCTAAATGAATAAATCATTTTGTGTTTTTGAGTTTTGATGATGATGATATTGATATGTCCCTAAAATATTTTAAGGGGGATAACAGCACGGGATTTGTCGTATTTCGTGTAATGATTGTTACAGTAGTTGTCCCAAACTTGTTGTTAAACAAAATTCAACTTACTGGCATGATCGTCGTTGAGGAGGTTGTGGTAGCGGTGCTGCTTATCGTTGGCTTCGAGCTTCATCATCACGCCGGTCACCACATCATCGCAACTATCTGGAATATAACATTCGATTAGTTTAGTAAAAAAAACGCGATTAAGACCTGGGAAAATGTAAATATGTTAACAAATCGTGTGAATTTAATAAAATTATTCGATTAGTTCCTAACTCTAAACTCGAACACTAGGTGAGCCACACCACTACACAACAAGAAGTTGAAGTTCTAACTTGTGCGTGCGGAATAAGATATACACACATGTAACCAATTTGCAACTGATCAAGTATCCCCCGCCCGGACCTACAAATCCAAACAATTTGGCTAAATAGCACAGAATAGAAAATTAGCTAATAGTGGTGGATTTTACTTATTTTTTGGTAGGTAATCTAAGAAGACTATGTATTCGTTTCCTTTATCTAAGAATGAAGTAGGTATGAGACGGGAAACATTTTGTGCTGAAAATCATTACATCTGCCTGAACACAAGGGAGGCAGAGCACGACATCTTGTTACTACTACTAGGTAGTGGACTAGTGGACAAGGCAACTCAAAACTTATCTAATAAAATAACAGAGGAAAAACTGCCCAACCTGACGAGATATAAGAAGAACCTCAGAATACACCAAAAAGTTAAATATTTGCGTTTTAAAACTGGTTTATTTATTGCTTTACAATTTCTCAGAAGTCGCAGTTGCTACAAATCCATAGTTCACATAGTAACGAGTAACGCTACGTAACTCGATATAAAGATATGAATGTACAGTTTACAGTGCTAATTTAATAACAATTTCATAATAAGATAACGAGGTAAAGTTGCAAAAAGTAGGTATTTTGAAAGGCGGGCATTGACCGCCGCAACAAATCCGATTGAGCAAGTTTATTGAGAGCATGTGAAGTGTCATGATTATTAACAATATCCGTTGAGTTGTGTGAAGTTTCTCCCCGTATAATAAACCATTTGGATTAGGTCGGTTTCCCAGACAATCCTCGAAACCAGTCCGAAATAGCCATCATCATTATTATTAGACACGGACACGGGTCTAGATCGCCTTACAGATACTCATTGTTTTTAAGTACCTCGACGTTTCACTTTCGCAAATGGGTTATACCGGCCGTGATCCCGAGAAGACAACGATGATGGACGGAATTCGTGTAAGTTCAAAAAGTGTGCAGTCCGGAATAGCTTTATCAATACAGCTAGTTACGTGGGGAACAAAGGTCTTGCAATGGCGCCTCCGTCCGGCCGCGGCAGATTGGGAAGTCCCAAGAAATGTTGGCTTGACGTCGTAAGATCGGATATGCATGCAAATGCTCTCACTACGCGGAATTAAGGGCCCTATACTGAAAAACTGAAAATCCATGTCGGGCGCATCGAAAATTGTTGATTATTTCATGACGGAATGTCGCAGAACTTTTTTTTGTGTACAGATTGTAGGCGACATTGTTTCCGATATTTTAGTGCAGTTTCCATACAAATATGTCGAAACGTATTGAAGCCTATCGACATTTTAGCCAAATCATTTTTTGTCTAAAATTTGGATAAGCTTTGCACCAATAGGAGGTTCTTGTCTTAAAACTACACCGAAATGTAGGAAACAATGTCACCTACAATCTGTGCACAAAAAAAAGTTCTACGACATTCCGTCATGAAATAATCAACAATTTTCGATGAGCCCGACAGGGATTTTCAGTTTCAAGGTCGTTGGCGTTGATACTCCTCTTAAGAGGATCGTGCGAAGTGGAGACGTACAAGTAGGAAAGCGGACCCCGAGCTTTTGAGAGGGATGCAACCGGGAATATCGCTCGGATGATGATGATACAATACAGTAAACTGCCCGTATTTACATGCCGATGCCGTTATTGTAATGATGTCTTGGATTGGCTGTGTCTAAATGGTCCATTTCTCGTATCCAGTGGGAATTCATCATAATAACTATCTGACATCTGTATGCCAAATCTAAGCCCGATCCGTCTATTGGTTTGAGCTGTGCGTTAATATTAAGTCAGGACATGAGTTTCTGAGTTACGTATTATGTAGATGAGTTACCTTTGTGATTTGGAAAAAGTAAAGGAAGGTTGTGAGTTACAGGAAATATATTTGTCAGATTTTTTTCGGAATGTGATGACTAATGTCTAAAGCTCAAGACAGGTTTCCATTCATCTGGAGATCATTCACCTTTCTATGGGTTTTATTATCATCTCTCAATCGTATGCCTAAGTTGTGTTAGAAGGGACAATACTGATGCATAGATTCGACGTAGTCACCGACACAGGTAGACTAATTTATAGAGCGGTGTTGGTCTAGTGGTAGATACCCCGGCTTTCATTCCGAGAGTCGTGGGTTCGAATCCAGGCCGACCACGCACCAATGTCTTTTTCTTTAAGAAAAAGGTATGTGCGCTAATAACATCGCTCTTACGGTGAAGGAAAAACATCGTAAGGAAACCAACATGTTCTAGGACTCACCACGGTCCGAAGACATGGGATATTCAGTGTTTTCTATGTATCAAATATATGTATTTACAAAAAAAAAAGTATAATATGTAGTATATCCGTTGTCTAGTACCCATAGTACAAGCCTAGTGCTTAGTTTGGGGCTAGATTGCGCTGTGTGTAACGTCGTGCAATATTTATTTATTTATTTAATTGGTGAAGTCAGTACTCCCGGATTGAGTAAAGATGCGTTGTTGGTTCGAATCCCGCTCTCCGTCGATCGTGCGTTGTGTTTTTGCAGAAGTAATTTTCCTTTAGAACAGGGGTTCCCTAACTTATTTGAGACGCGCCCCCTGAGGACCATAAAAAAAATAGTGCGCCCCCCATGCTCCAGTCCAGATTATCAGGTCAGAATAAAAAGTATTCATTAATAAAACAACAATTTTTTTTGCTTATTAAAGTTTTGCAAAGTCATACAAAAGCTATTTGATAGCGCCCGTGAGATGGCCGCGGGGCCAGTCTCGAGGCCGATAAGGTTCTTAACAGCCCACTGAGGAAACAATATTATACATGTTCTTGACAGGCGTCAATTTCAGATAATTTCATTGGCCGTGTCCAAGTCGTATCGAGCAGTCTGGAATGCATTCTCTCATCGATTGCAGGTTTTATACTTAACTAGCTGCGCCCCGCGGTTTCACCCGCGTAAGTCCCGATCCCGCGGGGATTACGGGATAAAAAGTAGCCTATGTGTTTTTCTAGGTGTCCAGCTACCTATATTCCAAGTTTCATCCCAATCGGTTCAGTAGTTTTTGCGTGAAAGAGTAACAAACATCCAAACATCAATACAAACTTTCACATTTATAATATTAGTAGGACTACACAGGTGGCCCGCGCCCCCCTGGAAAGGTCTTGGGGGGCGCGCACCCCTTGGGGGGCGCGCCCCCCACTTAGGGAACCCCTGCTTTAGAATATATCTCTCAATCGCTCAAAAATTCCAAGTTAGACGCTGCATGGAAACCGTAATATGGTGATGTTTCCATAGAACGATTATTTCGACTTCGATTTAGCAAAGCCGAACGCCAATCGTCAACTAAACTTTAGTTTGTTAGCGCAGAGGAGCCAGCTACTAGGCAAATTACTGCTTCGTGAAGTTGGCGGTGAACGGTCGCGCGGTCGGCTTAAAAGTCTTCAAAGTAGGCCTATAGGAAACGGTGTTGCAAAGAATGGCCAGAAACAGCTGGAGAGCAGAAACCTCCCCATTTTCACCCCAAAATGGGGAGGTTTTTGCTCAGCTGTGGGACACAGTTTTAATGTGCTCGGGCTTTTTCTACGGAAAATTCTAAGACGTAGGTAAATCTATATTTGGATTGGAACCATACCCGCATAGTACCTAGATACTTAAAGTAAATATATACATACTTACTAATAAATCTAGGCAGCCACCTGACTGGCCTCTTGTCGTATCAGTTACCTATTTATAATATAAGGTAGTTTATATAGACATATCTTGACTTTATCTTATCTCATTGATAGCGATCGACCTTTGCGAATTATTGCCGATTTATGCTTTTAGCTGTGTTTATCATTTGGCCATTGGAATGTCAGATATTAGGGTTTTTTAAAGTAGGTAAATAGATGATAAATGTATCTATCTACGTTATGAATTGGGAACCGCTTTCATTGAATCTTGGTACGTGTGAGGAGGTCAATTGGAATTAGGATATTGTGACTTCAAATGAAGGAAAAATATGTAAAACAAAACATAGTGCGTTTAGGGTCATTGTTTGTTTGAGTATCTAAGGCTATAAGCGCACTGAAAACTATAGTGTCGCTATAGTGTCGGGAAATTCCTTTGTGACTATCGCCTATTCTATCGTTATGTAAAAGGAATTTGCGACGCTACGGCGACGATGCCGACTCTTTCTCAGTAAACTTTTATGGACAAAAACGACATGTATTTTAGTAGTTACAGGCTATGGGAGTTTCTTTCTAAAACATTTAATGTAGGTACATTTGAGCAAAAGCCAGGGCAAGTAGCTATTGTACAGAGATGATAATTAAATCATGAGATAACAATGTGACATTGTAATCCATGATCAGCCTTATGGTTACAATTAGAACATGCCAGCACGCACCGAGCGGCGCGGGCGCCTTGCGTCACTTCGCACGCCTCCGACGTAATGCGTTTCACATACCACCCGGTGCACTAGGGCTGCCTGATATCTAATAGGTATTAATAAAGGTATAGTGGCCGACAAATAAGTTGAAAAAAATGTGGGATGCGGATTTTTCGCCATTGCGCAGAAGTCGATTTTTCGCAATCGCAATTAGGTTATGATTTATTTATAAAATATTTATTATTTATCTTTTAAAAAACCGGGTTTTAATGACCGATTGTGGTTAGGAGAATGTCATCTCTAGTCGCAATCAAAATAAAAAAGTAATAAGAAAAGATAGTGGAGGATTGGACAGACAAAATGGAGTCGATCAATTTCGATAGTATCTAGATTCTAGTGCAACGGCCGAATATGTTTCTAAGTAGTTTATCGCTAAAAATAGAAGGTATATTATAATTAATCCGCATGAGAATGCGCCCCAAGGCCAACAATTGTTTTGATATTTGTGATAAGAACGACCACTTTACAGGCCTTCACTGCTTATCAACATTGCGGAGTTTGGTTTAAAATATTTATATTGACTTTTGTTAAACGATTACACGTGCCTATGATAAAATAAATACGAGGTAAACTCAATATCCATGGGTTGGGTACATCGAAAATTGTTGATTATTGATTAATATTGCTGAATTTTTGTAGTGTTGAAATGTCGAACGGTGTTGGAAGTTTTAGAACACATTTTAGCCTAGCATGTCTATAATGTGGGTAGGTTAAAATGTAGGAAATAATGTCACCTACATTCTACAATCCATATAAACATAACAGGTATTTCTTAGGGACTTGTCGGCGCGTCTTGTCGAGGCGTCTGGTGATCACAGGGCTGGTAATTTCTTGTCCCAGCGGGTTAGCCTAGCTATCCAGCGTGGGAACGCTGCCAGCGTTTTGGGCACCATGCCGCGGGAGGGCGGTGCCGACAACTTCTTATTGCTTTAGGTTTTAAGTCTTTTTTCTTTTTTGTGATTTATTATTTTTGTAATATGTTTGACTTGTTTTATTGAATAAATTCATATAAACAGAAACTAACAACAAAAAACCCACTAACTATTTAGGGGTACCTCCTTGGTATCTCCTACCGCTACCTAGTTAGTGGGTGAGAATAAATTCAAAAGAAGGTAAAGTAAAAATTCTGTAAAGTTGGAGGCTACAGCCAAGCAACGGACTTGTCCTAGGTGTTCTAGGTAAACATGCTACATCTCAGACTACTTACCGACTCTTGAGGTAAAAAAATAGCCCACATTATCGATCAATTGTAAAAGTAAAAAATAAAATAGTTTTTACTAGTGGCAACCCTATCCACTACCTGCGCAGGAGTTGGTCGTAGGCAGCGCAAGCGCCTGTGCATTATCCTACTTAGTTTAAAAAAACAATAGAGGCGCCATGTTTTTGTGTACATAACACAAAAACTATGTGATTACATCACGTCTCCGGCGCACGTAATTTTGTATCTAAATAAATTAAACGGTTGTCCGTCTTGTCTAAGTTCAGATTTTTTACAACTTTAAAGATAGGTTGTTGTTGATCAATTTGATCATTGCTGAAAAGGAATTAAACTTTGATCCTTAAAACTCAAAACTCAACATTTTTTATTCATTTAGAACGTATATTATACACACATACGTACGTTTTGAAACGTCGAGATTTTATTTTACCGAGGTTTCGGAACGCGCCCTCCGATGAGAAGAAACCACAAGAAACTCATGGGGTTTTTTTTCAATATTTTTTTTTTATCATGTTTTATATTACAATCGTCATAATACAGATATCTGTAATTTGAACAGGAGCAGTTAACAATCATGTCCATGGATTCTCTCAAAATATTTAGACGTGCTATAGTACGCCTTATTACACAATTTAAGTTTAATATATTTTTTGAATCTTGTAATGGACATGTCACATACGTCTTCAGGTAGTTTATTATAATAAAGTACACTAGTGCTACAGAACGACTTACTTATTTTCTGGAGCCTACTATAGGGCACAGTCAGATCATTCTTGTGTCTCAAATTAACCTGACGGACATCACTGTATTTGTGAAATTTACTTGATTTATTCTTATGTACGTATAGCAGATTTTCATAAATGTATTGAGAGTAAACAGTTAAAATGTTTATCTCTTTAAACTTTTCTTCAAGCGATTCCCTGGGGCCCATTTTGTAGATAGCTCGCACCGCTCTCTTTTGCAAAACAAAAATGGTTTCTATGTCAGCAGCACACCCCCACAGCAGGATACCATATGACATGATGCTGTGAAAGTAACTGAAGTAGACTAGGCGGGCCGTCTCAACATCTGTGTATTCCCGGATTTTTTTAACTGCATAAGCTGCGGAACTAAGCCTTTTGGACAGAGCAGGCTTCTTTTTAGGATTCCGTGCCCAAAGGGTGAAAACGGGCTCGGCAGTTAAAATTTTCACAGTAGATGCACTGTTTCTGTTGACGCTATATTAACAACAAAAGTAATAAAAACAGAAAAAATAAATATTTAAGTCGGGTTCCCACACAAACGTAATTTTTTTGTGACCTCGGTATCGGTAGGTACCGTTCGTGAGCGAGGCCGACTCGCACTTGGCCGGTTTTATCTACGATTAGACCAACATCTCCGAGTAACAATCCTACAGAGCAACAGCTTCATACAAGCCCACGGGCGCGGTAGGTACTTCACTACGCGCAGCTATGAGTGCGTGACTTCTCACCGCTTTCCGCTCGGGTATGCCGAGGCCGCCCGAAGAGCCTACTCGGCTCACGTACGTGAACCCGTCGCGTCGGCACACTGTCGGTGAGAGAGGTCACGCACACATAGCTGCGCATGTAGTGAAGTACCTACGCCCGCGCCGCGGGCTTGTATGAAGCTGTTTCTCTGTGGGATTAAGACTCGGTGCCAACACCGCTGTACTACCTACTTGTAACGAGATCAAGATTCTACCATAAATAGAAATACCATAACAAGGCACAACTACAACTAATTAATTAGTATTCAGTCAGAACTCCATCGCGGTCTGGTAGTCAATGTCAACTTCGCCGGCATTGTGATTGTCATGCGATTTCTGTGCAAACAGTATGCTAATTACACAGTTTATCTTTTACGGAATTTAAAAGCAGAACTGCGCCATTTACCATGGATTTAAGATGACGAATTGAAGAATTTGTAGATTTGGTTGTCTTGTCAATATAACTCTTCTACAAAACATAAGGAAACCATATTTTGGTGTTTCATTTTTCCTTTATTATGATGGTTTTGTTTACACGATTACTTAGTTAACTTTTACAACACAACAAAAAAATATAGAGATGTTCATTTTACAACGAAACGGAATATATTTGAACATAGGTTTTTCCCGTATTTATTAGTAGTTACCTGCACTTCATATTGGTAATAACAGTTTTTCCTGATTTATCAATTTAAATAACTAATTTTAAACAAGTAATACTGTTTTGGCGCTAAAAAAGCTACGCGAGTTAGCTACTGCGCGGTTGCGTTTTTAGTCGGTGGTTTTTAGTTATCAATGCTACACCTTAACGACATGACACTAAAATATACGATGTTACCTTTAATACCTTTACAGTACCTATCTGTTGTACCTACGGCTACGTGACAAACGAATGAATCGCGAGTTATCTTCTAGGAGAGCGTGCTACATTTTGGACCTACCCATTACCTATCTTGTCTTCTTCTTCTTCCTTCCCTTGTCCCTTCATCCGGGGTCGGGTCTTCTCGTATTTTTGCGCCAGGTCGTACGATCCTGGGTTGTCGGATGGTCTAAATTTTGTGACTTCATCAGCTTTGACATGCTTGTCCACCATGTATCCGATGGTCTCCCTCTACCTCTCGGCTTCACGGTGATGTTTAGTAAAGAGCTTTGTGGACAGCGTGTTCATCTTTTCGTCTAGATATGTGACCGTACCATCGCAGCCTATTTTCTGTTAGTTTCTCGGTAATCGGAGCGACTTTAAATGATCCTCTAACATACTCATTCCGCACTTTGTCCAGGCGAGTGACCCCACCGGCCCATCTCAGCATCTTCATATCGTTCACATGTAGTTTTTGTTCGTGAACTTTTTTGACAGCCCAACACTCAGACCCATACATTAGCGCCGGCCTCACTGCCATGCCGTCCTGTATATTTTTCCCTTTATCTTTAGAGGCATACGAGGATTAATTACTACCTATCTTGTAAGATAGATAATACCTCTTACGTGACAGTCCTAAAAGTTTAACGTAGGTTAGTAACGGCCGAATACTGAAAAGCAACTTAAAATATGAGGGCTACTTAAATAATTGAGTATACTTAGCTTCTAAATTCAGAAATGTTATGGGTATTTTTGAGCTGCTTAATTGTTTAAGCCGCCCGTTTTGAGTAGCGTTTCAGTATTTGGCTATAACTAGGTGTACCTACATATTCATAGGAAATAATTTGTAATTTTTGCAGAGCTAGAATCTAGGTAATTCAATTGCAAAGAGTACAAGGAAACTAATTAAGAAAGTTTACACTCCAATTCGGCCAATCACAGTTTGCAATCAAATTTTATCACCAACATCTTTATAGACAATACAATTAAATTATTATTCTAACCTGTCTCACACAATGACCCTGCTTGTTTTCTAAGAAACTGTTCAGTCACAGATGATATGCGGTCTGTTGTGGCCATAGTCACGGCAGTAAAAGAGATTTTATGACTATAATGGATGAGAAAAATGTACACGGTATAGTTCAGCAAACTTATATGGTCCGTTTCTAGAAGCCCTGTAGGCGTTTTTATAGCTTGCATAATATGAATGTTTCTTTATCTTTTTTTGTAGTATTCTAATTACCTACTAGCTGACCCGACAGAAGTTATTCTGCGCGTTAAATAAAAAAAACCTAGAACCCTACACTACCACTATCCTACCCTACTAACCACTACCTACCCTACTACTACTTTACCCCACAACTAGTTACCTACTCTCTAAAAAATCCTATGTCCTTTTCCTCGTTCTAAGCTACCTGCCCACCAATTTTCAGCCAAATCGGTTCAGCCGTTCTTGAGTTATCAATAGTGTAACTAACATGAACGACTTTCTATATACCTTTATACAGGGTTACAGAAAAAGTCGTGCTAGATCCGTTGAGGGCGTGGAGTACCCATCATTTCTGACTTATTTCACTATGAAACACCCTACCCTAAACTTAACCCTTTTTGAGATATTCGACTTTTAATTTTTTCATTGAAAATTGCCGATATTTAAGCTACTAAATTTATTTTTGTTTATTTTGTGTGTCTTATTATTATTATTATTGCATTTTGACATGCGTAATAAGATGCTTAAAGACGTCAATCATTAAAATAGTACATTAGTTAATTGAATAGACCGTAGCAGACAAGTGAAAGTTAAGAAATAAAAAATAAATTAGAAAGTTTATTTTTCTCTAAGGGATATCTAAAAAAAACTATATGGCAATTGTTCGGCAGATGTTTTTTAAAATATTTACGTTTCATCAGCTATCTAACGACGTATAACAATCTAGGGATTGTATTACATTTCGTGGAAAAAAGGGACGCTCCAGTAGTAGTAGTAGTTCTAACGGTACCGCGCCTATTGTCCTTCAAGTTAAGACGCACCGTGCGAGCGAGACAAGTGACGATTTATGTAGGTGCGAATGAAAGAAAAAATGTGTAGAGACCGGTTAGGGCTGTGAATACAACAAGGGGTATTGTTTTGGTTGTCAGTCAGTCTGCTTTTGTGCTTCGTACATAGTAGATGTGACATTGTATTGCTCTTTTTCTCGACTTGGCTGTGATTCTGGACTGTTTCTTCTGATTTGTGACTACTGTGCTTGTTAACCGGACTCTGATTTGTACCTGCGATACGGAAGTGTTGAAGATGACGTCCTACACACCTGAAGAATATGCTGATATGCTTATTTGTTACGGATACTGCAATTGTGTGTCTGCGCAAGCTCGCAACGAATACATAACTCGCTACCCCGGTCGTCGAGTGCCGGATGTGGCCGTTTTTGACAGAGTTTATCGAAGACTTCGTGAAACTGGCTCTGTTTTGAGACGAAATACAGACATGGGAAGACCACGAATTGACGACGAAGAACAGGACAATGAGATAGTGCAACGCTTTCGAGCGGATCCGACTACTTCCACTAATATTGTTGCCCGTGATCTGGGACTTTCGCAATGGAGAGTGTGGTTTACCGTGCACACTGCTGGCCTATACCCATACCATTATACGCCGGTACACGTTATTGAAGAAGGAGACCCCGCGAGGAGAATGGACTTTTGCAGATTTATGCTAAATGCTGATGTGGAAGACCCAGATTTTCTAAGAAATATCTTGTGGACGGATGAGTCCAAATTTGATAAAGATGGCATAACTAACTATCACAACGCCCATTACTGGGCCCCAAAAGAACTAAGGAATCCCAATAAGAAAAGAGTGAAGGGGTCCCAACGTAGATTCAGCGTGAATGTGTGGATGGGCATTATCTCCAATCATTTTATTGGACCTTACTTTCTCCCGGATAATTTAAATGGGGAAAGCTACGAAAATTTCCTGAGAGCAGACTTGAGTGATTTGCTGGATGATCTGCCACTCAACCTGATCAGGGACATGTGGTTCCAACACGATGGCTGCCCTGCCCATTTCAGAAGAAGTGTCAGAGACTGGCTGGACACAAATTATCCAAACAAATGGATAGGACGAGGTGGGCCGTTGCCATGGCCAGCAAGAAGTCCGGACATTACCCCCATGGATTTTCATGTGTGGGGGTGCATGAAAAGTCTAGTATACAGCGAGCCGAATCCAGTTTCGTCTGTGGAAGACTTAAGACAAAGGATTGTGGATGCAGCTAACAAAATGAGGACCACATTGACCACTGGAGTAGTGAAGACTGGTCTCCGTAGAAGAATGCGACAATGTATCAGAAATAGAGGCGGCCATGTTGAACATGAACTGTAAACAAGAAAAAGTTGTGTGAAAAGCTTTAATAAATAACATTTCATGCTTACCTATTGTTTTATTTTATTTTTTAGGGCTAAGTATAAATTTTCTTCTCCACTGTCGCCTATGAAACTAATTTTTTTTATAATGTATTTGAATAAAACACTTGATTATTATACCTCGTTAGATAGTTGATGAAACGTAGATATTTTAAAAAACATCTGCCGAACAATTGCCATATAGTTTTTTTTAGATATCCCTTAGAGAAAAATAAACTTTCTAATTTATTTTTTTATTTCTTAACTTTCACTTGTCTGCTACGGTCTATTCAATTAACTAATGTACTATTTTAATGATTGACGTCTTTAAGCATCTTATTACGCATGTCAAAATGCAATAATAATAATAATAAGACACACAAAATAAACAAAAATAAATTTAGTAGCTTAAATATCGGCAATTTTCAATGAAAAAATTAAAAGTCGAATATCTCAAAAAGGGTTAAGTTTAGGGTAGGGTGTTTCATAGTGAAATAAGTCAGAAATGATGGGTACTCCACGCCCTCAACGGATCTAGCACGACTTTTTCTGTAACCCTGTATACCTAATCTAATTAGATATAGGTATTAGGTATAGATTACTTTAGCAACGTCTTTTACAGTCGAATTCACAAACAACCCTATGCGTGGACTCAGCTTTTGTCATATTTTCATTTACGTTGATAATAATAAATTACTCACAAGAGCAAGTCAAATTGTTAAGTCACGATTAGGGTCGTTTGTGAATAAGGCTACGCCAGAAATGAGTATCCAATCTATTCCCAGATTGATCCTTGACGGATTTATCATGAAAACCTTTAAATTGCCGTCATCCTGTCAAATATCGATCGATTCGAAATCAGTAAAACTGGCGATAGATTGATTATTATTTTCGACCGGTAATTATTTAACCCCACATCGCATGAATTTCACCAAGATTTAGAAAACAATAACTGAGTAGCAATAGACGACAACGACAACAATAATAACCTTGATATGATTAACAATCAAAAATAAAACATCCTAAAACAAACCATAAACAAAGAGATAAATGCCCAACGGAACCATAAACAGATCAATCGATTTCCTTTCCTGTCCGTATCTCATACAGTCGAGTTTCATGGGCTGACAGACAGACGGACGCATTGTATGCAGATGTCATGGCGAAAGCAGAACCCCTCAGGCAGTCTTGGTTGAGCGCGGGAAACGTACTGGCACGCCTTTCGCCTCTGAACAATCGCCTAGGAATATCTAAGATTTATCTCAGGTCAACATTCACATTTTTGTAATATTCTGGCGGATGCTTTGCATCTTTTGTGCCTGAAGAATCTTTTGGACAATCTGTATTATGCATGAATGGCTTTGGAACTAATCTTCAAGTTTGAATTATGAGTAAAATCGTCGTTCTAAAAACCTTCGTTGACCTAAACAATTAATTTAGGAATTTTTTAAATGTTTTAGGTCAAATATGCATGCATGGATTCCCAGAAGAAACCCATTTATTCTCGACTTAGACTTTGCTGCCGTGTAGCCCCAGCATAGAATAAGGCTACCCCATCTCTTCGCGTGGGTGTCGTAAAAGGCGACTACGGGATCTGAAGGCCATCGTGGAGTTCTTCCAGTAAACTGCTAGATACAAACAAATGCATATTTCTCCATCATAAGAAGTCAATTGACTGGAATCCCTCACTATAATAACACCAGTCATTAAGAAAACCTAGGCGATCAAACTCAATTGTCTGAAACTGATCAGCAAGTGGTCCAATTGGAGTCCAATGCCGCCGATTCATCAGCTGTCACGTTCATTCATTACCCAAGTCATGGAACAATCTATTTACATTACGACATTCAATGAAAGTGGTTGACATTAATAGTAAGTTCTCTTATGTAAGCTTCGGTTCCACAGAGCGTATATCAGTAGAGATATATGTGACAGATTTTTGATGGTAAACGGGACACAAATACATTATGCAAATAATTGTCATTGGCTAAATGTACTCGAAGAAAACTAGTGTCTTTTGTTTTTATTTAGATCGTGAGCCCAGTTGATCATTATCTAATTTGGAAAGTTGCATTTAGTCCCTAACCGAAACTTACGCGGGCCCAAGCGAACACTACCAAATTAGAAAATTTGGGCCCTGGTCCTAGTTCCGAAAGGTACCATTTATCCCCTAACCCGAAGAAAGAAATAGCAAGAATATAATATTTCTTTCCTATTCCACTAACATTGTAAATGCGAAAGATAAGATGTTTGTTTGTTTGGATGTTTGTCTGTCAATCACGCAAAAACAGAACGGACTTTTTGGTGATGTTTAATACACCAGTATTATATAATTTACTTTTGGTAAATTAGACTGCTTTGCGCCAGCCAGACTGAGCAGAAAATTTAACTCCCAGGAATTTTCTAACACGGTGTTCCTCCATACATTTTTGTGTCGTGTTTAACTTGGGTTTAGTTCTAACTCTGTCTGGTGTAAGTGGCGCTTAAAGTTAATCTCTAAATTCTAATTAAAAATGAACCGTTTTTCATCGTTATACTTTAATAGGTACATTAATGATGTTAGTCAGGAAATCCCAGACACATTTTAAATGACAATTGTTCTTTTAGGCGCCTCAAGGTTAGGCATTGTTGTAGTGCAACCTACAAACCTATTTGGAATGCGAAAATTGCGAAATAACATTCAATCTTGAAAGAAGGAAATACTTCCTAAAACGTCGATAAATAAACCGAAGTTAGATAAGAAGGCACAAAATTCTAAATAGTATTTAGGTAGGACCTTTTTTAAGACGTGTTTCCATCGCAAAAGAGAAATGGGAAATTAAAAAAGCTTCAACGGTTGTAATGTATAGCGCGAAAGAGTCGTAGAACTATGTTCCCATTGTAAGTGGAGCGGAGTCATTAATGTGTCAGTTTAACATCTCACAATCGTTTTCAAGCGCGGAAAAGTGAAGGTTACGATCGGTGTCCTTATAAATATCTTTCATTTCGCATTACTCTTTTGCGGTGGGAAAGGACACAGCTTTATATCTAGAAATATTTATTTATGATCATTTTAGGTAGGTACCTATCTAATTTTAAGTAAGTCTTGCTAAGTAACTAATTGATTTCATGAAGAGGAGGACTTTAAAATTAATTTCTTAGGTAGTAAAATCTGAATATTAATTAAAATCCACCTACTTTATTGTTATGATTTGTTTTATGGAAAATAAGCGATTAATATGCAGATTGTTTGTAATAAGTTTCAATCAAAGTTACAGATTAGGTAATAACTAACTAAATACAGGTTTTTAAACTAACTTATTGGATGGACTGGGTCATTGAACACAAGCCACTTCAGACAACAAATGCTAAGAATGCGCATACAATCGTGCCACTTTTGGCCCAAGATTCAATGCTGCCCACTTCGTGAAGGACCATTTTGCGACTGTCAATTTTCATTTGTTTTCGTCAGTATTACTTTGCAGGCTACGGCTGCCAAATCTGCTGGCTGCTCCGTGATTACCAAATACAAGATCATTGGCAAAGCATTTGTCGAAACAATGGCGAATCGAATTGCGCCCGCGCCAGGGCATGAGCAACTAACTCGTCCTGTATTGTATTGCATTGAAATGCAAGGTCGAACATCGCTACTGTCCAAACCAAAACATTAACTGAAAAAGTTAGTAGGTGTTGTACAGTTGTCTTGGCTGTAATAGTAGGTTTATATTATGGGGGTCGTGATTTGACCCAGTTTTCTGTAATTTCGGAGTCGATCTGGGTACAAATAGGCGGAATTAGCTGTAGCTGACTTAGCTCAGCTGCACCGGATTATCTCAAGAAACCCCTTTTGGTTGCCTTTTACGACGGGCTAGAAGAATATGGCTACGGCCTTTTACCGTAGCCATATTCTTCTAGATGAGCGGTGGTGTTGGCTAGGGGTAGATTCCTCGACTTTCATTCCTAAGGTCATGCGTTCGAATCCTGGCTGACCGCGCACCAATGTCTTTTTCTTTAAGAAAAACTTATGTGCGTTATTAACATCGCTCTTGCGGTGGAGGAAAACATCATGAGGAAACCCACGGCTTAGTTGACTCCAGACGTATTGACCTGTTCTTTCCTCTGGATATAGCTGACTTGGCTGGGTGGTATAGGTGCTGGGCAAGCCTACTCCACCTAACAATGACCCGGACACTACAGCGCCATAATAGCATGGATTAAAAAGTTGCGGCTGTATAAATCATCTAAATATAGATGAAAAGGCCAATTATTCTAAGCCCTGTTTCCTGGGTAGGTACAAAATATACGGTTTTCATTTCAATATCATTTAGATTCAGTTTTCGAAATGATCAAAGTACTAATGTACTGTAAGTTCAACCTACACCTACCAGCACAAAGTCGTTAAAAAATTAAATGCAAATTCTAGTCAAAGTAAATGGTTACATTAAATCCTTACGTTTCATAACGCAAATGACGCAACTGTGACTAAATAGCTTCATACGTGCATGCGCGTACGCAAGCAGATTGTATCGTGCAAGATCGCATGCTCCGATTTCATATACAAACATCACGAACTAACTTGTCTTTTTATTTGTGAAGGTCTACTCACGAATTATATTAAATGTTAGGCGTGCCCGCTTTTACCACGGTTTTGAGTTTGTGAGAAGTGAGAACCGAGAAGCGAAGTGCGAAAAAGAGGTTTTTTGAAGAAAAAACGGGGTTAAGTGAGAATTTAATACGCGTAGGAGTTCCGTATTCCGTTCCTAATTGTTACATTTCTTAAAAATATAGATTTTGGATTGAAATTAAACTTATTTAATTAATCCCGAAGAAGAGGTCTCGAAACGTTGAGAATTGATACAATGCTGAAAGTAATACGGGATTAAAAGTATTAAAACTGAAAAATGAGTTCAATTTCCTAAAATTAGTACAAGATTTTAGCCGTGGTGGGTTAGAAGTTAAACAATTTTAGGGGTTTGAAGCTGCCGAGAACAATGCATATGATCCAAAGCAAGATCTTCAAAAAATCAAAAAGTTGTTAAAGTCCCCACACGACGACGTTAAATTTATCTCAGTAGGTGACGATTGGACTCTGCTTGCTTCTGAGAAAAAAAGTCTAGCTAGACACTCGACTGACAGTCAGACGGATAACCGGGTGATTCTATGAAGGTTCCGTTATTATTCCTCTTATGGCATAGAATTTAAGATAAGGAACCCTGAAAAAGGTGTTCATAAAGATTCTTAATTTCTTTACTATGCCTATTCATACATTCCTAAAGCTTTTTGCCTACTTTCTATTCGCATTTTATGCCATGAGTTTTGCCTTAGTGTCTTTCTGTGTAGTGCACCCATACTCGGCTAAATTACTTGCCCTATAATTATGGCTATATACCTACATGAATTAAAAGGGGCTAAATACCCTTGACCATTTACCATCACTCGCAGATCGATAGACGCTTATTGACTACTAGCTGGGCTCCGTAGTTTGACCCGTGTAAGTCCCGATCCGATTAATAACATAATATTGTTGAAAAAAAATTAGGTGATGTATAATCATGGGTTTAGTAATGTCAAGCATAATTTTCAGCTGAAAACATAACTGGTTTTTTGTAAATAAAGAAAAAAGATCGAAATGTCACGCAACGTGGCGTGTGAAAAATCACTTTTTTTACTCTACTCATTCATGATCACTTCATCTCTTTCATAAATGAGGATTTCAATAATAATTCATAATTATTGATTATATTTCTTACAAAAAATCGATATTAGGTACGACTATATTCCAATGAAACATTTCAAATTATCTCATGTTCTATCATGTGAGAAAAAAATGTGTCACAAACGTGGGTCCGTATATTTTTGGTTATAGCTTTTGTCAGAATTGATTAACAGGCACTGGCAATACTAAGATTTAAAAAAAAAACCCGGCCTTTTGCTTATTCGGTGCGGTGTGGAAGCAGACGCGATCGTTTAAAAAGGTATGATATTTTTTTGTTCACTAACTCGATTTTGTAAAGCATAACACGTCAAGCACGTGGCTTCGATAAATGTTGTAATTACTGTGGTATTCACTCGCACCTTATTTATTTGATAGATAATACTGTGATTTTGATTTCGTATTGATGCCGGTCGAATGCTACAATTTTTAAGTTATGTTTTAGCGGCACGTTCGAAAAATGTCACAAACGTGGTTTGAAATTCCTGTCACAAACGTGGAACTTCTTAGGCACGTCTGTGACACGTCACCACGTTTGTGACTTTTGTACACTTTTTAACACAAAATACGCTGCAATAACATCCATAAATTCTTTAAAACAGGTTCACGCAGGGCACGCATCACGCTATAAGCTTAGCATGTAACTATAGTTGGGATTTGAAACATTTTCGCTGTTGCCTGTATTGCGCTTTGCTTATAATTTAACTTTCGCAGATGGGAAGAAAAGAGAAGACCGAAGAGCAAATTCAGGCCGCTAAAAGAGAAGCTGAAAGGAAAAGACGAGCTCGTACAAAAGCAGATAAGGACAGATATGCGCTACATAAAGTTAAAGAGCAGGAGAGGCGTGAAAGAAGGAATCAAGATAAAAAGACAAAGACCATAGCTGATTTGACGCCCAGACAACAGCGAATACAGCGAAAAGAATGGCGTGAAAGGACGAGCAAAGCTAGATTGATAAAAAAAACAATGAACGTTTGTTGCAACGACTTCGAGAAGACTCTCCTTCGACGGACAGCGACATAAATAGTATCAATGATTTAGGCAATAATGTGGTTAAGCAACCAGCTTCGCCCTCTATATTAGATTTTACTGAACCAGTTCTCTCACCAGCCACACTGTGTGCGTCATCCTCTACGCATGGTTTTGGTAACCAAGTTCCATCGCCATCCACATCATTTGCGTCGCACTCTACGTTTACCATTGCTGACCGAGTGCTATCGCCATCTGCATCGTGCGGACATTGGACTCCAACCAGACAAAGAATAGCCTGGTATGAAATTAGCTAGACAAAATAGAAACTCCAAAGATGCCATCATAAAAGAACAAATGATCTGGTGGGCGCTGCGGTCCAAAGGGGTGCCAGAAACTTATAAGAACGGCGGTTTGCAACTCAATGTAGCGAGGACCGAATATTTGGCTAGTAATACCACAGCTCGCACATCTGTCTGCGTGGACGGTCACATGGTCGAGTGGACAGACTAGTTTAAGTACTTGGGATCTGTGCTTGACAAGCACGAGTCCGGCGACATCGATTGCGACGTCAAGTCCCGTATTTCGGCAGCTTGGGCTAAGTGGCGAGAGGTAACTGGTGTCATCTGTGAACCGAAAATGCCGGTTAAACTGAAGGGACAGGTCTATAAAACGATCATTAGACCTGTCCTTTTGTATGGTAGTGAGGCGTGGCAAGTGCTTGAGCGACATAAGCAGGTGCTGCATGACGCGATGAAGATGCTGCGCTGGATGTGTGGAGTGACACGAAAAGACCGCGTCAGCCCGCATCAGGGGCAGCCTTCATGTTGCAGATTTTGAGATATTGCAGATAAATTGCAAGAATGGGGCTTACAACAAACACAAACAAAAAATTAAAATTCAATAGGGTAGGGACCTAAAAACTACAACTATAATCAAACACAAACAATTAGTCAGCTGCTGAGGCAGCTGCCGCTGTACGGCCCAAGTGACATGCCGCAAAAGTACTGACGCTGGTGCCATCCTAGATAAGGCATCTCTCCCTCTCCCAGGGAACCAACGTCAGCCCATCCGGCCTCTTCTCTTCGTACGACTAAGGCCAGGCGGCTCCATGACACAAGGGATATTCGCCGAAACAAGGGCCCTCCGAATTACGTAATTAAGTGCGTGTTGACAAGGAAATATCCCAGGACATCGACAACAACTTAAAGCATGGTGGCCACTAGCCTCCACTATAGAAACACAAACGCATAAATGAGGCTCACATACGTCGAAGATCCCAGGCGAATAGCCACAGCCACACGCAGTGAACTTTCATTAAACAGAGTGCCAAGATGAGGCGATGGTAGTGCAACCACGCACCCGAATCTGGCCTCGACACAATCCTTGTTCACGCCAAGTCTACCCCCACCGCACGGTCTGAATGTGCTAACATTGTAATGTATACCTAATTGGTAATAAAAAAACGAATCATATATAATTTGTTTCATTAAAATAAACCTTAGTGTCATAAACGTGGATAGGTTGTCACAAACGTGGACGCTGAATTGTTTCAAATAAATCTTAGTGTCACAAACGTGGATAGGTTGTCACAAACGTGGACGCTGAAATTTTTCAGTTGCATTTTTTCAGGCATCTAAGCATATTTAAGCTCAGCGAGTAATAATAGCTTACTTCTCTAGCTTACATCTACCTATTAAGACAAAAAAAATCGAGATTTATGAGACAAAGGCCAATAACGCACAAATTGAGAATGACCCGTATGTGCCTGACTTCTACGAATTTTATAGGCAAGAAAACTATAAAATTAATAGAAGACACTAATTAAAGCCTCCAAAAGGCATCGCCATGGCGTAGGCTCGCACCACGACCAAATCCTCCCAACTAAACAAACAGATTTAAAGATAAACTAACTAAATCGTCGCTAAATACCAAAAATTAAGTCGAAACAGCCTTGGTGCGTCCATTTAAAAAGTACAGGACAGCGAAAAGCACCAAACAAGGCTGTCGAATAAACTTCCTACGCGAGATATCCTGGTAAGCATGTATTGACATTACCGATACTGGCTCCGTTTAAGAAACCTGTCCGTTTATTTTGGTGGGAACCTGTTATGGATCCTGTTCTTTATTAAGGGACGAAGAGACAAAACTTCAAACTGGAAATCGTACGTAAGTAACTGGTCATTGTTTCAAATTTAAAATTACTATAAAGTAACTTGAAATATTGTATGCTTTGTAGCCAAAATAGATTTTAACTAAGTTATACCATATCCCATGCCTTCGCTTCACCTAACCACAAATAGGCTTTGGTCATAAATCTCGTGAGTAGGGCATGCAATATCGGAAGGTTTTCAATCTCGGGACGATATCGATATTAAGAGCTCAATCCCGGGATCCCGGGATTGATACTGAGATTTTAGATATCGTTAAAAAGGCGAATTTAATACAATAAAAATGTGTTAAATTTAAAATATTTAAGACTCTAGTGGTTTCATTACGTAAATAAGTTACCCCGAGGGCCGTCCACCCCATCATTTTGGAAATATGGCGGACAAATACCCTAAACCCGAAAGTGTCTAAACTTTCACGCCAAATTCTAGGCGCACCACTAAAATGATGTTAGCAGAAAAAAATTGCATGCGAGCTTGTATAAAAAATAATTGTCTTAAAAATTGCAATGAATCACGTTACTTGTATTGTTTTAAACATTTTACCAATTCCCTACGCTTCTAAATCTTTACAGATCTCTTCCTCAGGGGTAGACTAATTTGGGTTTAATTTTAATAGTTCTATTCAATCATTCCATGAGGAAAAATATAGCTAAAAACCTTAATTTATACCCAAATAGTAAATTGCTCAAATTTCGATATCGGATCACTCAATCCCGGGATTATAATATCGAACTTTTGCGTCCGAGATCCCGGGATTACGATATCCCGGGATCCCGGGATTCATGCCCTACTCGTGAGGCTACGACGACGCACTTACGCTGACTTATTCGCGTAATGGTAGCCAGGCTGCGGCTGCCAGCATCAAATAAATGACATTGTATGGGAGCCCGCGCACTAGGCAGCCACGAAATCCTAGCTGAATTCTGGCTGCCGCAGCCAGGCTGCCCTAGTGCGCGGGGTACCTTACTCGTTGACTCTGTCAAAATAATAGTAGGTATTAGGTCGATAGACTCGCTCAACCGAAACAAGTCCTTATCATTGTTATCTGATAAGAGTATTGATAACGACCAAAGAATTGATTAAATATCTTTACTGACTAACATATAAATACCAATGTGGGTAAATAAATACATTGGTAGGTACATGAATTAAGCAGGTATTTATTACGTCACTTATCGTATAGATATTTTATTAATGTTGTCACATTTCCGGGTTAGGTTTGTGTGTAAAATCCCCCGACACTTTGCAAAATTTCCAAAAATGGTTAAACTGTTTGAAAAATTTAATGAGGCACCACAGCATTAGGTTGGCATTGGTACGGGTCCCGGCAAATAAGTTGAAAAGTTTGACGTGGAAGAGGAAAGTTCGCGCAGTACATTGTACAAGCGCCTTCTATGAAAAATCGACTTCTGCGCATCCGCCATTTTTTTTAACTAATCTGCCGCCCACTGTAGGCAATTGGTAAACCATGTATGTAAAAATGTGAACTTGTAAAAGTGTATAAAAGCGCTAAATAGGTAAGTACCTACCTACCTAGTTAAAACTAGACAAGAAATAAGGGGACTGTGGCTAAGTAGGTAGGTATATCTAATCTACCTTTACCTAAGTAGGTTCTAGGTAGGTACCTACGTACAAAGGGAAAGGTGAAAATCAAAACAACTTGAGCACTCAATGGGACTGACCTAACCGCTTATCTAGCTAGCTAGACATAATCTAGCATCTAGGCTAGCTAGGCCGGGTACCTACATACTTGCGACCATGGAGTCCTGTTCACGTCAACGACCTGTCAATGAACAGGTATGGCTGTCAAGCCGTTTGCGGTTTCTGTGGTGTTTGCATCAATGTAGAAAGAACCTAGGTAGGTGTGTAGGTTCCTACCTACCTAGGTAGGTACAGTATGGACGACAGACGTTAGGATTTGTTCCAAGTTTGGAAAGCCTTTCAAAACCTTGGATCACTTATGTATGAATGTCGTTTTTACCCGACTGCGCGACGCAAAGAAGGGTTATGTGTTTATCAGTCCATGTATGTATGTTTGTTTTTTAGGATTCCGTTGCCAAATGATAAAAACGGGACCCTATTACCTTACTCCGCTGCCTGTCTGTCACGGCTGTATCTCATGAACCGTGATAGCTAGATAGATAGACAGTTAAACATTTATGGAAACGAGGAGAACCAAATAATAATTGGCATTTCTCATATTTTTTTTAGATGATTTATTACAGCTTTACATCGCATGCTACTTTCAATCGATGCTTTCTAAGGCGCTGTAGTGCCCGGGACATTGTAAGGTGGCGTAGGCTTGCCCAGCACCTAGGTATACCTACTTCTCCCAGCCTAGTCAGCGATGCCCAGAGGAGAGAAGTCAACACGTCCGTCTGGAGGTAACTAAGCCATGGGTTTCTTCACGATGGTTTCCTTTACCGTAAATTTTGAATTTGTAAGAGCAGTAGGTAGGCAGGTAGGTAATAAAGGCACCTACCTACCAACCAACCACTAAAATATTTTTTAAATAAATAAACCGGTCAGAAACTTATCGGACAACCTTTGACCTATAGATCTGCGATCCGTTAGCTAGCCCAACAAAAATAGAGGGACCACACAAAATTCCCTTCAAAAAAAGGCTAAACCTGCATTGTTTCAAAAGAACCATGACATCAGTGACCACCTCTCTCACCGTTATCTCACCATGGTCCAACACCATAACAAAACCGTACTCACCGAGAAAAAAAAAGTCCAAGAATTGAGATCTCTCTCACGACAAATCCAACTCGAAAACGACAGTGTTTCGCGAGATTTCTGTCACAAAATCACGTGAAAACTTAACCAAAACACTAGTCACAGTTCAAAAACACAAAAACATTAATTACACAGGCACTTTTATTGTAATTTTGTGTGAAAAACACGTAGATTCTCGTAAAGTTTTGTGAGAAAGATAACACGCGACCAAACACGGCCGACCTCGGTGACGGTTGCGTTGACACTAGCGCTACGTCGCGCTTCATCGTGATGGCGGCAGCAGGAACTAATTCGCATGTTTGAATTTTTGAAACACGATGAGGCGCCTGCGCTTGCGCTTGCCTTGTTTGAAGGACGCCGGACGTGAAGGTAGATCTATGAATGGATTTGAATATTTTTCAAAATCAATAAAACTAAGTGATCATAAAACTAGGAAGGTATATATACCTAATAGAATATCAAAATCTCTAGGTACCTACCTAGGTAGGTACCTAGAGATTTTGATATTATTAGGTTAGTAGCTACTAACCTAATAATAATGATGATGATACACGCATTATTTACGTTCTCAAAATGACGAGCTACGTTAAACAAACTTAGTTTAGTTGGAGATGGCTTTAGTCTAGGTAGGTAGAACATGATAAGTGCTACTAGGTGCTTACAGGTGCATACTATTCATTCATGTATTCAATCAATAAATGAATGAATAAATGAATGAATAGTATTACTTCTAGCAAGAGAAGACCTATCTATAATTTTTATGTTAAACAATGTTAAAATGTTATCCACAGACGGGAATTTCAAAGAAGGTATAACAAACGGACAGGTGAAAATATAATAGCAGATGGTCAGGGGCGGTTTACACATCGCGTTTTTATAGTAAACCGTTTTTTGAACGTTCAGCTGTTATTTAAGAGGATAGTCTCCATTCTCTTTCTCCATACAAACGTAGTTTAAATTTTCCTCCCTGGATAAGGACATTAGAGCAAATAATATGTTTATGCCATAAAACTTATATCTGTCATGCATGACTATGCATCTACTTACCTTTTTATTTTTTTCATTTTATTATTTTTACTTAATTATTATTTTAATTAGAAAATCAAAAAAATAAATAAAAGGTAGATGCATTGTCATGACAGATATAGGTTTTATGGCATAAACATATTTGCTCTAATGTCTTTATCCAAGGAGGAAAATGTAAACTACGTTTGTATGGAGAAAGAGAATGGAGACTATCCTCTTAAGGGATCCATAATCCAAACCGCTTCGACTAACCTAATGTAATAAAAAGTGATAAAGTAACAAAGTACCTATATATTATAAGTACCTACTATATGAGTATCACCTAAAGTAATCAAAGCAAATGAAATAAAATTTTCGTTTCGGGGTATTTCCAGATCTTCTGTTCACAAAAATAATAAATAAATAATAATAAATAAATTCTGTGAACAACGCACAGCGCCATCTAGCCCCGTGGTAAGCGACTAAGCTTGTGTTACGGTGACTAGACAACGGATATAATACCTACTTATATTTATTTTTCTTTTGTAAATACATACATATTATACATAGAGGGACACCCAGACCAGACACAAATATTTATTCTATAAGCATAAATATTTGCACCCGGCGGGAATCGAACCCGCAACCTCCTGCATTGCAGTCGCGCTTTCGCACGACGCGCCACAGAGGCATTGCCTACATGTAGGCAGTAGGCACGACAGAAGGAGAAGGGGACACATGGGGGTCTAGAAAGACGTTGAAACTACAGGACGTTGAAAAATGGTTATTATAATAAAGCTATACAAATAAAACCCAAAAAATGAGTTTAATTTCATGTAACCATTGCGAAAACCTGCAAAAAAAATATTTTTTCGTAACTACACTACATACTTTTAGATCTAAGGGCTCCCCGTGGCTTTCCCTCACCGGTTACTTACCCATAAAAAAAGAAAAACCTTTTTTTCACCCCTTATCGTCCGATCCTATAGACAGCGAGATATAGCTCTACGATTACCTACCCACTATAAATACCTACCTATGTATTGAACACACAAGCTTCAAATGTCAACATGTAGGCTACATACAGTTGCAGTTAGGGCCAAGGTAATCAGGTATAGTGAAACTAAGTACTAGATTGACACAGGCTTTTGACAATCTATCTATCTTTTGCTGATTTATTAGTATTCGTTCTGCGGTGGGAATCGAACCCGTAACATTTTAGCTCTTATGCAATGAAGCATGAATTCTGAACAATCAACACTAATATCTACATTTACAAAGGAAAGATTTGTATTTTTGTGTGTATGTATGTATGTATGTGTGTCTGTATGTTTGTATTGAATAAACTCAAAAACTACTGCGCCGTTTCAAAAAATTCTTTCACTAATAGAAAGCTACATTATCGAGGAGTAACATAGGCTACCTTTGATCCTGATATTCCCACGGGATCGGGATCAAAAGTAGCCTAAATAATGTTTGAAATCGGCTCAGTAGTTTTTAAGTTTATTCATTACTAACATTGAAACACACATACACACAAAAATGCAAATCTTTCCGCTTTATAATATTAGTGTATATGTAGAAAAGAGATTTTTGTTATTATGCCCAATCTAAGGAACCGATTTCGATGAATTTAAGAACGTAGATAGCTGAACAAAGCTTCTTTTTTAGGGTTAAAAGGACCCTTTTACGAAGACTCCAGCTCCACTGCCCGTATGTCACCAGGCTGTATTTACCTAATTATTGAAGACTGGATCAAAAGTAGCCTATGTTTCTCAGGGTGAATGTAACTTTCTAATGGTGAAATATTTTTTTAAATCGGCTCAGTAGTTTTTGAGTTTATTCATTACAAACATACAGATACATAAACACACAAAAATACAAATGTTTCCTCGTTATAATATTAGTGTAGAAGTGTAGATGTAGATTAGTGTAGATGACTGTATTTTCCTTTAAAATATTTCTACGAGCCATATAGGTACTTCTACTCCCCGACTAACCTTACAAGAGCAACTAACAAGTGTGGACTGCCTAACTGCACCCAATTTAAGCGGTGTAATGTAAACCGATTATCTAAGAAAGTGAACACAATGAACGTTCTCTGCCTTAGGCCCCGGGGTAATCTAACAATGTTATAAACCTGGAGAAAGTTCAAATATTAATTGAAGAAAGCCGTGTTTTATTTGAGAGCATCATCTTCAAGAGGAAAGTCTAGTCTACCTATCTTTCTTCGTACAAACGTAGTCGACTGTTTTCTCCCTGACAAAAATGACAAAAAAAATCTGTTTATTTCTTTTTGTTTTGGTTTTGTTTAGTTTTATCTTGTATTATTATTTTATTTTATTTTATCTCTTTTAGGTACAATTCATTAGGTACAATTGAATTATAATTGTAATGAATTTAAATATTACATCCGTTGTTTAGTCACCGTAACACAAGCTTAGCAGCTTACCGCGGGGCTAGATGGGATGTGTGTTGTTCACAGAATTTAAAAAAATATGAAAAATAGGTACTTTTCTATCGACTCTATTTTGAGACAAGATTGTAAGAGCAGACTTGGGACCCAGACCTCTTTCTCACGGGCAATGAGTTTAATTTCAATACAACAACGTAACAACAAAAAAAAATCAATCATATTTTGTTAAACCCACCTAAGATCATAATTCATAAAACAGCGAGTAAACAATCTGAATCTGAACAATAATGAAATAAATCATCAAAGAATCTATTAAATACTCCTACAGATGCGTCAGTTACCTGTTCTAAGGCCATCTAGTCTAGTATGTCTAGATTAGACAATGCCTGGGTTCTTAATTGGTAGTGCTGATAACCGGTAGAAGACCTTGGGAAGAAGACGGTGGGTGAGGTGGACCCGTCGCAACTTCCTCAAATATGTGCCATGCGGTTTTACTCGTGTTAAAAGAGAATTTCCCGCTCTGGTCATGACCAAATCATGGTTTACTTTGATCAGTTTGGAAGTCACTCAATAGACTACGAACTCAAGTTGGTCGCTGCAGGAGAAACCTGGGAAGATAAGGTATGATTGATCTAGTTAGTTAGTTGGTGGGTCTTGAGTTGTTTTTAGTCGTTATTTATACTTAGTTATGTATTTTTCCTAATAAACCTAAATAAATAATCTTGATGATGATGATCTTGATCATGATTTGCTTTTATCGTGTGCGTGTCCAAATAAATGATTTTTCTTTCTTTCTTAATCTAGCCCGGTTTTAGTACGATTGTGGAGCCGACGGACGATGTTAGCTAATGAAAGTGGCAAACAATTTGCAATTTACTGGAGCGGGTGGGTCTAATGACTGAAGTATGTAGGTATCGGAAGAGAACTGTAACAATTGAAGCGCCTTCTTCTATAAAAATGGTGAACATTTTTGACATTGAAAATTGTCTTCTTCGCTCTTACTTAAAATGACATAAGTACATCCCGCTGTGCCTTCAAACCCAAGTTAAATCTACCCTCACTTTTTGTAGGCAAGAAAAATCAAAATAAAGCGCATCTAAATCTACTTGTTTTATCATAAGACACATCACTGGGTACCGGTGGACAATGTAGTCAGTCAAACACGTCCCTACACGACACATGAATGGCAAATGGCAACTGGCGATGACCTAGAAGAGATCTCGTCGTGCCATATGGTGACTTTATATGGCCGCGCCAGCTGCCGGCCGTGACCGACCACCCTTAACTTTACTAATTGACAAGCTGTATCACGTGGTTGCACCCTCGTAAGTACCGAAAACATGGGAAAATTTCGAAAATCTTTATTTCTTATCAAATGCCTAAATCGCATGAAGAACACACTGTCAGTCCTCTACTACCAGTGGTTTAGGCTGTGCGTTGATCCTTCATTTAGTCAGGACAAAGCATTTTATATACAGGGTGGTCCAACTAGTGACGTCAAAAAACTTTTTTTAGATTCCTCACACCTGGGGGTATCCGAAAATACCCCATGTATGTTCAGCGATTTTTTGTAGTTTAGGAGTTATGGCCTTTTTTCTCATTTTCTACTAAAATGCGACCACTGAGACCTATTTGGTTATATTAACTGCAATAATTTAGATAATTGGCTGATTTATTTTCAAACGTGGAGCAGAATAACAGGGTCATGTTACCTGTTACAAAAAAAGGCGTAACACTAAACAAACTGTTACAAATGAAAAAAGTATTTCATAAAGTGAGCGTAGACAAAACGCTATAAACACTTTAAAGAGCAATTAAAGAAAAACTCGCCTATTATTTTTTTTCAAAACCAACTTCAAAAACTTCCTTACTTCATTAGCTATCTACCCTATTATTTTTATTGGTCTATCATTAGAGGATCATATCAAAAAATTTATTTAAAAATTCTTTGGTCGAAAATTCTCAAATTCCCAGGTGTGAGGAATCTAAAAAAAGTTTATTGACGTCACTAGTTGGACCACCCTGTATAGAGAGGAGAAATATTTGTAAAGTTTGTATGGAGAAAAGAGTGGGTATCCGTTCCCCCGGTCTGTTAATCAAAAGTCAACATGTATAGGTACAATACACGTAAGCACATTAGTTACCGACTAGCAGATTCCCGCGGTTTCACCCGCGTAAGTCCCGATCCCGTGAGAATATCTGATCAAAAGTAGCCTATGTTACTCAGGGTGAATGTAGCTTTCAAATGGTGAAAGATTTTTTGAAATCGGTCCAGTAGTTTCGGAGATTACCCCCAATATACATGCATACATACATGTTACCAACGTTACCTCTTTATAATATTAGTATAGATTGATAGCGTACGACAGATACGTTTGATGTAGTTTTAGAAGTGTTCATTTACACTGATTAACTACCCGGTTAAACTATATCGGCCGATAAAAAGACTGTAGTCTGAGGGGGTTCCGAAGGGTCCTTAGGGGGGTTGGGGTCAGGCCGTAAAAATATTGCCAAATCTATTTGGAGAAGGAATGGTAAGTCATCTTGACTTACCTACTGCGCCGACCCCAAATAATTTGTGCTCCCAAATGGGATGCAACCGGGAACATCGCTCAGTTGAGAGGAATACGAGTACCTAGTGTCAAAAATGGCAATTTGAGACAACATAGAATTGAACTGTGATCGCGTACTTCCAAGAATCACAGTCTCCCGGATATTGTTTTATTCAGTTTGATCATCATAATACAGTTTCTAGAAATAAGGAAATCGTAAAGTAAATTGTTTAGGTACGTAACAGTTTTTATTGTTTACCATAGGTATATCTAGGAACATCTTACCTATATCTTAAAATCTGGAAACTCCTTTCTTAATAAGAATATTTTAAGGGTTCCGTACTCAAAGGGTTCCTAAGACTCCTCTGTGTGCCTGTCACCAGACTATACCTTATAAACCGTGATAGCTAGACAGCTGAAATTTTCACAGATGATGTAAGGGGTTTCTGATTTTAATAATAAGGCGTTCAGTGGGGACTCAGTGGGGACATTCACACTCCACAGCCTCTGATCCGATGTCGATGACAGAAATGACTGTGCTGTCTCCATCATATTGAATATGATGGAGAGAGATACTGAATTTGGTGCCCGTGCCACACCCGTGTTGCTCGCGTCCGGGGAATTTAATCCTTGGTCTTCTACTTTTCGTGTAGTGGTGTGGCTTATCTAGTGTTAGAGTTTCCTGGTCGCCTTAAGGCCTCTAACTTGACCTGCGAACGACTACTATCAGAGATAACCAATACTTGATTACCTGAACCAACGCAAAGGAACTAAGTTTTACAGAACTTTTTTCAGAACAGCACGTTTTTTTTTTATTGCCCCACAATAGGGTATGTGAGGCAGTATATAAAAAATAATCTAATTTTATTCCATAACTAGCTGCGTCCCGCGGTTTCACCCGCGTAAGTCCCGATCCCGTGGGAATATTGGGATCAAAAGTAGCCTCTAGCCTTCCTCAATAAATGGAATATCCAACACTGCAAGAATTTTTCAAATCGGACCAACGGTTCCTGAGATTAACTCTTCAGCTTTATAATATTAGTATAGATGACTTGGCAGATGTATTTGACGATACCTGTGTCTAAATGCTCAAGTCGTGCGAAACCAATTCACAAAAAAATTAAACCAACGTTTTTTTTTCTGAGAAGAATGGTGGCCCAAGGCGATCTGTTACACAAATTATGCAAATCCAATTGATTTATATTCCGCGTTGAGGTCGAGTCCACAGTGTAGTAATTAAAACAGTGAGAGTACAGCGGAGGCGTTGTGGGAAAGTAACAGTGTAATATGTATGTAGTAGGTAATTGACATAGATTAACTACCTAGATGTTAGTTGGTATTATTAGTTATTTATTAGCTGTGCACCGTGGATTTGTCCGGGTAGTTCCCGTTTCCGTGGGAATACTGGGATAAAAATATCCTGGTCGAAATAAAATACCAGTGTGTCAAATTTTATCTAATTCCGCTTAGCCACTTTTGCGTGTTTGGCGCACACAAACATACAATCAAACATCTAACTAAACTTTCGCATTTATAATTATTAAGAGGACAGTCTACCTACTCTTTCTCCATACACACGTAGTCGACTGTTTCCTCCCTGGATAAAGACATTAGAGGAAATATGTATATGCCATAAGTCCTATATCTGCCATGCCTATGCCCCTACGTTTTGTTTTTTTTCATTTTCAATTAAAATATAAATAAAATAAAGAAAAATTAGAAAATGAAAAAATCAAAACGTAGGGGCATGGTCATGGCTGATATAGGACTTATGGCATAAACATATTTTGACTAATATCTTTATCCAGAGAGGAAACAGTCGACTACGTTTGTTAAGTTTGTATGGAGAAATGAGTAGGTAGACTGTCCCCTTAATATTTTTTATTTCAGAATTGAGTCCATAATTTCGTAAATATTTTTAGAAATTCCCAAATCTATAAAGAACATAGTCAGCAGAAGTTACGTAGGAGTATAATATAAGTTTTACCTAACATATTGCGTAAAAACACAAAACTCTCATACATAATCTGATAAAATTAGAAGAAATATAAAAGCATTAAGTAAATGAAAGTTTAAGTAAAAGTTTATTCGGACAACTGTAAGTTATTTGAATAATATGTAAATACAAGAACCATGTAATCATTTTCTACGACATAATTATGATGAATTCACCTTAGATGAAAACAAAAAACAGCGGATACGTTAACTAAAACTGCGTCTTGCTGACGCACTAGCCTCAGTCGTATGTCGAACAGTTGCCGCGTGAGCACGTGCTGTCACACTGCGATTATCTTATTGAGATCCATAAGAATGCCTGTCTGCTCATTTTACAAATGCCTGAATCATTCTTAAAGACAAATGTTTTTAAATACAATAATTTTATGAAAAGGCATGTAGGTGTTTCTAGCTCATTTTTCGAATACGAAATGTTAGAATATACCGTATTTACTATTTTTGTTTTCATCTAAGGAATTCCCTGACATCTGATGATCTCGGCTGATAAAACTAACTAACACGGATCCAGTGGTTTAATTGACGTTAATTTAGTGAGATGCTGATGTCGGTAAACCCGCCGACATCAGCATCTCACTAAATTAGCTTTGACTGTTTGACTTCTGCATACATAATCCGTCACTCTAAGGAGTTCGTCATGTCTGTCTGTCCGCAGCTTAGATCAGAGTCGCTTAGTATGTAGTATACTAAGAAGCTGTACCTTTGCATAAATATGATATACTACCTGCGTCCCGCGGTTTCACCCGCGTAAGTCCTGATCCCGTTGAAATATCGGGATCAAAAGTAGCTTATGTTACTCCTCGATAATGTAGCTTTCTTTTGGTTTTAATTTTTGAAATCGGTCCAGTAGTTTCGGAGATTCCCTAACCCCAATATACATACATACAAACATACACGTTACTAACGTTACCTCTTTATAATATAAGTATAATAGATAGATAACGCCCGCGCCGCCGACAAAATTGTACAATAAAAAAAACATTTTTGGGGTAAGTAGGTAGGTACCTACCTATTTGTATACCCTTCGATGATCACTGGATCAAATCCGAATTTGCTGCGTTTACCCTACGGATGTCTACCCCTGTGGGTTATCTAACGATAGGCACACGATGGGGAATAAATTGTTGGTTTTCGAAAACCCATTTTAGGGTTCGGTAGACATATGGCAAAAAACGGATCACTTATGGATTCGTCATGTCTGTCTGTCCGTCTGTTCGTCCGTATGTCACAGACACTTTCCGAAACTATAAGAACTAAACCTACTGTTAAATTTCGGGTTTCGTTTAATATCAAATATCATGCTATTTTTACATTTAAAAAACTTGAACCATCAATCGACGACTGCCTTTCAAAAAATTTACAATTCGACTTCCTCAAAGGCAAATAACAGCTGATAATACCTTGCAAGTAAGTCCTTGCGCAGGGCAGCGAGGTTCATTCACATCACATTCCTTGGATTCCTACCTTAGTATACGTATACCATACCCGCCCGGTCCGAACAGCTTGGCTGACTGCATTCCCTGAGATGCTGGTTAACTGTTAGTTTAGACTTAGGCCGAGCAAATACAGGATGGAAGTCGACGGTTTATTTTTCAAACCTAGATTATAAATAAATAATATTGCATGACGTTACACACAGCGCAATCTAGCCCCAAACTAAGCACTTGGCGCGTAGTATGGGTACTTGACAACGGACATATTGCATATTATGCCTTTTTTTTTAAATATGAAACATAGAAAACACTCAGACCAGAAACAAATGTTTATTTTAAGCATAAATACTTTCACCCGGCAGGAATCGAACCAGCAACCATCGTATTGCAGTCGGGCCTTCCCTCGATGCACCACAGTCGAGATATAGGAATTTCTTTTTCTTCTTCCTGCAGCTATCCCAATTATTTGGGTTCGGAATAGTAAGAGATGATTCTCATTCGGGCCGTGTCCGGGGCGAGCTACTTTTGTATGAAAAACAAATGCTACTTTTGGATGTCTTCATACAAAAGCAGCTAGGCCCGGACACGGCCCGGTCCCGGCTCGCTCTAATAAGAATCATCTCTTAGTCCTCTTCTATAGCACTCTACGAGTGTGTGTTAAAATACGATAGTAAAGCAGCCAAAGGTTAAGGCAAATATAGAATAGATCGAGTGGAGTGCCACTCGATCTACCATCCACCAAATAGCTGTAAATAAATGTATGGAATTTTTGTTTACATTTTTTATTTAAGTTTCTGAAATAGGGTAAGTATAGAAGGTACTACCGTAACAGGTACAAGTTTATTAGTAGCTCTGCATTTGTTCAGATAAAGAAAAACGTCTTAAAATAAAATTGACATGTAATTTACGTTAAAGTAATCTTAATTAGGGGAGAGGGGGGCATGACGGGGACCTTAAGGTTTGAAGCTCAATAACATTGACAGTATTGTGTTTTCATAACTTTTTTTATCCACTTAATCTTCGTTGGCAATCAGTATTTAATAATTAAGTACTTATAACCTCATTATAATATGGATTTAATAAAAAACAGTGAAAAACTAGGAAAGTGCCTAACACCCCGTCTTGCCCTACCCTCGGGGTGAAATGGGGTACCCCCTAGGGGTATAATGGGATACAACAAGTTACAGGTGCTTCATTGCCTTTATTGATCATACCAACACAGCTACAGTGAGCCCATTTGCTGCATACAGCAAAAGCAGCATAAACTTTATCGTAGTTCAAATACCGAGGCTCGTAGAGTCACTTTTGTGTGATGATGACTCAACCAATACTTTTTTGGACCTTTTCTTTTTATGGATTGTTGTTTTGGTTTATAGTCATCTCAATTTTCTTAAGTTCTCATTGTTCTTTTCTTGTGCTTATTTTTTCTTCATCTTTATAATTTTTTCAAAACTATTTTAGATGGGGTACCCTATACCCCATCATGCCCACTCCGGTCATTTTAAATTAAAAATCGTACAGAAAAAAACTGCCATGCAATACGAAGATAAGCAAGTTTCTACCTGTTGTAGTAGTCATTGCCACAAACAAATCACTTTAAACCTAATCTGAAATGCTCTTGTGTCTCATGCTGCCACGATCTAAAGAAAATGTGAAAATCACAAGGTGATCGACAAAAATCAGTTTTTTCTAAAAAAAATAAAATGCTCGTGGTTTTGTCACTCAATCACTGCGTCATACTATGACCCCCTACCCGTCGCACCTTTTCGCGTTTTTACGATTGTTATTGGTCAATTGGTTTGTGCTCTAAGGCCAAGTCCCCGTCTTGCCCGCAACCCCGTCTTGCCCCTCTCTCCCCTAATAATTAATTGCTTAAAATGATTAAGCGTCTTGAAGCGGTCTCGTTTCCTCATCATTTGACCTTCACAACGAATGTAAAACAGCAGGCTTGCGTTGAGTTCGCTTGGTTCCATAATTTCACCTTCACTGGAAATTTTCCCTATAATTTATAAAATAGAATTGAAATCAGAACTTTAACAAAAATTAACTATTACCTACTAAGCTAAGCTTTTTAAAATTCGAAAAAATGAGGAAGGAAACAGACAGACAGACGGACAAGAAAGTGATCTTATAATGTTTCCTTTTTTACCTTTGAGGTCCTTTTTTACCTTTGAGGATCCAAGGGATTATTGATCACCTAGGATGATCATTGATCACAATCAAATTTCCAGCGCGGCTTGAAACTGCTGAGCATTGAATTCTGAAGCATTTAAAAGCAGGAATATTTTACAAGTAGAAATGTATCATCAAAAATTCTCCCGTGACAGAATTCGAACCTGTACCCCTCGCTTGCCAGGCGAGTGCCCTGACTACTCCGCATTTAAAAGCATATATAAAATAATGTTATCTTACCGAAGCCCTCTTATCAAACGTGAGGTCTACATCGAAGATCCTCCTCTCGTCAGCATGCAAAGGACACGTGAGGACTCCACACCCGTCCTTCGGTGGCAGCACCACTGTGGAGTACCTCTCGTCAGCCAGGACGTCTCCATTGATGGATAGTCTTAGCTTCTCTGCTGAAAAATCTGGAAGTAATAGGCGTTGGTCAATCGTGGAAGGCATTCGGTACCACACACTTCATTGGCCTAGCTGCGTCTAACAGTCTTGTATAATCGTACGGTGGAAGCAACGCCTGGAGCGGTCATTACTTAGATGGGTAACCGATGATGTGCGTATAAATAAATCTTTTTCTGGAGTTCCTCCGTGCTTCGACTCGACATGTTAAGCAGTTGGTACCGGTTGTTATCTCTGATAGCAGTTGTTAAGTCAAGCCCTTAGGGCGACTTGATACCTTAGGCCTTAGGGCCACTAGGTGACACACTTGAAAAGATGGTATTTAGTGATAAGGTACCTTGGTACTTCAATCTATCTTTTATTATTAAGTATCGTTTTATTCTGAATCACTTTTTTGTTTTATTTTCTTAGTTTTTGAACAATAACACATTTTATCGTATAGTTAGTTAGTGCCTATGTCCTCTAAGACGTAGCATTCGCACCAGGGAGACAGACAATAAAACAAGCTTTATATAAGTAATTTAAATAAATAGAAACTCACGCGGTGTCAAGTTGAGCGTTAGTCCATACTTCTTGTTCCTCTTGCAGGAACAGAAGAAGGGCCCCTGAAGACAGGGGTCCACCACCGCAGTGTAGACAGTACACTGGCTTTGGTCCACTGAAAAGTATAGTAACAATCAGCCAACAGGGTAATAGGTTTAAGAAATAGATGAAACGACCTCTCTATAGTGAAAAAATCAATCGCTTTTTAGGATAAAATCGGGACCCTTTGGTATGACTCTTTATGTGGTAGGTGGCTTCACTGCCGGCCCCAGCGAGGTCATCGTTAGCTACCTTAGAGGAATGAGTGGCAAGGGGCTTTATTGCTGCGGTACCAGTCTTTATTATATTTATTTAGTATTATTATTTATTAGTTATTAATCGCCCGGGGTTCCCATGTCCGTCTTTCTGTCTGTAACCACGCTGTTTCTAATGAATCGTGGTAGCTAGACAGTTGATATTGTTTTAATTTAAGTATGAGAATTTCAAAGTCTGATTAAAGTTTTACCTAGAGTTTGAGGTACCTATTACATTCTGGAGTCTCAATATTTCCTTGTGCATAAAAACTTTTGTAAGATTAAGACTTACCTTCTTTGCAAATCTTCTTCCTTACATATTCGGGGTCTGCCCACACTGCAGCCAGTAACGCTAATAGCATCAGTCTGATCATTCTTTAGGATACTGAGAACAGGTGAAGGACAAAAGTATTATGCTTTACAAAATAAGAATGTGAGAAGAATTGCCCGTGTAGCCCCAGCATAGAATAGGGCTACCCCTGACTCTCTTCATGTGTAATCCACGGAAGAGATGGGGTTTGCTAGTCTTAAAAACATGGTTTTCCCTCTGCACGGTGGCGGGTAAACTGCTCGGTCCCAAAAAAAGTTTAAAAATAAGGTAACTACATTTGAAGTTTTCACGAATTTGCCCACATCTTTTCATTCTTGATTCAGAACCTTGCTTTTTATACTCATAACAAGGACTACAGACAGATAGACAGACAAGCAAGTGAACTTAGAAGGGTTATTTTTTACCTTTCAGGCACGGAACTCTAACAACAACGAAAAAAGTTACTTACCACAAAATGCACTAGCAAATGTCACTAAATCCAATTTTACGTACCTACCCTTTCGTATAGCCCCTCAAAATGAACAAAATATTAAGTAAAACAAAACAACGCAGATTGGAAAATAACAACGTTACCAAACGCACAGATACTCTCAACTGATTAACTGGTAACTAATTAAAATAGGTTTAATGACTCGTCGATAATGAGACTTGAAGTCGTGTAGGCAAAGATTGCTTGTTAAATTAAACGAGGGTATACCTACAAACTTACCCCCGTATTTATAGACGAATCTGAGTGATTACTTTGGCTAAGCAGGTAAAACCTATCTTTGGCAGATATTTTCTACATCTAATATTATAAAGAGGAAAGATTTGTATTTTTGTGTGTATGTGTGTCTGTATGTTTGTAACGAATTAAGTAACTCAAAAACGACTAAGCCGATTTCAAAAAATCTTTCACCATCTACGTTCACCCTGAGTAACATAGGCTACTTTTGATCTCGATATCTTCATGGGATCGGGATTGACGCGGGTGAAACCGCGGGACACAGCTAGTATGGCATAAACATATTTGATCTAATGTCTTTATTCAGGGAGGAAACAGTCGACTACGTTTGTATGGAGAAAGAGTAGGCAGACTGTCCTCTAAAACAGCAATGAAAATGTGAAAGGCACATTACTTAGACAAGTAATTACTTAGAATTTACTATAATTAGTGTTATTTATAAGCAAACACTATCACAGCACGTGTGGATTTTGACCCGTGTTAATTTCGGTAGTAACTATCGTTTAATCTGTGGTGCAGACATAAATAGAATCATTAGAGCAAGTGACTTACTGCTTACTCATTAATGGACAAATAACAGGGGTTTTTGTAAATTCATTCGTAAAGGGGTTGAAATAATCTTAAGCGAAGCGAGGGAAGCCTCTCTGTTCCAAGCACTAAACTCTATTTATACAAGTAGGTACGCTGGAATTGCTATACCACACAAAATGACATTAGATCTCGATCTTTGTGCCGATTTGATTTGCGCTTTGTTGCGCTGTTGTCGCGCGTTTTCTATTGAAAGTGATGGTGACCGTCCATGGAACTAATAGTTCCGTGGACGGTCACTTTTAATATAAAACACCGCAACATGGCGCAGATCAAATAGGCCCAAAATTTAGTGCGCGATGTCCTGTCCATATTATGGAGATCAGTGGTTCCAAGTCTGACAAAATTTGCCTTTGTTCACTTGCCTTTGTATAGTATGTAGATTGTAGGTAGGTATGTTGTATTTCTCTACAAAACGTAGTTTTTACCGATTTTGATGAAAATTGCTATACCAGGTTCTATGAGCATTATAGACACATGAACAGGGTAGGTACATATATTACAGGCAGCATGTTTATGTTTCATTATTCTACTGCGACATCAAACTAAGCTTAAATGACTGACTTAAAATTTCGAAGTCAGCACTTGTGGAGTGGACTGAGAGTAGCGTAAGTCTACCTTCATGAACCCAGTGCTATACTGCGTTCTGGAGGGTTACTGCGGTTCGTTTCGATACGACATCGATATGATAATACGATGATTCTACTGTCACATTCTGATAGTAGGGTGATAGTGGAACCATCGTATTATCGTATCGTTGTCGTGTCGAAAGAACCACAGTAACCCTCCTGTACTGTCGTGTTATCTTACTGCTTTTAAAGCTTTCAATTAAGATTGAAGGCGTAGATATTTTGTGCTATTTATTGCTTTTAAAAAGCATCAGGCGTTTATCAAAACTAAAGGAAAAGAGTGAAGTAGGTAAATATATATAATTGTTTCGCTGTGACAAAGGTTCTTATAAATACTAAGTTACTTTTTTACGTTTTAACAGCTAACTCTTTTCGAGCCTATACACTATACAGTGTTAAACTTAAAGACAAAAACAACGTAACAAGGATGTTCATTCTTTAATATTTTGGTATGCAAAAGCGCCAAAAAATGTCTTAAATATTTATAATAATAACGTTAAAATAACATTATTTTCATAAAAATCACTTTTTGATATCGATGGTGGTCTGGAAGCAGCAGACTTGACTGACATTGGCCTCATCCCATACCTTCCACTTTAATGGGAATATACCCTGAAACATGAAAAAAAAATATTCAAAGGGTTATTTTATTCCAATCAAAAACCCTGGAGTGAGAGATCGTACGAATTACGAACAACTTTTGTTCTACGACTTTGGGAAATTCGAAGTAGGTTTGGAAAATTTTAAGTTTAATGTTAAGAGGACAGTCTACCTACTCTTTCTGCATACAAACGTAGTCGATTGTTTCCTCCCAGGATAAAGATATTAGAGCAAATATGTTTATGCTATAAAACCTTTATCTGCCATGACATTGCCCCTATGTTTTGCTTTTTTTCCGTTTTCTAATTAGAATAGGAATATAATTCAGAAAAATAAGAAAATAAAAAAACTTAAACGTAGGGGCATGGTCATGGCTGATATAGGACTTATGACATAAACATATTTTATCATAAAGGATGATTTATGCTGCACCGGGCCGTGTCCAGGCCGGGGTGAGGACGGACTACTTTTGTGAGACCCGCCCTCGGCCCGGACACCTAGATGTGTCCGGGCCGAGATGTGTCCGAGTCTAGTATAAATCATTATTAACTTACTTTAGGTATTCTCCTTTCGATAAGCAAATTGTAGTTGAATTGCTGCGGGCTCCCTTGTACAGTTGGACAGGTGGTGTAGTCGCAGGCGTTGTCACTGCCTAAGCCGTCGAATTTCAAATCGCTACCTCCGGTGGGATAGTATACCATGGTTTTCAAAGAAGTTGCACTGAAATCTGAAGCAAAGTTGTGGCTTGGAATAATGTTTCTTATTTGGGCTTTTTTTTAAAACGCTGGGGCGCTTTTCGATTATGACGCTTAATTGTAGAAAAAACCGGCCACGTGGGAGTCAAGACTTACGCAGAAAGGGTTCGGAACCATTATTACAAAAATAACCACGTTTATTGTATGGAAGTATACTTGTTACCCTTAATTTAAGTAGGAATAAGGGTGGAGAATATATACGGATTGAAAACAAGTTAATTTTAAAACCCGGATGAAATCGGAACTAGCCGAAACCCGATGGGTTTCAAGCAACAGCTAGTGGCTAAATAAAGGACGATATTTTTTTTTGTACTTACTCGGAGTGAAATCAAATGACAAGGTAGTATTTCTGCCCTTTTTGATGGGGCACAATTTTTTATTTGCTTTTCCTCTGTTACAGGGAGTTATCCGGACTTCGGATATCTGGCATATTGTATCGTCTGGTACTGTAAAGATACAACAAATGAACAAATATCATAGCACACAGCGCAATCTAGCCCAAAACTAAGCAATTCATCATTCATCATTTCAGCTGTAAGAAGTCCACTGCTGGACATAAGCCTCCCTCATAGATTTCCAGATGCTTCGGTCATAAGTGGCCTGCATCCATCGTGAACCCGCGGCCTTAACTAAGTCGTCCGTCCATCTCGTTGGTGGACGTCCAACGCTGCGCTTTCCGATCCGCGGTCTCCATTCGAGAACTTTTCGGCCCCAACGACCATCTGCTCTCCGTGCTATATGTCCTGCCCACTGCCACTTCAAAGAGCTAATCCGTTTGGCTATGTCGGTAACCCTCGTTCTTCTACGTATCTCCTCATTTCTGATTCGATCCCGTAGAGAAACCCCGAGCATAGCTCTCCCCATAGCTCTTTGAGCAACTCTAAGCTTATTCATAAGGCCTATAGTGAAGCACCACGTTTCGGATCCGTATGTCATCACTGGCAACACACACTGATTGAAGACTTTCGTCTTAAGGCACTGAGGTATTTTAGACGAAAAGACGTTGCGGAGCTTCCCGAACGCTGCCCATCCGAGCTGGATTCGACGATTGACCTCTTTCTCGAAGTTGAACCTACCTAACTGGACTGTCTGTCCTAGGTATACGTACGCGTCAACAACTTCGAGAGCCGAATTCTCAACCATAACAGGGGTAGGTACAACATGGGCATTAGACATGACTTTCGTCTTGTCCATGTTCATTTTAAGACCTACCCGCTGGGAGACTTGATTGAGGCCTTCGAGCATCGTACTGAGTTCCTCCATCGACTTTGCCATGACTACAATATCGTCGGCAAACCGAAGGTGAGTGATGTATTCGCCGTTAATATTGATACCCAGTCCTTTCCATTCCAGAAGCTTGAAGGCGTCTTCCAAAGCGGCCGTAAAGAGTTTCGGAGATATCACGTCTCCCTGTCTTACGCCTCTCTTCAATAGAATCGCCCTCGAACTCTGTTCCTGTACTCGGACCGACATAGTGGCGTTTTTATACAAACACTTCAACACTTCGATATACCGATAGTCAATATGGCATCATTGGAGAGACTCGAGTACCGCCCACGTTTCGATCGAATCAAAGGCTTTCTCGTAGTCCACAAACGCTAGACAGAGCGGCAAGTTATACTCTTCGGTCTTCTGTATAACCTGTCGTAGCGTATGTATGTGGTCTACGGTACTATAACCTTTTCGGAACCCGGCTTGTTCGGGAGGTTGGAAGTCATCAAGCCTGCGTTCGAGGCGATTTGCAATGACCCTAGAAAAAAGCTTATAAACATGGCTCAAAAGCGAGATGGGTCTATAGTTCTTTAATAAGGTGTTATCACTAGGGCTTGCATTATCCGTTAACTTTTGGCTATCCGGATAATCCGGATATTAAAATTACACTATCCGGATATCCGGATAATTCGGATAATTTTTGAAATTTAATAAAATTAAGCAAAAAAGCATTACTACAAAGTTTTAATTAATAAAAACAAAGGCCTTTAATAGATAGTTACGCATATTTCAATAGTTTCATAAGTTTTCTCGAGATCTTTGTGGGCAATTTTGATTTTTATTTCGATTTAAACTGTTGAAGCAGTTGCTGTAATTCTCGAAAAATAAATGCTTTCCTCTGCGCTGTATCGAAGCTGCTGAAGCTTCTCTCGAGAACTCTTGTAGGTGTTGTCTTGTTGTTGTTGTTGTGTTGTCTTGTCTTGTTGTTGTTGTTGTTGTGTGATTCTTGTAGGAACCCTCAATATTACATAAATCTTTAAAAAAAACCTACGTACGTAGTTCGTGTTATTCTTTAAAAATATTTGAAGTGCAGCCAATTTTTGCAGTATTTATTGTATATGTGCATATGCTCCTGCTTAGGATCGTCAAAAGAAAGTCGATATAATGACCCTTACATAATGTGTGTTATAGTTTTTTGGGTGAGAAAATTAATCATGCTAAAGAATCTTGGAGCACAAGCAATAGTAGAAAAAAGTAATTCGAAACTTCTAAATCTGACAATTTAAACTATTAATTAATTTACATTCACGTTGACCTATTCTTGAGCCAGATCTAGTCAGATCTTTTAGTCTTAAAGTTATTCTTTGTATAATTAGTATTAAGTATGTGTTTTTGGTGCAATAAAGTGTTTATCTATCTATCTATCTAATTTGTACAAGCCAGTTACCAGGTTGTAAGAAATTCTGTATCTATTTGACAAATGTTTTGGGTACTGCTATCGGTTCAACCGTTTCTAGTCGGAAAGTCAATAAGATGTTGTCTTAGAAGAATATGAGGTCGATGTTAAAGTAAACATAAAAATCGTGAACAATTTAAGATATGCCGATGACACTTCACTTGTAGCCTCGTCAGAGCTGGACCTACAGATGTTATTAGACAGAGTTGATGAGTGCAGATTGAAAGCAGGGTTGAGTATGAACGTGTCTAAGACTAAATTTCTGGTAGTAACAAGGAACTACTTCAATCCCAGAATCACTGTCGCAGCAAGTTCAGATATAGTGCGGGTTCCAAAGGTTACATCAAAGGTAGGTATTTATACTTTTGCATGGGTTAATGTAAAATGGGATAGCGAACAAGAAATTCGTACTCGGATTGAAATTGCCCAAGCCACCCTAAAGTAAATGGGTAATGTTTTATGCAGTCGCCAACTATCCATAAAGCTCAGAGTTAGAATACGCCAGTGTTATGTGTGGCCAGTAGTAATCTACGGTAGTGAAGCCTGGACTGCGACACAAGGGTTCTTGAAGCTTTCGAGATGTGGTGCTACCGTAGAATGCTACGTGTTAGCTGGACACAGAAAGTCTCCAACGTGCGGGTACTCCAACGTGTCGGCAATAGACGCGAGTGCCAAACTTGGGTCAAGTTTTGCGACACGAGAAATACCAGCTTCGCCAAATAATAATGATGGGCAAAGTCGCAGGCAAGAGACCCGTTGGACGAAGAAAGAAGTCGTGGTTGAGAAACATCCGAGAGTGGACGAACTTTTCGAGCGTGGAACAACTTTTTCGCTTGGCACAAGACCGGAACAAATTCGCTGAGCTGCCGGCCAATCTCCAGTTGTGGAGTGGCACCAGAAGAAGAAGAAGAATGGATATATTCAAGTGGATTTTCGAAACAAATGGATACACGACACTGATAAAATAACTAAAAACTAAGATACTAATGAATTGCAATAATTGTCAACTTTGGATTATTCTTGTTATGTCTGTGAGCGAGCGAAGCGTCTCTGCTTCAAGTCTGGCAATATTTGTTTTCTGTTTCAGTTGGTTAGTTTGTTACTTCTCCTCAACAGGGAGGATTTTTTAACCGACTTCGATGAAACTTGATATACAGATTCTATGAGCCTATACAGTTTTTTGTGGCGGGGATTTAAAATTGGTGGAGTATTTCTCCCACAAAGGGGGCTCCTTGATATCTCCCCACTATGAGATGCGTTTTCAAAGATTCTGTTAATTTATAAGGTATTTTATTTATATCCCTTAAAATTAGTCCCAGAATTTTTTTTATGAATTTCTAATTAGGATCGGAATGATGAACAGGATAGGAGCTCATCCAAATACAATAGATTGCTCACTTATCAACTTCTACCTCTAGAATAAACCCTTTATCCACAAGAACAACAAGGTCCTACATAGAAGTCGCTCCTGGTACTACTTTTTCATCACAAACTCTCCATATTTTCATCTTCTATCACTTGTTATTTTAAGGTGTCTTTGTAAAACCAATGTAAGTACTCCTAATAAAGTGCTCGCGAGGTCTACTGTGCACAGAACTACTAGTTTGTATTTGTTTGTACATGCAAAGTAATTATCCGAAAAATCCGAATTATCCGGATAAAAAAGTCAACTAAATCCGGATATTAATTTCGACGGATATCCGGATAATATGGATATCCGTTATCCGGATTGCAAGCCCTAGTTATCACCCTTCTTAAAGAACAACACCCCCACGCTTTTGTTCCATGCCTCGGGCGTGGTACCTTCGAGCAAAACGGAATTGAAGAGCCTCTGAAGGACTTTAAGTACCGGTGATCCACCCGCTTTCAGAAGCTCAGAAGTAATTCCGTCCTCACCAGGCGCCTTGTTGTTCTTAAGCTGTTTCAGGGCCATCCTAATCTCATACAGACTGATGTCCGGGATATCTTCGGTAAAGTGTCGGGTCAGTTTGGCTCTTTGGTCTGAGGCCACACTTGTAACAGGCTCAGCCACTGAATCGTAGAGCCGTCCATAGAACTTTTCGACTTCTCTCAACACTTCCGCTTTCGTCGACGCTACACTGCCATCATCCCGCTTCAGCTTTGTCATTCGGCTTTGCCCAATAGACATATCTCTTGCGAACACTTTGGAGCCTTTATTCCGCTCTATCGTATCTTTAATACGAGCAGTATTAAAGATACGAATATCGTGTCGCAAGGATTTCCAGATACGTCTATTAAGCTGCCTGTGTGACTCAACATCATCGGGGGTCTGCAGTCTCAGCGAGCGTCGTTCAGCCATAAGGTTAAGAGTGTAGTCGGAGAGCTTCTGAGTTTTACTATTACGGCGAGTCTTAAAGAACTGAGACCCGACCGCAATTGCAATTATAGGCTAAATATTTCTCAATTTTTTGTTTATAGCCTGAGGCTAATTAACCTTTTTTTTTTTCGTGGGAAAATCTTATTAAGACCATCAGGCCGCTCTCGGGTGAGAGCGGCCCGGTGAGTGGGGGTCCCCCTGGCCGAAGATGGTAGGTGGCCAGGGTATACCCACTAAAAACCCACAGTGTCCTTCTCGCCGCTATTGCCGGAGCTCGTCGGAAACCTTACGGAGGAACGTCGACGAGCTCCAGCGGCGGGTGATCCCATCGGACCCCATCTCCGAAAACCCCTTGACGGGGAAAAACAGTGTCAAGTGGCAGCGCGGACACGCCGCGCGCCGCCGCCATCTCGGGCGCGCTTTAGAGCCATAGTAGACAGTCCATTATTGATTCATTTTGAGTAATTCACTGAAAATGAACGACAAGTTTAGCGTGTGTCCCTCGTTTTACGACCCGGTGTGTGCAACGAGTGAAAAACTGTACCAAAAATGCCTTTTATACGAGGTCAAGTCCCGAGACAATCCATTTCCTCCTATTGTTGATGTCAACACAATATTGATAAATCTACGTTGACATTTCACCTTTTCGCAATGTCTGTGAGATTAGATGCCTTATCGTGCCAGTGCGTTTTGAGTGCTTTCGAACTTGACCGAAATTGCGATATTATGTACAGTACAAGTGTACTAGTAATACCTACACTTGTACAATCATAAGTGCCTATCTATTCTGTGCTAGCACCATAGGTGATTTCTGAAACATATTTCATGTTCCTTTTACACGAAATTAATGTAAGAAGCTGGTGCAGCGCTGACAATATTGTTACGTCAATCGTAAAGAAGAAATGAAGACGGGTCGGATCTTGTTCTACTGCCGTCCATATATTTCTATATGACCGTGCTACATCTAGGGTTGCCAACCGTACTATAATAAATAGTATTGTACTATATTTCAGCTCAGCGTACTATATATTTTTGAAAGCACATATAGTACGCAAAAATACTATATTTCTGGCATAATTTGTAAAAAGTTGTTTCTTTTATAAATTCCTCCTCTCTGCATTTACAGAGGACTGTTTTCTACGAGTATGTAGAGGGAAAAAAAGAAAAGCCATAAAAAAGTGCTCATAATTTAAAGATTGAATGTCGGGAACATTTTTTTTTATATTCAAGAAAGAAAGAGTATTTGAAAGTGTGAAAAAAAGGTTAAGTGCAAAAAAATACGTATTTTTTCGAAATATTCTACAAAACACCGCTCTAATTTTTGTACTATATTTTTTTGGGTCGTACTATATTTTTTAGCTACAAATACCATATTTTTCGAAAAAACTGTTGGCAACCCTAGCTACATCATACACCGTATCATCGCTTACCATCACGGGAGATAGTCAAATGCTCATTTATCTATTTCTAGCTGCGTCCCGCGGTTTCACCCGCGGAAGTCTCGATTCCGTGAGAATATCGGGATCAAAAGTAACCTATGTTACTCAGGGTGAATGTAGCTTTCTAACGGTGAAAGAATTTTCGAAATCGGTCCAGTAGTTTTTGAGTTTATTCATAACAAACATACAGACGCACACGCAAAAATACAAATCTTTCCTCTTTATAACATTAGTATAGATATGACCGTGCTACATCTTAGAGCGTATCATCGCTTATCATCACGGGAGATATTCAAACGCTCATTTATCTATTATAATTTAGGTATTATTCAAAAAAAGTTTTCGAAGAAACAGTCACTCGGGGGTTTTCCTTATTTTTTAAGAAATACGTCAGCGACAAACAGTTCACAATAATTTTAAACTTAAAGATGAGATAACCTTTGAAAGTTATCTCTCTTATCACCGCTTGACGCTGGACTTTAAAATTATCGGAATATTAAAAATAGGTAGGTAATTAAACGAAATTTGTAATATGATTATTAGGTAGATTAATTACTAGTAGGTAGGTATACCTATTAAGAAAAACCCGGCAAGTGCGAAACTCGCGCACGAAGGGTTCCGTACCACTATCACAATTGGGTACCGAACCCTAAAATCGTTTACCAATTTTAAAATTTGATAGGAAAATGTGACATATTTAGCTTCGATTCTTACTTCCATCATACGACCACCCGACTAAAAAAAAAATGAAAAAAAAAAAACTTTGGCACAAAGACAATCTGAAACTTATATTTAAGAAACTCTTTGGTAAGGAAGGCAGACTGGTATATTTGACAGATAGGGCAGCCATTTTGAATTTCATGACCTACTCGATTCGATGTTTTTGAAACACGTTTGTTGTATGGGAGCCCCTTTTAAATAATTGTTTTATTTTGTTTTTATTTGTTGTTGTAGCGGCAACCGAAATACATCTTCTGTGAAAATTTCAACCTTCTAGCTATTACGGTTCATGAGATACAGCCTGGTGACAAACGGACAGACGGACAGACGGACAGACAGCGAAGTCTCAGTAATAATAGGGTCCCGTTTTTACCCTTTGGGTACGGAACCCTAAAAACCAATTTTGAAGGCTGTGTTCCAAGTATAAAAACCCGTTCTTGCGCACGAAGGGTTCCGTAATATTTTTGTCAATGTTTTAACGGCCGCCTGACACCAACCCTCCTTGGGGCCAAGTAGTTTATCCGCCACCGGGTGTGGAGAACTCTAGGTTCGCATGTGTCTCCTAAATCCCTTTTACGACATCTACGGGAAGAGATGGGGGTAGTCCTATTTAATGCCGGGGCTACACGGCTATTATAAAACTAGCTGGGTCCCACGGTTTCACCCGCATAAGTCACGATCCAGTGGCAATTTCGAAAAACCCTTTTTTTATAATAAAGGCTAGATGATGATCACATCATGTCAATAAAGATCACAGTTTCCAAATTTTAGCTCTCTACTATTAGCGGTTTAGGCTATGCGTTGATCCATCAGTCAGTCAGGACAAAGAGCATTTAATACTGTATTAATTTATTTTCTTTTATGTTAATTTTGCGTTTAAGGTGTAAAATTCTGATTTCTGCAGTAATAATCATATTTTTTATTAATATCATAGATAAAATATCAGAAAAAAATATGTAAGCCCGTTAAGGGGACAGTCTACCTTACTCATTTCTCCATACAAACTTTACAAACGTAGTCGACTGTTTCCTTCCTGGATAAAGATATTTGAAAAAATATGTTTATGCCATAAATCCCTTACGAACCATGTCCAATGCCCCTACGTTTCGATATTTTTCATGTGCTTTTTGAAAAAAAAAAAAACAATAATCAACAATGTCTTGTCAATGTCTTTAATTTCAATACAACATCGCGAAAATTTACTAATTTTTATGAATTATATTTTTATTCTAATTAGAAAAAAAAAACGGGGCATGCATGGTCATGGCAGATACAGGTTTCAGTCCGTTCAGTTCATTTCATATGTCAGTTCATATATGGGTTTTAGGTAACAGTCGACTACGTTTGTATGGAGAAAGAGTAGGTAGACTGTCCTCTTAATTTTTACCACTGCTGGGCAACGGCCTCCTCTTAGAGGGGTTAGCAGTAAGACACCACGGGAGGCTACTCCGGATTGGCGTATGTGCCATGAGTCCATGCCTTCGGACCGTGGTGAGTCTTAGGACATGTCTGTTTCCTCACGATGTTTCCTTCGAGGCGATGTTATTTATAAGCGCACTTAAGCTTTACATAAAAAAAAATGTGAGACGTCACGAGACGCCTGGCAGATGTGAAACATCAAAACAGAACAAAAAGATTTCATCATCCCGAGTTTCGAACGCCGTCCTCTTCGGAACGTCCGAGTCTCAACGAAGCCATTTACAAGTCACTCGAAACTAACTAACACTTCTAGCACGTAACAATATAAACCTATAGCATGGCGAGGCGTCGCCATGGCCTGTATTGCCACGATTTTTTTTAGGTTTACCCCTCGCCTATAGATGTTTGTTTCACATCAAAAGACATCGGTAGGCGACCAGGCGACATTCGAACCCACGACCCTCGCAATTAAAGTCTGTCTGAAATAGATTAAAAATAAAAACTGCTTACCATCGTCACATTTTGTGATGAAAGCTACTTCAGCGGCAGCTAGAGCCAGAAGCGAAAGCACGACCAAAACTTGCTTCATTGTCAATGAGTTGCGAACTACTGATGCCAAATCTTCACTAACTAGACGTCAATTTGGACGTCCCCAACTCTAAATTGTACCCCTACCACGGTGCTTAGAATAAGTGAGTCTAATTTAATCATTTTGTTGTTTTCGCGATGGATGGATAATTAAGTACCTGTAGTTAATTCATTACTTCATTCAGTTTTGAAACCAATTTCAATTGTAAAATACCTACAGGCCCTGGTTAAAACGGCCCGTATTTTATATTCTACTAGCAGATTCCCGCGGTTTCACCGGCGTAAGTCCCGATCCCGTGGGAATATCGGGATCAAAAGTAGCCTATGTTACTTAGGGTAAATGTAGCTTTCTAATGGTGAAAGAATTTTTGAAATCGGTCCAGTAGTTTCGGAGATTACCCCCAATATACATACATACATACATGTTACCAACGTTACCTCTTTAAAATATTAGTATAGATATAGATATAGATTCTACGATAAAAATGTGCTTTAGCCCTGTTCAAGTTTGTTTGAAAACTTATTTAACTATTTTGCAAAATTTGGCTAAAACTTCTGAAGCCTTACCCCCTTACTTGTAAACAATGACCAACATATGACGAAGTCATGTAACGTTTGTCTCTGTCTGTCAACTTTGAAACTTCATGTCACAGTGAATGACAAACGATACATAGTTTATTTAATCACCATTTATAAGTAAGGGGGTTTGTGGTTTGTTGCAAAGTTACTAATAATTGCTGAACTGTTTCGGAAAAATGTGGAACAGGGCTGAGGCATGCTTGATACAATTTAATTGTAGAATAGGTGCCCATTTAGGAAGTCATTAGACCGTATTTTTTTTAAATAGTGTAATTTAGTAATTTTTAAATTAGTTATGGGATCATTTGGTAATTGCCTATTTTAAGACCAAAATATTTGTTCTCAATCAAGTACCACTTAAGAAAAACGGATGGGCAAGCGTGTGCATTAAGGGTTCCGTTTTTTACCTTTCGACATACGGAACCATAAACAATGATTTGACAATTGCTAGAAAAGTTGTTTTTGTTTTAGTACAGTTTCTTAAACGAGTAAGTACCTATTTCTAATTTGTTTTAATGCCCTATAGATTATGATGATCTCTATTTCAAATAATATAAATTAAAAATGTTTTCAAGTAAAAATAAATCTTTAAAAATTAACTCGCGGCGAGCCTCGAACACGCGTCTCTGCGTCAAACGTTACGTTTATTCATTCGGATATTAGCAAGATATCTCTTAGAAACGTCAGTTATTATAATGTAATCTAAATGAGAAGCAGACACAAGAAACTCATGGGTTTTTTTTTTACAAACATCGACTACATGATTTATACAGTTTCACGTAGTCTATGTTACTACAAATAAATTTACTACATATAGTCTATGTTACTACAAATAAACTTACTACACTAAGCACCTGCTATTTCTGTGCACGATTCGAGAAGTGACCGTGGTAGGGGTATCAGTAAATTATCGATTGACTTATTGACCCGGAATGAGTTAATTACGGCAGTATATGATAGTTGTACTCAATGAAGTTCGTTTACACGTCGCTTTATATATTTATACTAGCTGACCATGTGGTCAGCTAGCGGTCAGCGGTTTCACCCGCGTAAGTCCAGATCCCGCAGGAATATCGGGATCAAATGTAGCCTAATGTCCTTTTCCAATGTCCAATTGTCCAAGACTGCCGGCCGGCCGCGTCTTCTCGGGACCACGGCGGGTATAACCCGTTTGCCGAAACATCGAGGTAATTAATAAGTGTCGTGTCTAATAATAATAATGGATGAAAATCGTGTAAGTTTAAAAAGTGTGCAACATCGGCACATACTTTTAATCCTGATATTGCTACGGGATCGGGACTTACGCAGGTAAAACTGCGGTACGCAGCTAGTTGTATAAAGAAAATGACTGCATTTATTAATAAAAATATATTCAAAATATGAGTGAAATACATCATTGTCAAGTTAAAATAACACGGCTTATTTTATTTACATTATGTACTTACTTACTTATTTACTTAGGTATTTAAATGATTGAGATTACACATAAAGGTATGTAAGTATATGCTAATTTTATATTGTTTTATGAGTATTTACAGAATTTAACACAAAATGAATCTCTTTGGCATACCATTAGAGACTGCGAAAACTTAACCTTAAGAGGAAAGAATACCCACTCTTTCTATATGTTTATGCCATAAAATCTATATCTGCCATGACCGGCCTTACGTTTTAAATTTTTTAATTCTCAAATTTTTCTGAATTTTATTTCTGTTCTAATTAGAAAATAAAAAAACCAAAACGTAGGAGCATTGTCATGGCAGATATAGGTTTTATAGCACAAACATATTTGCTGTAATGTCTTTATCCAGGGAGGAAACAGTCAACTAAGTTTGTATGGCGAACGATTAGGTATCCTTTCCTTTAAGAGCGTATCCTATCAGGCTACTACACAATTTCTACGCAAATGTGTGTTTCCCTAAATACATTTAGAATTAGTGCACAAGTAGGGTACCCTCTTAAGTGTCCGTCACACCAAAACCCTTTTTACATTTCGATGTATATCTATATATTCAGACATTCTGCCGGTGTGTTGAGTAAATTATATGCTTTAAGTTTTAATTAATTTACTTAATTACCGATTCAGTATCTAACTTAAGTACCTATTAATAAAGAAAATTCCAATCTTATTATATGTAAACTACATACTAAGTAAAAAAATGTGAATTGTTGTCTGTTGATAATATTATACCCCCTTACTTATTGACTAAGTTTATGTAACGTTTGTCCTTCACTGTGACGTCATCTTGAATTTTCAAAGTTAACAAACAGTAACAAACGTTACATAAACTTAGTCATCGTTTATAAGTAAGGGATATGCATTAGTGTTTGTTACTCATCATCGCAAAAACTACTGAACCGATTTTGATGAATTCTGAATGTAGATTGCTGTAGCTCTGGCATAACTTATTTCAGCGGTCTGAAATCGCTTTGTAACTTTAAAACTTAGGTATTATAAGGTACTTAATCAATTGCACTTAATTTGTTTAAACCATATGAATTATATATACAGAGAGCGGTGTTAGTTGAGTGGGACATACTTCAACTTTTATTTTGAAGGTAGCAAGCAGTCTATTCACCGTTTTTATGTAAATAATTCTACAGTGAAGTAGGTAGTACATGGAAAACTTATTTATTATGTTTTTGTGAAAGACTTCGATTATTAGCTAAATTATTTCATAGATTAGTTTAGTCTTGCTTGCTGCATTATACAACTTGTTTGCCTTGTTTGAAGAATGGTTTTAGGTTCATATTAGCGTCCCCGTAAACCACTGCACTAACCCCTTAAGATCCTACCCTATCCTAAATGTACCTGTTACGGTATTAATCCCCTTAAGCGGAAAGTCTGCCTATTCTTTCCCCTTAAGGGAGTGGAAGTAGAAATAGGTAAAATTAATGTTACTTTTAAAAATATAATAGTAGCAAAAATATCCGTATTTTCGATGCAGAGGTTTCAATCAGTCTGACGTTTTATTTAGTAAAAAGTACACTATAATATTCAAAATTAAGTCTAAGGGTCAGTTCACACCGAGACGCGACGCGACGCGACGCGACGATGCTTGAAGAGGCCAGTGGTTTCACGATGCGCAGCGCGACGCCGCGAGATGCATCGCGACGTCGCGAGGCGCATCGTGAGTCGATGGCAGCACAACGCCTCGCTGTGCTGTTCGTACCGGCGACGCACCGCTGCGCCGCGACACGTCGCGCTACGCCGCGAGGCATCTCGAGCAGAGCTGCGTGGCGCAACGTAGTCTGGATTCTCACAATGAAGTGTGTATCTTTTCGTGTTGTAAATAAAATATATTTTGAATCGCTCTGTTAAAATATGCGCGCATCGTCGCGTCGCGTCGCGTCTCGGTGTGAACTGACCCTAAGATATAAAATTACAAAAAAAAGGTGGCCTAATAGACAGGAGTAGTTGTAGTCGCCTAAAGTTCGGTAGAACACAAAATAACTAGAGTTGTAGTGGTATTATGATCGAGAAATTAAGAGATATTTACAATAATTAATTGTATAGGTACACCAAAGTTCTTATCGAAAGGCAAGCCACTGCCACGTTGTCATAACATTTAGGAATCAATGCGGGACTTTTATTTATGTATTTTCTAATTTGCATACATATCAGTTAAGAGCTAATGTGCAGCTAAGCTATAATTCTTGTTTAGGCATTGCAGAGACAACATTTATGAGATAGTGGAGAGATGAGGGGAGGAGGTGAAAGAGGAGGTGATGGAGGTAGACGAAGGGAGTTTGAGAGTGCGAGGTGAGGGGGCAGGTTTTTACCTTCAGCTAAAATTTGATAAATAAAATAAAATCATAACCTCAACATTTTCAAATAAATCCTGGCATCTTGAGGATTCTGATGTGAGTTCCAAAGTATATTCATATTTTCGATACGGAGGTCACAACACAACCCTTTCGTCATCGTCGTTTCGTTTTCCTATTATCATCCACAATTTTATTATGTCTAAGAATACATAAAGATGGTGTCCTCAACATAACACAATAGCTATTGTAGCGGAGGTATTATAGGACATCTCTGTTAAAGTCCTAGTGTATCCCCGCTTCCTTGAGGGTCCTAGGACCTTGCATGACGACAAAGACAAAGTCCAAAATTCCCATATTCTCGACGCAGAGGTTATAATCAGTTCATGATGTTCCTATCATTATCCACAATAAAATTATGTTTAAGTTTACAAAACAAAGATGGTACCAACATCACACTAGTGTAGTGGTGGTATTATTGTTGTTACTGTAATAGTCCTGGTGTACCCACGCCTCCTTGAGGGTCTTCATCCGAGGTCCAAAGAATATTCATACCTTCGATGCAGAAGTTACAATATTTTCCTTTCAATATCCCCAATTATGTCTAAGTTTAGGTACAGAAAGAAGATGGTGTCAACATCACACGATAGCTGGTGTAGTGGTGGTATTATGGTCTTTCCTGTGATAGTCCTAGTGTACGGGTCGATATTGGGTTGCATAAATTTAAGAGGCATAATGTAAGGTTGCATAACGTTTTTTGGCATACTCTTCTTTTCGCATAACGTTCATTTAGAATAAATCATTAGGCATAATTTAATTTCGCATAACTTCGTTTATAATAATGATATATTAGCATAAAATGTTCTTTTGCATAAATGTTTTTAGAATAACGATTACTAATCATAACATTTATTGGCATCTCACCTTATGGCATAAAGATTACAAGTCATAAGCATAAAAAACCATAATGTTAACAAATGTAAAATGAGTTAAAATTAATATCATATTAAAATTGAGAATATCATTTCATATTATGTAGTAGTTCAGAAACTTTGCTATGAATTGCATATAAAATTCAATTTTGATACACCACACCTTGTTTATTTATAATATTAGGCGCTGTGCGTGATCATGTTCTAATATGAACCTAACCTATCCTAGTCGGGGTGCTCTGTATAGTTTTCTGCTTTGGGTAAAACGCCCGTTAATATGACAGAATTCAGTGAATGAAGCTCTTTAAAACTTTTACTCTTCATTGATTGTTACAGACGATATAGCGACGTGGTTTGGTCAGTATTACGTATGGGGAAACGTAACTTCGCCACCAATCTTCTCACCTAAAGTTTGATTAAAGATGACTATTACCATTGTGTCTTTTCATTTGTTAAATAGACTTAGTCCAATTTATTATCATGTATGTTTATGACTTTAGCGGTTATGGATACGTCCATTATGCGTTTTGTGTTTTATGATAAATCATCTTTAGGCGTATAACAATTATGTCCTATACATTTATGCTGTTCAAAATTATGATAAAGAAGATTAGAGAAAGTTAACGTTATGCCAATGAAACCATTCTGCGATTATAACATTATGCCGATCACTATTTATGCGAGAAAACTTTATGCTGAAACTTTTATGCCAAACAACATTATGAAAAAAAAAATTTATGCGATCGAAAGGGCACCCCTAGTGTACCCCAGCCTGCTTGAGGGTCCTCATCCGAGGTCCAAAGAATATCCATACTTTCGATGCAGAAGTTTCAATCTTTTCCTATCATCATCCACAATGATGTCTAAGTGTACAGAAAGAAGATAGTGTCAACATCACACGATAGCTAGTGTAGTGGTGGTATTATGGTCGTCCCGGTGGAACTCCTGGTGAACCCCCGCCTCCTTGAGGATCCTCATCCGAGGTCCGAGGGGAACTCCGAGAGCGCGGAGTTTGTCCTCGCCAACGTATGGTAGTTCTGCTGCACCTACCTTTTCCTTTTCTAGTAATGCCGCGTATTTCTGGAATAATATAAAATGGTTTGTATTATGTTGAAAATTTTGAAAGTACCTTTTTGCAAATGCTAAGAAGGTAACTTTAAGAGTTCCAGTAGCATAAAAATAGAGTCTTAGTTGAGTTTTGTGCCCCCCTTTGTACATACTAGATGTATCTAGTATTAAATCAAAATAAAAAATCTTATCCTAACTTAGTTTTAAATCTTGTAGAAGGCGAAGGTATAAAGATATAAGTTGTGCCTCGTTGTTTACCCGCGTCCCAAACCCGCTGGAACTTCGGAATCAAAAGCATTTGTCCTTCTCCAAGGTACCACCTATCTCTACATCAAAATTGATCAAAATCAGTTCAGCGGTTTAGGTGTGTTACAGTTACAACGCTCAACGTTTCAAGGCCTTTCCAGGTCCCTAAAGATTTGTAATTTAATTCCTGTAAGGTACATACCTCATATCCAAGTTTCTTCAAGAACAGCCTCATGAGTGGCGGTTCGTCTCCGAAGAACTTGGTGAGTCTCTTGACGCGGTCAGGGTTACTGAACGAGAACGGATCCTGATGACGGTGACCAGATCTGATGTACTGCTGGGACCTACGGATTATTTGGGGGATATTATCATCTTTCCTAAAAAAGATTGTCTGCGTATGAAGAGCTTAGTAAGATCTGATGTACTGGGATGAGCAAGGAGGATATTATTAACACTTTTCCCGATGTAAGCGTACGAATAGGTCAATAGACGATGGCACGCTTGTCGATTTAGGTACGCCTTGTTACCTCGGCCTCGCGATAGTGCCAATTTAACAAGACTTGCCAATCTGGCCACAACGTCTTGTGAGATCGCCAGCATGTCGATATTCTAGCGTATATACGCTAGAATAATCAAATATTCCCAGGATCTACAAGAACTCGTTACCTTAAATTGTATTTGACCTACAAGCTACAAGTCGAAGGATACTAATAATCATCCATAGTTGGCAGGTGTTTTATTGTCAAGGATTGAAGGCTCCAGACATACTGACCAAACCTATCATCTGGGCAAAGTCAATTATGCTACAAAGGTGGATAAGCAATCCAGACTGTGTTGCTTCGATTGGTTATTCGTCATGGATGAAAGTTTCTGACACAGAATCAATCATCTATAGGTAACTATCTGCCCCGGCGAACTTTGTTCCACCTTATAGGCAAAAAAGTATTCTATGTCCGTCTCCTAGTTCTAAACTACCTCCCCAATTTCAGGCCAAATTGCTTCAGCCGTTCTTAACTTATAAATAGTGTAACTAACGCGACTTTCTGTTAACATAAAGATAGATATCAGAAGGTACTGACTTGTACATATGCCTGAGCGCGAGGATCTCGGCGCGGATGTTGTCCATCTCCTGCATGACGAGGTGCTGCGTGCGCATCTCGCTGGAGAGGTGCGCCACCGACCGCGCCAGCGTCACCACGTGCGACTCCAGACGCTGGAACCGCTTGTTTATACCCTGTGGACAACATCATATGCAACGTTCTATAAGGATAATCATTGAGGAGGTCATTGGCCTAGGTACCCCTGCCGATATTAAATGATCGTGATAGTTACTCAACGCTTGGTGAGGTTCATTACGTGGATTGGTGACCGATACACATTTCAAAGGTCAAAAAAACATTTTCTCAAGATTTTCCGTGCTTCGGACGTTTACTGCTTAACGTCCGGAACACTAGAAGAGCCACACCGCTATACTAAAAGGAGAATAAAGGAAAACACACAACATAATATATTAATTATCATCCGCCCTTATTCGTCTACTGCCTCCCCCTACGAACGCCACAAATAGCGATCCCGAGTCGCCTCTATTTATTGCCCGCGATCGCTACTATGTCGTCGGTCCACCGACTAGGTTGCACGCACATATCATTAACAGTAGGTAAGAAATTGTACAAACAGTAAACTAACCACCAGTTCCTGAGAAAATTCCAAGTTTGTGGCCTGAAACCTCACAAATCTAACCTTATAATCGCTCTTCTTCCTGTGGTCGGAGCTGCGTCTCTTGTCTCTCGCCGGTCGACTGCTGACTGACGACGACGGCAACGATGACATGCTGCCGTAACGACGCTTCGACGATAACCTGGTGACAATCGAGAAGAAAAAGTGACAAAACGTACTTAGTCAAATAATTTCTGCTGAGTTGTCCAATGCAGATTGTTTTACGGACTTTTGCGACATTTTGATGGAAGACAATGGCAATCCTCCATCAAAACTGGTCAACAACTCAAAAATGCTTATGATATCGAAAGAAGAGTAAACCTATCCGCTTATCCATTTTTCGGTATCACGGCAGGGGTACCGAAAGATGGTTAAGGTATCACGCTTTAGCGTCAGGTAGGTACTCAGAAAAGCGCCGTCTTGGATCAGTTGACGGTGACTATTGGCGAGATATTTACCAACTTTATAGATTCCAGTAGTTCTGATGTTATGGTGAAGCGAGTTTTCTGCATGACCCAAAGACATATACATTATACACACCTTGCTTCCCAAGGATGATTCTGGAGACTAGGCGGTCGCCTCACACCCAGCAGTTGCAGCACCTCAGCGTACATATTCTCCAAGCCCCTCAACTGGCGACGTATAGCTCTCGCATCTCCCGGGCCTGTGCCAGCGTTGCTCCGAGATGCTTCGGAGTCGGAGCGCGCGTCGAGGAGGGAGGAAAGGTCCAAGCTTCGGGTGGTCGTTGATGTCATGTCTGTTGTGTCAAGACCGAACACTGGAAGAAGGTGAAATGGTTAAATGGTTAATAGTTACAAGGTTTGTAGCTAGATGGTTGTGTTCACAGCTTAAAACAACCATTGGAACCCTATGGCGATGTAAGGAGACCATAATACCTAGGTAACTAACTGATTTGGGAATAATAGTTTTTTAGTTGTCTAACACGTGATTCCTAGGTCGTGTCATCATCATAATCATGTCAGCTTATCCGTCCACTGGTGAAATTAGGCCTCCCTTGGGTGGTGCTAAAACTGATCACCTGTCTCTACCTATAATCTATGTTTATATTATAAATGCGAAAGTAACTCTGTCTGTCGTCTATTTTGGTATAGCGATAGATGAGATCTTAAAGAAGGTATGTCTATCTTTCTGGCTACTTTTGATTCCGATATTCCTACGGAATCGGGACTTACACGGTTGAAATCGGGGCGTAGCTAATATAAAAACATGTGGATATAACTTACAATGTTTCTTATAATGGTAGTCTCGTTTCGAGGAGTGTTTCTTGTGTGCGTGCCACCGCGGCGACTCGCGACCTCGACGTCTCTCTTCCACGTACTCCGAGGAACGACCCGGAAGGCTGGGGAATAAAAGACTTAGGAATTATTCAACTGACTCTTTCTCTGTCTTGATAAAGCAAAAGCGGGTCGTAAGTTATCCAAAATTCTTGTTCCAACAAGATTTGGTCCCGTCAGGCTAGAATTTAGTGGTAGAGCTGTGCAGGTGTTCTTCCTGACAAAGATAACTGTCGCGCAAAGAATATCGAATCTGGGAGTTGAGAAACTATTTCATTGATGTACCAACCTGTTCCTCTTATGATGATCTGATGAAGGTGAGAGTGGAGGTAGCGGTGGAGTCACTGAACTGCTGGAGCTGGCGGAGGAGTCAAGCCTCATGCCCGCTAACTTCGGCTCTAGGATCTGACGGAGCTCACATTCCACTAAGTCTGCCCATTCGTTTTCACCGTCTGGATGAGGACAATATATTTCGGATTAGATAAAATTATGTTCAGATTTCAGGAGCCTTAGCCTGATTCAGGCTTATCAGCAGGAACCTTACATTGCAGGAGCCAACTCGCGTAGCTCTTAACAAAGTTTAATGGTTAAGAACTGGAAGAGTTAGGTCCTACAATCAAGACTTCATGGTAAAGGCCCAGTTGGGCTAACATTAACGCTTATAATAAGGCAGATTTAAAAACGGCTTAAAGAAAGCGTCACAACTTATTAATGAATAAAGGAATTACTACACTAATGAATATTTTTTCAGAAATTTCATCGTTCTATCCAATATACAAAGTTCACGACTCAAATCCCAATCTTATTTCAGTTCCTCAAGAACGGTCTATCACTGTAAATTTCTCCAATAACTTACTAGGGCCAGCAGTTTGTTGACTGGTGCCAGGCTGTGGCTTGGTAACAGCATCAGAGTCAGCTGATGTGTCGTGAAGACTGGCTTCAGGTCTTCGGCCGCTGGAGTAAGCCACGCTGCCGCGACCGGAATCCACGTTCGATGACTGACCGCCATTTTTGTCGTAATCTGAAGGTGGTTTGGTGGAACAGGTTAGTTTCTAGGATCCGTTTAATTTTTGTTATGACTATTGTGCTAATTAACTAAATTGTTGAACAAAAATTCCGAGTTCCGACATGTAAACAAACCATGTATGGTTGCACTAGCAAAGTTTCACCCTTGTTAGTCCTGATCCCGCAGGATTTTCCAAAAACCCTTTCTTAGTGGATAGACCTACACACCACAAAGGACACACATTCCAAATTTCATAATAATAATAAATTCTGTGAACAACACACAGCGCCATCTAGCCCCGTGGTGAGCGACTAAGCTTGTGTTACGGTGACTAGACATCGGATATAATACCTATATTTATTTTTCTTTTGTAAATACATACATATTATACAAAGAGGGACACCCAGACCAGACACAAATATTTATTTTATAAGCATAAATACTTGCGGTGGGAATCGAACCCGCAACCTCCTGCATTGCAGTCGCGCTTTCGCACGACGCGCCACAGAGGTCGTCAGGACCAACGGTTTGGGCTCAGCCTTGAGATATAGTTCAATCATTAAGTCATTCTGTCAGTCAATCAGTCGGAAAATCTTAAATGTATAGAAGATGAGTGATCATCCGGTGATGATCCTGTTTCAAAGCAAATTATATGTCAACGACCTAAGACTGTCTCTATCTTTGCTAAATACCTATCATAAAAGTTATTGATCTAACAAAATACTGTGAACAAGAACAACAAACCTCACCAAATCATATTAAATTTTACAACCAATTATGAACGTGTAGTTTTATGACTTGTTAATTTATTAGAATTGTAAATTTTGATTTATGACGATACGCTAATGAGGACTTTCAAAGTTTTAAAAAACATAAACGTCAATGTTTTCCTAGAAATGTACCGCGACGAGACTTGCGTTGACGATTTTTGCTGACTGTGTACACCTTCTTAGTCCTAGATATGCAGTACCGAAAGCAGGCTAAAGGCATTTAAAGTCTAAACAACAAGATGCTGACATAGTTTACCTGAACTAGCTCCTGAGCTTGCTCCTTTCTTCCCGTGTGCCTTCAGATCCTCTATCCTACAAGGGGTCTGTCTCGAAGACGACGGTTGCGGCGTCACCTCAGTCTTTGCTGTTGTAACATAAACACTATCTGCTGACTTCTGACTAGTACGCTCTTCCCTTTCGTTGACGACTTCATCTCTTTGCTCTTTCGCAACTGAATCAGGTGTCCTTCTTTCTCTATGGCTGGTGTGATCTGGGGTTCTCCTGTATTGGTTCTCTGTTATTCTAGATTCTATTGATCGTCCACTAGTTCGGACTCTTTCTTCGAAACTTGCTCTGCTTTGAGGCTGGAGTCTTGTTCTAAAACCTCCATCGTCTGATTCTCTTTCTCGTTCCCTCTCTGGTTCTAGAAGGTTGCTGTGTGAGTTTCGTCTAGATTTGTCGTGGATTTGTGGGGTTGTGATTTCTGGTCTTGGTTGGGGCTCGTCGAGGAGGTGAGGGTGGGAGGCGGCTCGGCGACCTTCGGTTAGGCCTCGTTGTCTGATGGTCTCGCGTTCTAGTTGCTGAGGACTGCGGAGATCGGGCCGGGAATGGTGTTCGAACTGGAATTAAAGAAATTGTGGCAATTAGATTACTGGTTGGTGTCAGGTTAGGTCGTTTTGGTTGTAGTTTATCGAGCTCTCAGAATTGAGTTTTAAATCTGTATTATTTCACTATGTTAAGTAAGTAAGAAATAATTGAAACAGCGGAGTCAAAGTAATGGAGTTTAGTATTTACCCTTTGAGTACGGAACCCTAAAAAGGATGAAATAGATCATAAAACAAAAAAAAAGAGAGATTAAAACTCAAAGAAAAAGGGTATACGCACAACAAATAGAAGAGAGAGATACAATAAAATGAAAAACAAAGAACATAAGAGCTTAGGAAAAAATTAACAATGAAACTAATGAAAAAAGCTAGAACGAAAATAGACAACATTTTAAGATTTAAAATGCTAAAGCAACTTAATTTCACATAAATGCTACCTTCATTATCTTAATGTCCCAATCAACCGAAGTTACACTTTCTGTACATCAAAACGAATCAGGTTTGAAGCAGTCCGTCCATAAAATAAAGACGGCTTTAAATGAAGTCGTTACTTATTTTATAACTTTTTCTATTGCTCCAATACAGAGATTGAAGGAAATCGAAATGTGATCTTTCCGTCTGGGAAAGGATCAAATGGAATAATTATTAGTTTATTTATTTGTCCTGTGGACAAATATTTGTCGGTAATTTTCTTATAAATGAATAGCAAAGTTCCGCTGTTTAAACTCATTCAATTCCCGATCCCGTGGGATTTTAGAAAAAAACACTTTTTTAGCCTACACATTACAAGCAACACATTATTTTAAATTTCACCTTTCTAGGGCAAGCGGTTTTGGTTGTGCGTTGTTAGTTCAGTCAGTCTAAAGTCAAAGCTAGGACTTTGAATTTTATATTATAGACTAGCAGAGTCCCGTGGTTTTACCCGCGTAATATCCGATCCCGCAGGATTTCCCTTTCTTAGTGGATACGTACACACCACAAAGAACACATTCTTCAAATTTCTTGTCTCTAGGACCAGCGGTTGGGCCATATATAGGTCAATCAGGACATTGAATTTTATATTTATAGATAAAGACGAATTGGATAAAGAAATCTGAACAACAGTTTTCGAAACAACCATGTTATGATGTACCTATAAATTATGTATTATCTTACATAAACAATTTCACGATGCCACCAATCATCAAAATACTTAACACAAAGTATTGAGCAACCGACCTCTTAAAAGAAAAAACCTAACACAATGGTTAAAACGTAGTAAAATTTAATAAAAATGTTAAAATCTTTGTCTGTATGTAAGCTCTAGTTATAATTACCGAGCGTGGGATTCAAATAATTGGTGGGAATGGTACAGGCCCCTTTGTTGTGGGAATCATAGGGTCATGGAATAGGAACGATTGGGAAACCACTTGTTAATTTAGAATATTCAAGTTCGTATGTGGGACCATTTGATTAAAATATTTGCAAACTATACAATCTATATCTAAACAATGCCTGACTGACTGACTGATTAGGGAATAAACGCATATTCTAAGCGCTGATAATAAAGAGGTATTTGGAGAGTGGGTTCTTTATATGATGTAGGCATCTGATAAGAAAGTGGTTTTCGAAATTCCCACGGGATTCCAAAGGACCATAGATTTGAGTAAAAAATACAAATAGACATATTGTGTACACAATATGACAAAGTGAAGACCTTGATAAATTGAGATTTTTCCATAAAACGATAGTTTTTATAAGTGGAATACTATTTTGAGTAGTACTATTAATTGTTGAAACATTAAAGAAAATATGTAAATGAAAATAAAGTTTAAAACAACACAAGCAAAAAGAAAGTGATACAGATATGTTTGACAGTAGTCGTTGTATAACAAATGTAATAAGGAATACATAAATAATCTGAAGAAGATAATAATATTATCTTGTTGAATAACACCTGTTTTAAAAATCAGATAAAAAATATTTATAGTGTCGATTACTAAAAGATCAACAAAGCTTATTTATTGTGTAACAAAATGAGTTTATTTTAACCTCTACATTATATTGTAATCTAAAACCTAGGAGTATTCATGTCTAGAGTGAAAATATGTCTTCTAGGCTAGAATACTGTGACTTGTCCGGAGAGTAAACAGTATTTTTAAGGTGGTCCAGTTAAATGTAAAAATAATCGGAGACGGTCGGAATAGAAACAAAAGACGATCAAAACAAAAACAAAAATAAAAGACGATCGAAGTAAATTAAAAGGACGATTAAAACAAAAGACAATTGAACAAAGACGATCGGAGTTGAAACAAAAGACGATCAAAATAAATGAAAAGGAAGTTTAAAACAAAAGACGATCGAATTAAACTAAAAAGACGATTGAAACAAAAACAAAAAAAAATACAAATTAAACAGAAGACAATCGGAGACGATCGAAATCCTGTCAACATAAAACGAAAAGTGCACAATCCATCCATTGTACTCAAGTATTAAAAATAGCTAAATGAAACTAAGTAGGCAATTTCACAAAATACTATTCTCATGTAGAACTAAACAAAGCGGAGCTAAAATTAAATACTAAGCACCTAGTTAAGTTAGTGAAAAATAGCTTGTCTACTTAGTTAATTAAAGTAATAAATGTCAGAGATAATAAGCAGGTACAAAGTAATGTGCTTGTTTTTGACAATTTATTCTGCTGGCGAAACTGGAGGAACATTAGCTAATGATCTTATTGTGTAGTGGTTTTTTTATGTAAGCTAAATTAATTCTGTATTTGAATAACGTTTTTAGGGTTCTGTATACAAAGGGTAAATACGGGACTCTTTTACTAAGACTCTACTATTCGTCTGTCTGTCAGCAGGCTGTAGCAGGCAACATACAACAAATAGAAACAGAATAAAATAAATATTTAAGCCTTTCAGGAGTTCGACTCGCACTTGGCCGGTTTTTAGTCTTATTCGGCATGCAATACCAAATAATGTATGTATATTTGCTGAATTTTTCATGAACCATAGGCTGCAACTTTCTAGTCAAAGGAGTAGGGATCAAGCGTCAACCATGATTGATTAGTCACTGTAACATCATCACAATGAGATTCTCTTCACTTTCGCTAGATATAAATCGGATGGGTGAATGCAAACAAAATGCTTTAGATCATCTATGGACTATGGTCATTGAACTTTTATGTTATTTATAAAATATCCTGTTAAAAAATATAAAAAAAAAATGCTTCCAAAGTTTTCGTACCCGGCAGGCGGACAGTATTTTCTAAGTGTGGTAAACACTATTAGAAATAATGTTTAAAAATCCTGTTTATAATATTAAGAAAAAAAACTCTTATCTGAGGAAGAACCAGGATGCGTTTGAAAGATTGCGTTGAGAAATATTTAAGGAGAATCGGCAAGAGAATATCTTGGAAAAGAAAGGTTACAAAAGGCAGAATGGAAGAAAACACCAAGACCCACAACTGGTTGATGTGCCATAAGAGAAGGATATCCGCATTCCAAAGATCTAAAGGTGGATTGCTAACCAGAAGCTTGAACAGATCAACAAACCACCTACGGTCCTCCTAACCTTGAAGTTATAGGGACCGAAACGTGGGGGACGACATTATCCCCCTACAGATTTATGTAAGGCCTAATCATAATAAAGTTCTTACCTGACTCTGAGGTCCAGTCTTCAAAGAGGTGAAGTTAGCCATGCTCCTCATATCATCTCTCTGATACACCGCACTCCGTCTCCCAAGAGGCCCGTACTGTTGGTACAAGGCATCAGCACCGAGGGCCTGGGGGCGAGCCAGCATCTCCTGGCTTCGGGCCTGGTGGCTCAGCATTAGTTGCTGTTGTACCATCTGCTGTTGTTGGATTAGTTGCCTGGAGAAATAAGGTAGCTGATGAAGATTTTGTTTTTAAGATTACATTAAAAAATGCTTGGTGAGACAAAAACTCAACTCAAGAGTCTTGAGATTGTTATGGAAACATTTGGTTTTATGTTCCAACAGACGAAATTTTTGATTAGATAATACTAATCTAATCTATAGAGGCTTTGTCCTGACTGACTGACTGATAGATCAACGCATAGCCTATACCGCTGATAGCATAATGCTGAAATTTGGAGTTCATTAAGATTTAAAAAGTAAAAAGTGTAAAAAGATAACAAAGGGTTTTTTGAAATAGGTACCCATGGGATCTGAACTTACGTAAGTAAAACCGCGGGATACAGCTAATTTGTCATGAATATTTTAATTCTTTTGCAAAGGTAGAGTACCTACGTGATTAGCTATTCATCTAATCTAGTATATATGTAAAAATATTCCCGTGTAAAGTAGACACAAAATAGTGACGAATCTAAAATGTTAATATTTTAATGAATATTTCATCAAATCATGTCATGAGTCAACGCTTAGCATTTTTATATTTACCTGTGTGGTGAAGGGCTTGGATAAACCATATTGTTGGCCATTCCATGAGCTGGTGCGTATTGGATCTGAGGCTCTGGTCTGGTTTGAGGAACTGGCCTTCCATATATCCCTTGTTCCACCTTCCTTACTCCACCATCTCTAGGAGGCGTTTGTTCCGGTGGTTCTGGCCTTTTTCTCTCTTCACTATTATTCAAACTCTGTTCAGGCTCACTATTCTTCTCTTCAACCGCTTCTTTACTTTTGAATCTACTTGATATCATGTCTTTTAGTGTGTGGTAAGTTTTACTGACAGATTTGTTGGTTTTGGGAGCATCTCGCGTGCTGTCTTTGCCTGTTTCGACGGTAACAGTTATCATTTGGGAATTGTTAGGTGTGTCGGTTTTGGTGAAGGTTTTGGCAGGTACTGGGGGCTTGGGTTGGTCGTAGTTCTGGATGTTCCTCGCTACTGCTCCTTGGTTCTGGTGCATAGCGTAGCTGTATTCGTGGTACTGTCGGAAGTCGCCTGAAGTGCTCGCTTGTTGATTCTGTAGGATAAATAAACATTGCATTTCTTAATTTAGTAATCTCTTTTTGTTAAGGCAAAAATTAATTCGATTTTCTAGCCAACGCATGTATGAAACCGGTAGGTAATATTTTTAATTTTAACCATACAATTCATCAATATTAGAAACCAGATATATAATATTACGTACTTATAGATTAGTTGTGGTATATTCTAAGATTAAGATCCCGTTATTAGAGGCAGTTAAGGAAATCAGAAAATTGTAATAACGCCACTCTAGTATTAAAATTACAAATATTATACAGTAATTTTGAATATCTAGTCTAGTCTCTTAAGTTTAAAGCAACGTATAGGATTGTGTTTTGATACCAATCTTTGATTTTTATATGTTGACAGTGCATTTTTTTATTTTTATGTAATCTTTATGTATTAAGAAAATAAAATCTTTGCTCCCTACGGGACTTGAACCCACGACCTCCCCTTGTCTATAATGGATCGCTTTAACCGTCTGGGCCAAGCGAGCTCAAGCGACAGGATTGAATGAATTATTTTTATTTTTCGACTTACATACTAATGTAATCTTTCTATTTTTTATGTTTTTGATGAATGCTCTTTTTCCTCTTTAATTACATTTAACTGAGATGTTTACAATTATTTCGTCTACTTTAATGTTTAGTACCATAAATAAACATTATCATCCGAGCGTTGTTCCCGGTTGCATCTCTCTCGAGAGTCCTAGTACCATAAATAAAACTTGCTGGCTTGCTGGCTGGCTTGATGTCGTAAAAGCGGATATGCGTGCAAATGGCCTGTAGTGACTCGGGATGCCGTGCGAAGTGGAGACGTAAAAATAGGAAAGCGGACCCCGGGCTCTTGTGAGGGATGCAACCGGGAATATCGCTCGGATGATCGCTCGAATCGCTCGCTAAAACAGAAGCGAAAATCTTCCAATATTTGACAAAATAAAGTACCTAATTCAAACTCAGTATTAGTACCTACCTACCTACTCAAATCACAATATATATACGGTGAGAACTGAAGACAATGGGCTATTGCGGTCTCGGTGGTTCCACGCACTAACTGTCGGTGAAAGGTGGGACTCGTTCCCACTGGTGGGAAACCCAGACGTGGCGAAACAGTGAAAAAATAAATAAATTTATCTATGTATTGTATGACTAGGTGAGGCCAGTGGTTTCGTCTGGGTGATGTCAACCTTAACAGTTGATATGGCATCAGATGGTAGATATTTGAAACAAGATACTGAAATAACAGTACCTACTTCAAATTCAATGATACTTTTGACGTTTTCAGCGTCGTATTTTGACTGCAACTTAGCTGCAGCGATTGTCATTTTTAATTTTTACGATAGACATAACAATATTGTCTAATTGTGGAGTTTCATCGCAATTGGTTTATTGTTATTTTTTACATTTTCTAGCTACACGATCTGTCCAATACAATGTAACACCTCTGGATAAAAACGTAACAATCTTTTAAAAAGAAATAATACTTTATAGATTATTAAATTTTTATGTGTTCAATTTTATACGACAGATAACTTTCTGTTTATTTGACAGATATCTAACTGTATCTGTTAATTAAAAAATCAACCCTTAGTCGTTTTTGGCGTGATGTAAGAAGCACATACAATTATTGTTAGGTAGGTAGGTACCTAGTAAACTATACTGGGCCTGATTAATAGTGAAGATTCGGGGAACCGGAAACTAAAGAGCTGTGACTTTCTTGTAATAATTTAATTTCTTAATAAAACTATTTCTTACGTACATTTTCTAATGCAAATTCAACCATTTTTCAGATCTTCAGCGGTCACTCGCTAGAACTCCAAGGTTATTAAGCACTTTTTTCATTATTTAACTTTTTTTTAAACATCAAACCACTAACACTGATTCCACAATTATTTTTTCAACTAAACTTCCAATTATAAAAAAAAATCGTTCCTTATTCAAAAACCGTATGCGCCTCACGTGCTGATTTATAGTATTTTATCTTAGCAACAAGAAGGCTACATTATATCCACAGAGGTTCACATATTTTTCCACCTTTTTTTTAACAAAAGAGTTACTTAAGTATCCATTTAAGTTATTTTTAAAAATGGAATGAGGCTCTAAGATTCCACACGAGCGCCCGAGGCGATGTCGGGACCGCGACCGGATGCGCCTGAGTCGAAGTGAGTACCTCTACACACAACCACAGCATAAACATCAGCAGAGTGCTCTCACAGTAGGCTGATTGCATAGTAACATTAGTTACCACGCGTCTCAAAATTACAGAGGAGTCACATTGAATAGAGTTAGTAGGCAACGCAAATGGAGCGCGTAAGTAGGGACGCATTAGGTCAAACACTCAAAATGTCAAGAGCGCGTAAGTTTAAGCAGATGTCATATTCTAAAACACGTCTAATGTCAAGAACGCAAAATGTCAAACTCGTATTAATGGTAAACACAGGATTGAAACAGAAACAAAAGAGGATCGAAACAGAAACAATAGATGATCAAAATCAAGACATAAGACCGCCGAAACTAAAACAATCGAAATATAAACAAAAGATAATCGAAGTTTTTTCTTTCTTTCAAGAAATACAGTTGAGTCAGCCTACTATGTATCTTTGTACGTTGACAGAACGCCTTGCGAGAAGCAACCGAGGGCTTGCTGCGCTGAATATACCTCGAACTAATTACTTATAGACACGCTATTTTGGATCTGCTCTACACGCAATCTTTTGACCCTGATTTTATGTGAGTCAATAGATTTTTCGGTTAGTGTTTTCAGTTTTTTATTTCGATCTTTTTCTTAATTTTAGTGTTAACGTTTCTTTGAAACTTGTTCGTTTTTTTACGATTGTTAGGGTTTCGTACCCAAAGGGTAAAAATGGGGTTTTAGTTTTTTTTTAAATAAAAGATTGCTTAGTAGATAAAAGTTTCTCAAATCGGTTGTAGGACTTTCTGTCTGGCTGTTGCGTTGCGTCGTTATCATAATTAATTTTCACGGAATTTCGTGGCACTTTTTATCCCAGTTTACGTTAGTTCCTTAATTAGGTACATCGAACCATTTTAAAGTACATATTTTAACAAGACGTATTGCGGCTACAACATTATGACGGCGAATTTTATTGTCTACCTATGCTTTTTATCTCACACAATTAGATTGTTTGATTTGATTCAAAGCATAACAAATTCGTTGCAGCAAGCCTCTCATTGTCTAAGTACCGAACGCGAAGCTCCGACCGTTGTTTCCCAGTACTCGCTCGGCCGATAACCGAACTATGAAGTTTATAGTTACTTTGTTCTATAATCAAGGACGGATGCACGTCAAATTATGTACTTACTAGCTGTGTCCCCGATCTCGTGCGGATTTTGTAAATTCCTTATTGCCTACGTCATATAAAGAATACACTCTTAAAAATGTCCTCGCTTGGTTTAAAATGCTGTACCTACGCAAATATCCATGAGGTATTAACTAAAAACGTTCGAATTGTATTATTGTGCCCGAATTGTTTTATGAGGAATGAGGAGGAATGTATGAGAAATGTACACCCAAGTCAAACCCCTCCAGATTTTGTGTGTGTTTAATGTTTTTTAGGGTTCCGTACCAAAAGGGTAAAAACGGGATCCTATTACAGAGACTTCGCTGTCTGTCCGTCCGTCCGTCCGTCCGTCCGTCCGTCCGTCCGTCCGTCCGCCCGTCGTCCGTCCGTCCGTCCGTCCGTCCGTCCGTCCGTCCGTCCGTCCGTCCGTCCGTCTGTCCGTCCGTCCGTCTGTCCGTCTGTCCATCTGTCCGTCTGTCCGTCTGTCCGTCTGTCCGTCTGTCCGTCTGTCCGTCTGTCCGTCTGTCCGTCTGTCCGTCTGTCCGTCTGTCCGTCTGTCCGTCTGTCCGTCTGTCCGTCTGTCCGTCTGTCCGTCTGTCCGTCTGTCCGTCTGTCCGTCTGTCCGTCTGTCCGTCTGTCCGTCTGTCCGTCTGTCCGTCTGTCCGTCTGTCCGTCTGTCCGTCTGTCCGTCTGTCCGTCTGTCCGTCTGTCCGTCTGTCCGTCTGTCCGTCTGTCCGTCTGTCCGTCTGTCCGTCTGTCCGTCTGTCCGTCTGTCCGTCTGTCCGTCTGTCCGTCTGTCCGTCTGTCCGTCTGTCCGTCTGCCCGTCTGTCACCAGGCTGTATCTTCATGAACCGTAATAGCTAGACGGTTGAAATTTTCACAGAAGATGTATTTCGGTTGCCGCTACAACAACAAATACTAAAAACAAATATTTAAGGGGGGGCTCCCATACAACAAACGTGTTTCAAAAACATCGAATCGAGTAGGTCATGAAATTCAAAATGGCTGCCCTATCTGTCAAATATACCAGTCTGCCTTCACTTACCAAAGAGTTTCTTAATTATAAGTTTCAGATTGTGTTTGTGCCAAAGTTTTTTTTTTTTCATTTTTTTTTCGTGGTGTGGTCGTATGATGGAAGTGAGAATCGAAGCTAAATATGTCACATTTACCTATCAAATTTTAAAATTGGTAAACGATTTTAGGGTTCGGTACCCAATTGTGATAGTGGTACGGAACCCTTCGTGCGCGAGTTTCGAACTTGCCGGGTTTTTTAAGATAGTATTTTATTTTTTCTTGAATATTTTTTTTTCATTTCAATAAAAACACATTTCGACTAAAATACTAAAGCAATTGCTAAAGCACATTTCGACTAAAAAACTAAAGCAATTGCTTTAGTGATGATATTTCCAATCTCTAGTTTAGATTAAGATACAATAAAATGTAACACCACTGAATTAAAAAGTCACTATCTTCTAAAAAGAAATCACACTTTAGAAGGCTTTTAAATTTGGTTGGGTTTGAATTTATTCGTCAGATACGTAGGTATCTATTACCTAGGTGCAGAATGAAAAACCACCCCTTAGTTGAATTTTTACCAAATCGACGAAATAATATGACAACGTGGAATAAATTATATCACGGAAACCGCGTAGTCAGTCGTAATACAAAGTACCTGGTGGTTTCCAGGTGGATTCCTCACATGTGAAGGGCAAGGAACCCATCAAGTACCTTCTTCTAATTTGTTAGTCGCGTCACGCTTCGTGGCCACTGGGAATATGGCGGGAGAAGTTAGTCTTTATTTTGTACTGTTATGTATGACTTAAATTGGTCAATTTTTCTCCTACTTACAATGATGATTTCTTTAACTTGCAGTAAGGCTGCCTGAGTGATAGATTTTTCAACATCTATCAGTCCCCTCGCGACCAAGACCATTGTAACATAGTTGAAACGAAGTGGTAAGAAAATAAATAATAAGACGCGAATAAGACCCGGGAAAATGTAACTATGTTAAAAAATCGTGTGAGTTTAAGTTTGCCATAAACAAAAAGTTTCTGGATTTCCATAAATTGTATGCTAACAAATTATAATCATACCTTTTTTCAAGTCAGTACAATAATTCAACAACTTTAAAAGGCTTTGTCCTGACTGACTGATGGATCAACGCACAGCCTAAACCGCTGATCGTACAAATCTAGAATTTGGAGATTGTGTTCTCTAAATGATGTAGGCATCCGATAAGAAAACATTTTGCGAAATTCCTACGGATTTGTGATTTACGCAGTTAGGTATGGTAGGGATTACCGTGGTTTAACCGTGAGTTTCGATCTAACTAATTTTATCTCACAATTTTAACTTATTTTTTTTAGTTTAACTAATTTTGAGTTATCAATAGCTTTACCTACTCTATTTCAGAAACTTTAAAACTTTTTTTTTTTTTAAATTGTAAACGAAAACCTCGTACATTTATTTGAAAGTGACAACTCTTTATTTACTTTTTCCTTTAATATTGACAGTTCTTTGTTTACATTTTTGATCTGAGATTCTAAAATAGAGTATAGTTTAACTTAAAATTGGCCATTTCCACGGGCCGCACGAAGCCGTAAATTCAAGAGTAATATAATCAATCTCCATAGGTATCTATTACTTGTCTTGATCATTTCACTGCTATACCACCGTTACAAGATCTTGGTCGTAGACGATCTGCAAGTGGGACTCGCACTTGACTTACTTCCGCGCATTAAAATCGGTAAAGGTGTTTATAGATTGAAAGCAAAACAGTCGGTCGATAGGCTAGTTTACAAGACCTAAATTTAAAATCCGTGTCGGATTCATAAAAAATTATTGATTATTTCCTGATGCAATGTTTTTGAATATTGTTGTTCGAAGCGTTTGTAGGTGACATTGTTTCGAATATTTTGGTTTATGAAACAAATTCGTTTTTTGTTAAACTTTACTTGAAACGACTACGTATAGTATTTTTTTTAACATGACTATATTTTGGCACAGATTGATAATTGACTTTCATTTTTTAAAAGTTTTTAATTTAAAACTGTATAATATCGTCAAATCGGCTATACCTATTCTATACACTAATATTATAAAGAGGAAAGATTTTTGGGTGTCGTATGTTTGTAATGAATAAACTCAAAACCTACTAGATTTAAAAAAATCTTTCATCATTAGAAAGCTACCTTCACCCTGAGTAACATAGGCTATACTTTTGATCCATACGCGGACTTACGCGGATGAAACCGCGGGACGCAGCTAGTAAGATATATAGATAATCATTTGATTCGATCAACACATTTACAAAATACAAACATGGGAATGGAAAAGGGCGCAAAACAGACCAACAAAATTATCGACCGATTAAAAATCCAAATCTATGATTGGCCTTTTCTAAGAACCTAGTTTAAGCGACGATAGTGCTATAATGCTGTGTCATTCAGCTTCTAGAGATTACTTGCCTTTATTCAATTGGCAGCTGTAAGGCATGATGGTTTTATGCATAACGGAAACAGTGAGCTAGTTTCATCTATGTGATGGTGTTATGCAATAAATTAACAGTTAGGTTGTCCTTACAGTAACGAGTAGCGGGATTGACTTTTGATTTGAATTTTGGCCGTGGTTTCATTCCCGGTATTGTTATTTTATATTTTGGTTAGGTGGTAACTTTCGATAAAAAGTTTCGTAGGGCGTTTTCCGTAGGTACGTGGCGCCCTACGAAACTTTCATATCGGGGTTTCCTCGCAATGTTTTCCTTCACCGTAAGAGCAATGTTAATAGTGGACTTAAATTTTACGTTTCGAAGACTGTCCAGTTTTCCGTGATCACAGCATGTGACCATGGAAAACTGTAAAGTCCTCGAAACTTTACACACCTACTTTAACTAAAATAAAATAAAAGCGTCTATTATAGATTCAATATATTTTTTACATTTTTAAATTACAGAAACTAACCCGGCGAAACGTCGCAATACCGAAAATGCGAAATTGCATTGCGAACATCGAAGAAATATCAACGAAAATGTAAGAAAACAGTGTAATCGCCTCAGCCAGTGTTTCCGTCCCACTTTAGGACCAAACAAAGCAACAATGAGTAATTCAAGATCCTAGGCGGTAATGTCGAAGGAAGTTGGTTTCCTTCATGTTTTCGTCGTAAATTTTATTAATTGCAGTTTAATATCATGTGAATTGTTGATGTAGGTAGATTTCTAGATAACTAGTAAAGATACTTTTTTTGAATTTCAATTTATTTAAAAAAACCGGTCAAGTGCGAGTCGAAATCGAGGGTTCCGTACTCATGCACGGTTATATTATGTGGGTCTATATTAAAATTGATGTGATGATGATGACAATAACCAAAAAGAGCCTCCTATTGTAACCAGGAGGCTTAAGGTATATCCTATTGTAACCATGGACCTCAGTATACCTTAGGTATTAATTTCAACTTGATACCTCCGCCCGTTCTGAGATGAAGGGTATTACTAGACAGAAATACGGACGGACGAACAACAAAGTGATCATATAAGGATTCCTTTTTTACCTTTTGAGGTACGGAACCCTAAAAAAAACATTTTAGGTGGGCTTGCGCCAGGCTGGGTTAAAAATTGAAATCCAGTGTCTGGTTTTTGGTTTAAAGTTCTTCCTGGGTGGCTTGTAGTGTTTATGGCATAGTGCATAGAAAATAGCACATTATACAAATTGTACCTCAGAATGTGTCCAAGCCGACAGCGCTTTCGGGGGAGTATCCGGGGCCACAGCGCCGAACCTCCCTCGTTTCCTCGCCTCCTGCAGGATCGGCACCTTGGAGTTCTTATCACTGGATGACAGGATCACTTCGCGTTCTATCTGTTAGGATACGAAGAAGTTGTCACTTTATGGTACAAAACTATTTATTGCAAAACTATCATAATTATTTGCGAAGTGAGAGATTTTATGCAGGCTTGGCTAGCCTTGTAGCCCCGGCATAGAATGGGGTTACCCCTGTCTCTTCCCGTGGGTGTCCTAAATGGCGATTTAAGAGGAAGGGGTAAAGACTTGATAAAGAACCTTCGGAGTGATGAGCAGAACAGCATCCCAGAATGCAGTAAATTACTAATTTTTGGACTTATACCGAAATAATTAGCTCCTAAAGAACTAGGTACAGATAGATGGAGCACCTGGAGAACCACCTTTCCATCACAAAACTTCTCGATGATTAATGTTATGGTTACAATTATGATCATTTCTAATTGGGTATTATTAAAAGCACGAGACCCAAATAAAGATAGGAACTGACGTTTTGACTTTTTATACCATAAAGCTTTTTTATGAATCCCAACTCAACGCAACAACAGATCTATACACACTAAAACATTAAAAATTAAACATCGATAATTAACTTATTTTCCATCACTTCAAAACCTCATTAACAACTCAAAAAGACTCACTAATTAACTGCAACAGATCTTAAACAATAATCTTGCAAATCACAAACAAACTTTCATAGAACGATCCGATGAACCAATACGAGAGATGTCTTCGCGATAAATGAACAATGGATGACTTTCACTGATCTAACTACGGCCTACCAGAATATTGTAAAAACATCGAATGGGAGAAATCGCTGGTTGGATCCTGGGTTTTTGTAAGATATACATCTTCGAATACGTAATAGAGTAACATTGTGGAGAAGAGTTGTGTGATGGTGTTTTGAAACAGAATAAATATTTGCGTTGCATATAGCGCAATTTAGCCTCAAATAAAGCATATAGGCTTGTACTATAGGAACCTATTAGACAACGGAAACACTACACACTTTTACCTAATTCTATTTTTTGTAAATGCATACCTACATGCGACACAAATAGAAAAACAACCAGAGAATTTACGGTTGGCATTAATACTTGGCCCTAGCGGGAATCGAATCCGCAACCTTCTGCATTGTAACTGAGTGTTAGCCCGATGCGCCACAGAGGTCGTCATGTCTCAAATTCCGTGTGTGTATGTTAATACATTTTAGAAGGAATCCAAAATGTTGAACTTCTCAAGATGTACCTACCGTTGAACTTTCAAAATGTTTAATCTACTAAAATTAGCCTATGCATCATTTTCAGCAATCTATATACATTCTATGTTTCATCGCAATCGTTTCTCGATTTTCAGCATGAAGAAGTTAACAATCATTCAGAAATGCTTACAAACATTTGCGCTTATAATATTAGTAGAATATCTAAAGGTGTTTCGATAAATGTGCAAATGAACCGGTGCGGAACTGGGGTGCCGTGGGAATGGACTACAACAAGGATCATGTTCTTTACGACATTTTATACTTCCTAGTGTTTTAAAAATATTAGCCAACTGAAAGATAAAAAGTAGATATGTTTTTGCTAAATTGTTTAGGTGTGCATATCAACATGACACCTACCGAAGAACAATCTAAAATGACGGGTACCTGCATGTTAGATTTTTTTCGGTTTTCGCGGTGCTGATAAGAAATTTAACTTTTTATTTCATGTCAGAATTTTCGGTTTTAATCTCATGGCATTTATATATCCTACTAATATTATAAAGCTGAAAGTTTGTGAGTATTGTGTTTGGGGTGCCCTTTCGATCGCATAATTTTTTTTTTCATAATGTTGTTTGGCATAAAAGTTTCAGCATAAAGTTTTCTCGCATAAATAGTGATCGGCATAATGTTATAATCGCAGAATGGTTTCATTGGCATAACGTTAACTTTCTCTAATCTTCTTTATCATAATTTTGAACAGCTTATATGTATAGGACATAATTGTTATACGCCTAAAGATGATTTATCATAAAACACAAAACGCATAATGGAGGTATCCATAACCGCTAAAGTCATAAACATACATGATAATAAATTGGACTAAGTCTATTTAACAAATGAAAAGACACAATGGTAATAGTCATCTTTAATCAAACTTTAGGTGAGAAGATTGGTGGCGAAGTTACGTTTCCCGATACGTAATACTGACCAAACCACGTCGCTATATCGTCTGTAACAATCAATGAAGAGTAAAAGTTTTAAAGAGCTTCATTCACTGAATTCTGTCATATTAACGGGCGTTTTACCCAAACTAGGAGTACGCAGAAAACTATACAGAGCACCCCGACTAGGATAGGTTAGGTTCATATTAGAACATGATTACGCACAGCGCTTTGGCGAGCGAGAGAAGCGAGCGTGCCGCGGCAGCGGTCGCCAAAGCGCCTAATATTATAAATAAACAAGGTGTGGTGTATCAAAATTGAATTTTATATGCAATTCATAGCAAAGTTTGTGAACTACTACATAATATGAAATGATATTCTAAATTTTAATATGATATTAATTTTAACTCATTTTACATTTGTTAACATTATGGTTTTTTATGCTTATGACTTGTAATCTTTATGCCATAAGGTGAGATTCCAATAAATGTTATGATTAGTAATCGTTATTCTAAAAACATTTACGCAAGAACATTTTATGCTAATATATCATTATTATAAACGAAGTTATGCGAAATTAAATTATGCCTAATGATTTATTCTAAATGAACGTTATGCGAAAAGAAGAGTATGCCAAAAAACGTTATGCAACCTTACATTATGCCTCTTAAATTTATGCAACCCAATATGGACCCTTGTGTTTGTTATCACGTAAAAACAGCTGAACCGATTACCTTGAAACTCGGTGCGTAGATAACTGGAGACTTGGAAAAACACATAGGCTACTTTTTATTCCGATATTCCCGCGGGATCGGGACTTACGCCGGGGAAGTCCCGATCCTTCCCCACCGGGACTTAAAGCTCAAAATATTGTTCTCCTATATTTTGAATTTTACAAACTAAAGCATCCTTAGAGATGAACTCATTGGGTTATCTCCTTTCGTAATAATAAAAAAAAAAGTAAACACTTACAGGAAACTTGGCGGAGTGTGTGTGTAGGGCTGTAGACTGCGCCGGCGCACCCGGCAGCGCCGCCTCGGGCGTCGGCGGCATCCTGTACGGTGGTACACCTTCCGCTCCACCTGGTGAACAAACATACCTTGGTCAAATATAGATAGGTAAATGGCAGGTAATATCACTGAACCGAACATATCTTAACGATTATAAAGAAGGGACAAGATCTGTCTATAACTTATTCCAGATTATTTCTTTCTTTTTCGTAAAGTGGTGTGACTCACCTAGTGTTAGAGTTTTCAGGTCGCCCTTATGCCTCTAACTTGACCTAACGACTGCTATCGGAGATGACAACCGGGACCAACTGCTTAACATGCCTTCCGAAGCACGGAGGAGCTAGAGAAAGTAAATTGGATTCCAGATGGCGCTCTACTGCCAACTACCCTTGTCTCTAATACCGGGAAGTAGGTACGCTATATCACAAGAACTGTAGGTACATTAGTTTCGACATGAGGCTGACATGTTGTCGAAGTTTAGGTAAAATAATACCTGCGATTAAACCTCGGGAAAATTGTTACATATACCATATAGGTAAGTACGTAGATATAATCAATATATAACAAAAATGCAGTACCTAGGTACACTCTTTTCCAAATTCATCGTTTTATAATAATCGGAATTAAATGAATAATTTCCATTTGACAATATTTATTCGAGTTGCAACGAATCATTGAGATATTATGTAGGTACGAACAAAAGACTTCAACGGGTGCAGTTCAGAATGTTTCTTTATGAAAAAATTGTCAACATTAATTTGCTTCTTTTTATGGGAACATGGTGTGATGTTTTTACAATGTTTGTTTGTCAAACCTCAAATTTGAAACTGAAGATTGACTTATGCTCAAATGGAGTTGGAATAAAATTCGCCACCATTTTTTTGTTCATTCCTACCTGCGTTGTTAAAAATCTAAATGTCACATAGTGTTATATTCACGTGATATTGGCTCAAATTGCTCTAAAATGCTGGCAGAAAGGCCATAAGTAAAAAACTGAACTGACTTAAATTGCAATTATTAAAGTAGGTATAATTTTGGCTAATTTTATTACGAGTATAGGCCATAATATGATTTCAATAGTACAGGCTGATACAGATACCTACTTCTAGAGCAGGGGTTCCCTAACTTATTTGAGTCGCGCCCCCTTTCGACCATAAAAAAAATCCGCGCCACCCCGTCCGCCAGTCCAGATTATTAGGTCAGGATAAAAAAGTGTTCAAAATAAGTATTTTTACTGCTCATTAAATTTTATCAGTCATACAAAAGGTATTTGGTAAGTTGTACCAAATACCTTTGATAGCGCCCGTGAGGTGACCGCGGGGCCAGTCTAGAGGCTGATATTGGCCGACTGAGGAAACAATATTATGTTCTTCACAGGCGTCAATTTCAAATAATTTCATTGGTCGTATCGAGCAGTCTGAAATGCGTTCCCTCAGCGATCGCAGGTATTAACTGCACAGGTGGCCCGCGCCCCCCTTAAAATACCTCTGCGCCCCCCCTGGGGGGCGCGCCCCGCAGTTAGGGAATCCCTGTTCTAGAGTATATGACATTCCTCAATACAAGAAAACATAAATTATAAAATTCAATACTTATCTCCAAATATTTAGAGTAGGTTAAGCTTGCTTTGACAAGTCGAAAAACACGCAATTTAATGTCGGATATGATTAGTCTGTTTGCATAATAAAATCAAAAGGAAAAGATTTATTAAGTCGGTTTTTGCCCTCGCCATGTTGTTTTGTGTCAAACAGATTTGAACTATTTATTAACCGACTTTGAAAAAGAAGGTTTTCTATTTGAGTGCATGTTTTTAACATCTCTCTCCCTTTTAAATACGGTTTGCAAAGCGGGTTTGTCCTTGTTCCAAATGCAGGCCGGTGCAGCCATTAATGCCCCAAGGTCCTCACGATCCTTCAAGATGTGAAAATTCAAATTGGAATTTAAAAAATATTTTTTTTACAGGTAAGGTATTCACATGATCGTTTTAAATCGTCAGTAATCTAGTGTGTGTTCGGAACGCAACCTCCAATGATAAGAAGATGCAAGAAACTCATGTGTAAAGGTTCTAAGTAAGTAGTACATCGTATTCCTTTCTGTTTTAAGGTTCCGTAATTTAAAAAGTGCAAAAGGAACCCTTATTGTGGCTACCATACATGATTATCTTGATCCTTGTACAAAAGCATTTGCTGAGAAAATAGCCAGTGACAAAGCGTACATATCCTGCACGCACAACTCTCGAATTACAAATTGTTTTCACACCCTTAAAAACCTCAGAATCGGAACTTTTGTCAAATACGGCTTCTATTGCGGTTACTGGACAAATGAGAAGGACATAAGCACAGAATAGTCTATCTATACCAGGGGTTCCCTAACTTATTTGAGACGCGCCCCCTTTCGACCATAAAAAAAAATCCGCGCCCCCCCGTCCTCGAACCCAGATTATCAAGTCCGAATAAAAAAAGTAGTATTCAATAACAAAATGTTATTGAATACTACTACTAAAATGTTGGGGCCCCAGTGCTAGATTGTTTTTAAAGGAGTTGTCGGGGCGTTTGATCGAGGCGACTGGTGATCCGAGAGCTGGCGGTTTTCTGTCTCAGCGAGTTAGCCTCGCTATTCAGAGGGGGAATGCCGCCAGCATCTTGGGGACCATGTCTCAGGAGGGTGTCATCGATGACGGGCTCTTTTCTTTTTAGATTTAAGTTTTAATTTTAGTTTTGTTTGTTTGTTATTCACCTTTTTTATTGTTTTTTTTTGTATGTTGTTTTTGATTGAATAAACTTTATGTTTTTTATTGAGAAACCGGTCGAGATAACAAAATAAGTATACTTATTTTTATTGCTCATTAGCTGCGCATCGCGGTTTCACCCGCGTAAGTCCCGATCCCGCGGGATTATCGGGATAAAAAGTAGCCTTTTTGTTATTCCAGATGTCAAGCTATCTAAAGAAAGAAAGAAAGAAAGAAGAGGCCAGTCTAGAGGCTTAGAAAGTTCGCCCACTGAGGAAACAATATTATGTGCTTGACAGTCGTCAATTTCAAAAAATTTCATTGGTAGCAGTCTGGAATGCATTCTCCAGGTTTTTATACCTGACTGCACAGGTGGCTCGCGCTCCCCTGTAAATATCTCTGCGCCCCCCCTGGGGGGCGCGCCCTCCACTTAGGGAACCCCTGATCCATACGGAGAGTCGAGTTGTGGGCCACAAATTCTGGATGTATATTGAGATATTTAATGTTTAAATTATAAGTTGCAACTGTATCCAGCGTGCCTATCTTAATAATACCTAAGTAATTATAATATCTCCATTCGAGAACTTTTCGGCCCCAACGACCATCTGTTCTCCGTGCTATATGTCCTGCCCACTGCCACTTCAAAGAGCTAATCCGTTTGGCTATGTCGGTGACCCTCGTTCTTCTACGTATCTCCTCATTTCTGATTCGATCCCGTAGAGAAACCCCGAGCATAGCTCTCTCCATAGCTCTTTGAGCAACTCTAAGCTTATTCATAAGGCCTATAGTGAAGCACCACGTTTCGGATCCGTATGTCATCACTGGCAACACACACTGATTGAAGACTTTCGTCTTAAGGCACTGAGGTATTTTAGACGAAAAGACGTTGCGGACCGAAGCATCTGGAAATCTATGAGGGAGGCTTATGTCCAGCAGTGGACTTCTTACAGCTGAAATGATGATGATGAATTATAATATACGAAGTCCACTGATAATTAAACTAACGGAAAAATGAAAAAAACTGCCCTCTTAAAGAATATTGGTGTGTTGTGGCACTAGTCGGGTATCCGGACTAAAAACTAAACATCTTATTTTACTAATTATAATAGATATATATTTTGACTTTGAAGAAGGTTATATTATGATACTTTTGATTTCGTAAATCTCGCGGGATCGGGACTTACGCGGGTGATACCGCGGGGCACAATTAGTTATTCTATAACATAGTTATGGTTAATAAGAAATTCTTACAAATTTATCTAGCTAGACTGTAGTTCCGGTAAAAAGTCGTTCAAACAACTTAACAAATTGATTGATTGCCGTGCAGCATCTTATGAAACGGTTCATAAATATTTAATCAGAACCAATTGATCAAACACTGCTTTATTAGCGATAACGTGATGAGGAAGAATTACACAATATATAAGTAAGTTATAATAATATTTTTATTATGAAACACTTTTTAAAAGAAGATACTTATGATAAAAGAACAATGGTAAAAGTTGGATTTAAAGAATTAATTTAGACTGTAGACTAGAGGTTGCCCGATGTGAATTGTAGGCCGATTTTTAGTGTGTTTGTAATGAAAAGGTTACTTCGTAACTAGCGACCCGCCCCGGCTTCGCACGGTAATATATTTGACAGATAAACCTTCCTCTTGATCACTCTATCTATTAAAAAACCGTATCAAAATCCGTTGCGTAGTTTTAAAGATCTAACCATACATAGGGACAGACAGCGGGAGGCGACTTTGTTTTATAATATGTAGTGATTTGGTTTTTTAATGCTCTAGGAATATCTACTAGAAATATTTGAAGCTCCGGCTCCGTACCCCAGCGTCCAACGAACTAGACCACGTGAGATATTTTTAATGAAATGATTCTTAAATTTTATGTGGGGCTTTATGAACTTCGTACCTACTATTGCATAATTTTGCAATTATGCTGACTTGAAATCGTCGGATCTCTGCTTGAGTCACGAATCACGATCGCGAAAACAGGCACTTCGGGCCGTAGTATCTTTATTTGAAAAATCACAATCGACAAGTTGGAAAATCGCTAATCGCTGAATCAATAATAGCAAACGCAACAATTGTAATGTCAGCAGGGGAACCGTTTAGGGCCATTTTCCTGTTCGCGTCGCTAAAGGATAATGGTGCAACGTCCTGCAATCTTTATAAGAAGTTAAATCATTACTTCCTATAGATACTTATCATATTTTTTTAAGGAAGTAAATAAATAAAATATAGAAGAGAAAAAGAAGTATTGACTTTACCTACTAGCTATTAAATTGGCGACATTACATAATAGAATAGAACATAGGTGCATAGACTTTACTGGAATCTGAAAATACCTTATGAACCCTCCGCGACGGATGCTGTCGCTACGGTACCTAATGCAGGAATTTGGGCTTAAGAAACTGCGTTCCCAATTTTATTGTGATCGGTGGGTGTCGCCCGACAAAAATCTTTGGTCTACTTCCACTCAAGATAACAAAGGCACGGGAAAAATCTGAGTAGCGATCAAATTGGCGGCAATTTTGTAATTGGAACGTTATTTTGTAGACTGCCAGTACGTTATCCATTGAGAATTTTACCGTGAAGGCTGAATTATTCATAAATATTATCTTATATTGTTGCTTGTAGACCGTGCAGAATCGAAATTAGTCGACCATTTCATTTTTTTGTTGAAGTGGTCGGAGTGCTTCCATTAATTTGGTAAATTGGATATTTTAAGGATTCTTAACCTTGGAGTATGTTAATTATTTGAAATTATGTTGGCGTTAGAGAGGAAGACTTCATATTATTCCATAAAAATAAGTATAACTTAAAAAAAAAACAAGTTAGTATCGCTTAGTGAGTTTCTGTTCCATCTCATGCTCCCGTACCATCTGCTGTCTTTTCAAATGCATTCATACATAACACAACTATTAAAATGTGGATTCATTTAATGTACATCTTTAACTTAATTTGTGTGTAAGTAATTTATAGTAAGTGAGAAATAGGCTACTTTTTATCTCGATATTCTCTGGTGATCAGGACTTACGCAGGTTAAACCGCGGGACGCAACTAGTAATTTAAAGAATAAAAATAAAGATGGATTAGAACACGCCTATAAGGTCAGGTAACACTACATTATCATTCAAAGGAAAATACACCCTATTTTAAGTCAATAAGAGTTCAAATTTGTAAAGTATAAAGTACATTTAGGGTGGCTTCAGACGACAGGTGGCATCAACCTGCTCGGTTTTTTGTTCGACAAAAGTTTGGTTTGGAGATCTTAAAGTAGATATTTCGAAACGTTTTGTTGACTAAAGAACTGTGTGGAACTAATTTTGGAATCTGATGTTTTAAAGATACGTCTTAAGAGGAGTATCAACGCCAACGACCTTGAAACTAAAAATCTCTATCGGGCTCATCGAAAATTGTTGATTATTTCATGACGGAATGTCGTAGAACTTTTTTTTGTGCACATATTGTAGGTGACATTGTTTCCTACATTTTGGTGTAGTTTTAAGACAAGAACCTCCTATTGGTGCAAAGCCTATCCAAATTTTAGACAAAAAATGTCTGATTTGGCTAAAATGTCGATAGGCTTCAATACGTTTCGACATATTTGTATGGAAACTGCACTAAAATATCGGAAACAATGTCGCCTACAATCTGTACACAAAAAAAAGTTCTACGACATTCCGTCATGAAATAATCAACAATTTTGGATGTGCCCGACATGGATTTTCAGTTTTTCAGTATAGGGCCCTTAAGTTCTTAATAAGACTGTTTTGACATTAGCCCTCTTACTTATAAACAGCTAGCTGCGTCCCGCGGTTTCACCCGCGTAAGTTCCGATCTCGTGGGAATATCGGGATTAAAAGTAGCCTATGCCTTCTTGATAATGTAGCTTTCTTTTGGTGAAAGAATTTTTGAAATCGGTCTAGTAGTTTTCGAGTTCATTCATTACAGTCATATACATACACCCACACACACAAAAATACAAATCTTCCCTCTTTATAATATTAGTGTAGATGACTAACGTTTGTCTCTTACTGTGTTTCAAAGTTGACAGACAGAGACAATTGTTACATAAACTTAGTCAACGTTTATAAGTAAGGGGATAAGATTTTATGTAGGTACTATTACTAGAGGTGATGTCTCAAACATATGCTAAGTTCCTTTTAAAGTCTAGTATAAATCAACCTTAAGAGGACAGTCTACCTACTCTTTCTCCATACAAACGTAGTTTAAATTTTTCTCCCTGGATAAAGACATTAGAGCAAATATGTTAATGCCATAAAACCTAATAGATCTGTCATGAGAATGCATCTACCGTTTTATTTTTTTTTATTTTCTAATTAAAATAATAATAAAAAATAATAAAATGAAAAAATAAAAAGGTAGATGCATAGTCATGACAGATATAAGTTTTATGGCATAAACATATTTGCTCTAATGTCTTTATCCAGGGAGGAAAATGTAAACTACGTTTGTATGGAGAAAGAGAATGGAGACTATCCTCTTAAGGTCTAGTATAAATTAACCTTAAGAGGACAGTCTACCTACTCTTTCTCCATACAAACGTAGTCGACTGTTTCCTCCCTGGATAAATTCATTAGAGCAAATATGTTTATGCCATAACCTATACCTGCCATGACCATGCCCCTACGTTTTGTTTTTTTTTTCATTTTCTAATTTAAAAAGGAAAAAAAAACAGAAAAATTAGTCCTATTATAATCAGGAAATGAAAAAAAAAAACAAAACGTAGAGGCAAGGTCATGATGACAGATATAGGACTTATGACATAAACATATTTTTCTAATATCTTTATCCAGGGAGGAAACAGTCGACTACGTTTGTAAAGTTTGTATGGAGAAAAGAGTAGGTAGACTGTCCCCTTAAAGTCGCGGACGTACGAGGGAAAGAACAATATCGATCAGTGATTGCTAATAAACACGCACTTGATGGCTTTCAACATCTGTGAAAACAAAACTAATCGACAAATCTGTATGGAATTTTGACTCAAAAAACTCAAAACTCAAAATTTTTTATTCATTTAGAACGTATATTATACGACTAGACTATAGACTGTAATCATTGTAAAGATGGCGCTACACGATGGCATTTTTATTTTGCGTCGGTGGTGCCCTCAGTCGGTAAACACGGGTATACTTATCATACAGCTCTCGTAGACTCAGGCGCACATAAGGCCACGTGCCAACATGGCTTGAAAGTTGTCTACTGCAAACACCGGCTTAACTTTCAAGCCATTATCAATTCGGCCTTGAGCTGTCACTCGAACTGACAACTGTCAAGGATTACGTTCCATTGTCAAACTTGACACGACATATTTTTGGTGGTATTTTGTTAATATGAAACGTAACAATTTTAAATCTGGGGGCACGGCAGTGGCTTATAACTTCGTTGTGAATAAAACTAGAAACCTGAATTTTGCCAAATTAATCGGTTTACCTAAAACATAACTTTTTTTTAAATATTGTTATTATGGTCTCAATAAGATGTTGTTAGATTAGCTAATTACGTAATAATAAGTTAAGACAGAATGTCCCCGACTTGGAATAACATACATGAGTCTCACAACTTTTTACGGTAGAAGAACTGAGTTGCGAGACTTGCTTTTTTTACAAGCATGTTTTTGATGGGATTAAAATTAAGATAGTAACAAAAACCTAGATAGTAACATTATGAAGTTCACATACATACACACCTACATACAAACAATATACGGGTCGAATGGAGAACCTCTTCCTTTTTCAAAGTGTTTTAAAACGGCACCTACTCTAGATAAACTATTTTAAACTTTCTCAGTCATTATAAGCTTGTCATTTAATTACTTTTCTCACTTAGTGCGTAATGAAGGGAAATACCTGTTTTCTATATAGATAAGTAGATTTAAATCTAATGAGAGCTCAGTGAAAATATCTCCGTTTGCTGGGGACGCGCGGACGTCACTTAGGGCTTTCCGGCCTTAGAATTATACATCAGATATTTTCGAGATCGAAAGATTTTTTACTTTTACATGTTTTATTTAAGAACTAGTTTCGCCCTGCGCTTTCACCCGCGTAAGTCCCGCTCCCGCGGGATTAATAGGATCCTGTCCTTCTTGGAGAAGCATTTAAGATTTTTAAGATTTAGGTACCTACTTACCATTTTTAAAATGTTTACTTTCATTTCACTGTATTTTGTTCGGCATTTTATTATATTGTTATATTAATTTTACATTATTAATTATTTTTGCCAAGGTTGCCTGGAAGAAATCGCTTTTAGCGATAAGGTCGCACATTTGTACAACGTTTTTAATTTTAAGCTTTCTGTGTATTTGTCTTACTTTTGATGTACCTATAGGTACCTATACTTATTGTATTTGTTTGTTAGTGTTCTATCTATCCATAATTGTATAATTTGCCTTGCCAATATTGCGAAATGTAATGTATGTATAATTTGTAGTATATCCGTTGTCTAGTACCCATAGTACAAGCCTGGTGCTTAGTTTGGGGCTAGATTGCGCTGTGTGTAACTTCGTGCAATATTTATATTTATAGATGATTTATGAAACTCATTTACGATGCACAATCACAGTAGGTGGGTATACTAGAAGTGCAGATAACTGTAAAAGAACATACAGATGTATAGAATCGTACTCTCGGACCGGATTCCTTAGGATTGCAGCAAAAAACTGTCGCATCTAGTCGGTGGTATTTTTAGATCATCAAAGAGTTCGAATGTGAAGCTTTGCACAGTCAAAGTCAAAGTGAAATATATTTATTCATTTAGAACGATGTATAGGTTACATGAACGTTAAGAGGATAGTCTCCATTATCTTTCTCCATACAAACGTAGTTTAAATTTTTCTCCCTGGATAAAGACATTAGAGCAAATATGTTTATGCCATAAAACTTATATCTGTCATGACTATGCATCTACCTTTTTATTTTTTTAAATTTTCTAATTAAAATAAAAATAAAAATTTATAAAATGAAAAAAATAAAAAGGTAGATGAAAGGTTTATGCTTAAGAAAAAAATATTTATTTCTGGTCTGGAATATGTTTGAGATAATACCTCTAGATACATAATATCTCAATAAATTTAAATTATAATCGACTCCCGTATTATCTATCTAGTTGATAACTAAATTGGATAGGCACTTCGCAGGCACATCACTATGGTAATCACTAGTGCATGGTAATCACTAGTGATAACCATGTTACTTCAAAACAGCAATGTACTGCATACCTAGTAACTAAGATACTGATTTATGAACTAGAATCTAGATAGATAATACGGGAGCTGGATGCAAAACGGTAGATTAACAAGATATAAAAGTAATAAGTTATTACCTCTAATAACTATTGAAGAAATTTACAAACGAATCTAATAATATTAACACAGGAATGTAGTAAAAATACCCGTTGAAAGGACGTTAACTTTATAAAACTGTACACGGAAACCCTAAGGACTGTGAACTTTATAAGATATGCGCCACGCGGTTATACCCGCGTAAGTTCTGATCCCGTAGGAGTATCGGGACCAAAAGTAGCCTATGTTACTCAGGGTGAATGTAGCTATCTAATGGTGAAAGAATCTTTGAAGTTGGTCCAGTAGTTTCGGAGCCTATTTGTTACAAACAAACAAGGAAATCTTTCTTCTTTATAATATGCTAGTATAATAAATAGTAGGTACTTTTAGACCGGCAATACATAAATAAATATTGTAAGACATAAAACACAGCGCCATCTAGCCGCAAATAACCAAAAACAAGGTGTGCATTTATAATTAAATACGTTTGCAATACTTTGGTGTAAATACCTTTTATAACCGTTCTTATGGTGAAGAAATACATTGTGAGGAAACCTGCGGGTTAAAGTCACGTACAAATAAATGCGAAAATAAATATAGAGCTAGTGGCAGAAAACAGTCCATTACTTTATATTTTACATTTATAATATGCGCTACGCCGATTTATCCCCGTCGTCTCCATCCCGTGGGAATATTAGGATCAAAAGTAGTCTATATCTCATCTATCTCTATAGTAAAATACTTCAAAATCGGTTAAACGGTTTAGGCGTGAAAACGTAACAGACAGACAGATAGATAGATAAATGCTTTATTGTAAGTACCAAACTATAAAAACCAACTATTACAAAGAAAACTTAAAACTAGTGGGGCACAATGGGGGGCCTTATTATCGCCTAAGGGCGATCTCTTCCAGACAACCAATTTTAGTCAGACAGATATACCAACAGACAGACAGAGATTAGTATTTATAATATTACTAAGAGTAAGTTAGGACATAGAGACACACCCAGATATATTGAATGCAATGAACAACATAACTTCTAAAATACCTTATAAAAACAAAGCATAGGTACATACCAGACAATCCGTACAATGAACCACACTAAACACCGTTACAACCAATGACGTTTGAACCACATGGCAACACCGAAAATGTTGTCAAAAACACAATAAACAATTTAAAGAATGTACTAAAAACGACAAGACATTCACCTCGAGTGGAAGCTTGGTGCACACTGCCGGCGACCGCAGGCACTGTAGAACCCGTTTGGTATAAAAAAGTGGATCTTCCAGCCATTGGGACCCTCTGCATATTTCCCGGCCCGTTCATAACTTCGACTAGCTTCTCTGGAACTAGTTGATTGTCAGACAAATTCGTATTCGGTATTCTGTTTGGTATCATTCCGTAAAGGGCGCTACTCACACACCTGCCGCAGGGGCAATCTAGGGTGCATGGCGGTTGTGGCGATATCGGGAGTATCTCTACACACTTGCCTGCCGTGCAGTGTTTCCGAGTAAGCTGAGCTGAGCACACGTATTGAGAATGGCACCCGTATTATCGACCAATCAAAAGATTGGAGTAGCCTTGGCGCTTTCAGTGGTGCTACCTCAAAAAAAAAGGAAAAGGAGATACTGGGTGAAGAAATGGCTACTGAAAAGAAGTGAGTTATGCCACATGAATATTATAAAAGAACTGGAAGTAGATGACTTCAATAACTTTTTACGGATGGATTCTGACTCTTTTGAAGAGCTTCTTGCAATGGTGGCACCATTTATAGAAAAAAAAAATACATTGATGCGGAATGCCGTAAGCGCTAGAGAACGATTAATTGCTACGCTTCGGTTTTTGGCCAGTGGACAAACCTACGAGGATTTGAAATTTAGTTGTATCATATCACCACAATTGATGTCAACAATGATTCCTGAGACTTGTTGGGCGATTTACAATTGTCTGAAACATTATATAAAGGTAAGTTTATATAAAGTATAATTATAAAAAGTAAACCTGCATGTTAGAAATTTAATTTCCCGAAATTCTAGATAAACTGTTTTTTCTTGTAAGTACTCAACCAAGATTCAACCACAAAAAAAACAATCACAGTCGGTGAAATATTTTTTATTAATACGGTAACAAGTTATAGGTACCCAGTTTCCAAATATTAAGTTAATTGTGAGAATTTTAAAGGATAAGACATTATCATTTTAATTACTTTTTGTGTTTAAATATAAGAAAATCTTTAACTTTAGTGAAACTACCTTCCACTAAATTATTATTATTACTAAAAGTAGTGTTAGGGAAATCAATGGTAATGTCATCATATTGAACCTCAGAAAGTTGTGAGGATTGTGTAGGAGTAGGAACAGATGCATAGGCTTGATGTTGTGAGGTTGGAGTAGGAGCAGATGCGTACGATTGATGTTGTGGGGATGGAGTAGGAGCAGATGAGTATGATTGATGTTGTGGGGTTGGAGTAGGAGCAGATGCGTACGATTGATGTTGTGGGGATGGAGTAGGAGCAGATGCGTAGGATTGATGTTGTGGGGATGGAGTATGAGCAGATGCGTACGATTGATGTTGTGGGGATGGAGTAGGAGCAGATGCGTAGGATTGATGTTGTGGGGATGGAGTAGGAGCAGATACGTAGGATTGATATTGTGGGGATGGTGTAAGAGTATTAATAGGTACTGAATGAATGTACGGATTGTGATATTGGTTTTTCAAAGTGATTGACGATTCTTCTGTTAGTTTTCCAAGTTGCCCATAGAAAATGACTTCGGATATTAATTTTTTCGCAACAACTTGCTGGTGTTTACTTAAATTTTTCAATTGAATACCATAGCCCATTCCTATGACTTCCCATTCATCTGTAGTGGTAAGAAGTTTTTGAGCAGTATCAAACAGTTTCTCTTGTTTTTTTTGTAAGTTTAATCGCGGTTTTCTTGGAGCAGGTTCTTCTTCTGTTTTGTCTAGCTTACTTGGACGTTTTAGGTTGAGTGATTGACTACCAGATGGTTCATCCAATTCCAAACTCTGTGAAACCTGAAATATTAAATTTCTCAATTACTGTTTGTTTCAGATGCCCACATCGGAAACTGAATGGAAGAACACAGCAAAAATGTTTGAAGAAAAATGGAATTTCAGTCACTGTGTTGGAGCAATGGACGGAAAACACGTAGCTATAGAAAAGCCCCCTGGTAGTGGCTCGTGTTTTTTTAATTACAAACAGTTTTTTAGTGTAGTACTTTTTGCCATTGTTAATGCAAATTATGAGTTTATGTATGTACACACTGGCATAAATGGAAGCGTCTCTGATGGTGGTGTAATACAACATACAAAATTTCATGAAAAACTAATGAAAAGCCAGTTAAACCTACCACCAGCTTCAACGTTACCAAATAGTAATACTACAGTGCCCTATGTATTTGTAGGAGACAGTGCATTTTCTCTCAACAGACACGTGATGAAGCCCTATCCATTCAAGAATATAAACCATGAACAAAGAATATTTAATTATAGGTTATCTAGGGCAAGACGGGTAGTAGAAAATGCTTTTGGGATACTGGCAACACGTTTTAGGATATTTCGCCGAAAAATAAGTGTAAATGTTGAGAACGTCGATGCTATTGTTCTAGCATGTTGCGCTTTACACAATTTTTTAAGAACAAAATCAAAAATCTATTTGACAAATTCATGTACAGATTCTGAAAATACAAACGATCGAACTTATCGACCAGGTGGTTGGCGGGCAGAATCATTCGAATTAGTATCACTTGCGCAAAGAAATGAAAAACAGCGCAACGATGAAGGAAACTACGTTAGAAGTCAATTTATGTCGTATTTTAACGGACAAGGCAGTGTTGATTTTCAAGAAGACATGTTACGAGTAATATAAGAGCATTAAAATAGTTTTAATGTTGATGAAATACTTAAGTAAGTACTTATACCTAATATTTAGAAGTAATTCTAATAAATATATATATAATTGTGCCAAGTGATTTTATTCTTGTTTTATTTTAAGTATTACCTCGTCACAGTCCATGGTATCTACTCCCGTGCGAGATGGTTCAGTAGTCTCTTCAATAAAAGTAAAGAGATTATAATACCAAAGAGATGGTTTGTACACATCATCGCTGCCAGATCCTGTTTGTTTTGAAGAATTAACCTAAAAAAGATAACACATTGAAATGAAATACAAATACCTACAAAAAAAAAATTTCAAAACACAATTTTGAATAATCATTACTTAATTAAAAATACGTACCTTTTTTAACTCCCGAAAAAAGGATGTCCGCATATTTTCAAATTTTTTTTTGAAAGCCGGCAGCTCCATGTTGGTTTTGAGTTCCCCAAAAATTTCAAACATTAGTGTGAATGTTTGCTGCCTCATGTCACGGTTAAAATAATGTTTATGATTTTTATCCCACATGTGAGGTCGGTCTTGATAAACTTCTATAATTCGCGTCCAAACTTCGCGTTCGTTGTCGGCCGCCATTTTGATTGTACGCTATGTATACGTGCACTCCGTGTGACAGATACTGACAAACTGACTGAGAAATTGCCCCAATCGCGCTACACACGCAGCGACGGCAGGGACGACTTAGGGATCAAGGATGGTCTCGCGCCCCTGCCGCCCTGCCGCAGGGCCAATCCTCCAAATTGCCCCTGCATGCCTACACACATCACAATTAAGGATGCAATTAAGGGTCATCCCCACTCCTACACCCTAGATTGCCCCTGCGGCAGGTGTGTGAGTAGCGCCCTTAAGAAGGTTTATTTTGACAGTTTTGATTGTCAAAAACAGGTTGTGAATTCGCAAACGCGTTTACTTTTAGTATTTCGTTCGCTTGTTGTAGGAGTCTTCTTTGGATGTTTTCGATTTCTCCTTTCGGGACTTTTGTGTTGACGGAAAGCTCAGCGATCAGTTGATTTACGTTGAACTCGGCCATTTTTGATTGCGTTTCTTTTACGTCGGTTTTACTGGCTCTTACTTTCATGTCTTTTATGTTGGAATTAATGAAGGAATCGTTCTTTATTCTTTTTATCTTTTTCACTACTCTACTTGCCATCACGGTGGGGTAGGATCCATTTTAATTAGGTGCTTGTGTTTTCTTTTAAATTGTGTTTAAGTACTTGTACTGTTATGTGTTCTGTGGTTTAAGTTAAATTAGTAATGTATTGAAGGTTTGTTACAAATGAAAAGTCTTTAAAAGATCGGCTAAGTATGAGTCGGAGTTGTGCACGAAGAGTTCCGTTATTAGTACCATTATCACAATTTAGGTATTTTTTTAGGGTTTCTTATCCAAAGGGTAAAAATGGGTATTTTGATATATTGTTGCCAGAAAGTTAAGTATCCTAGAAGTAATTACTAATTTCTACAAAGAAATGCGTTCGCTGTTAACATCGTCTTACGGTCACTAAAAACGCCCAACAATACTTTATTTTTACCCGACTGCCGAAGGAGAGTTATTTAGATAAGAACCTATGCATATATAGTGTATTCTAATTGAATACATACACTAGATAAAAATGTACAGAAATAAGTGTAGGTACCAATTTTTATTTGTCAATTGCCTATTCCAGATTGGCGAGTGTCCCATGAATTTGGACCGTGATCAGGCCTAGGACATGTCGGTTTTCTTCCGATGTTTTCCTTCTCCGTAAGAGGTAGCGTAATAAATAGTCCTAATTAAAATACGACCCACAAAAATAACCTACCTATTTACTTACATGTCCTTTAAAATGTAACCTAGGACTATTTAAACTTACTTTTATGGAAAGTTACGAAATAATAATAAGTTTATGACTTCACAATTTATTATGCCTTGAAACAATATATTTTGTTCGAGTACGTAGTTAGGTAACATAATATTTATGTCATTTTGCGTAGGGAGCCCATTAAAGTTGCCTTTTTGAGTTCTACATGACGAAATATACATGACTTTAGTTCCAGTAGACAGTATGACGCTATATTATAAAGATAAATGATTTGTCCCCTTACTTATTGATTAATAACGAGATTTAACAGCTGCTTAAACTGTGTGTTGTTTGTAAAGACAAACGACACAGTAAAAGTACTGTGAAATGAAGTTTCAAAGTTGACAGACAGAGGTAAGCGTTACATAACTTAGTCAACTGTTAATCATCGTTTATAAGTAATAAGTGTTTTTTAAGATGTATACCGGGTGTTACGAGGAGAGGGTATTAAGACGAAAGGGGGTTGTTCTACAGGTCTAGGCGAACAACTTTTGTTCTACTACTTTTAGAAATTCAGTAATATTGTTCAGTATCACTCCCTGGTGGATATCCACTTTTGATGTCAGACCATAACACGATAAATTGCCACAGTATAGTGCAATTGCCCTCCTTATTCATTCAATCGACATGGGGTTCGATATAGCGACTAATAGCAAGGCAACCCTTTAAGCCCCCACAAAGGTGCATTTTTACCGCAAAAGCGCATGCGGTTATCTTGAATGACTTTTTGCGGTGATGTACCGCATGCGATCGTCATAGAAAATGTACTAAAATCAATATCGCAAAAAACGCATGCGCTTTTTTACCACACGGTAAAAATGCAGTAATTAATGGCAAAATATTATTTTTAATTCCTAATGTAGTTTTCGTGGTGTTAATTCTTTTAAAGGTTAAACTGCAATAAAATATTAAGAATTTGATGTTTTTATGATGACCATTCCTCGAGCAGAACTACAAGCGGCAGTCCTAGCAGCACAAGACACAGGACGCAATCTATGTCAAGCCTATCTATGTCTATGTTACGCACAGCCTAAACCGCTGATATCATAGGGCTTAAATTTGAAGAGTGTATTCCTTATATGATGTAGACAACTGAAAACAAAAGGGTTCTTGAAAATTTCAACGGGATCGGGACTAATATGAGTGAAACTGCGAGACGCAGCTATAGTACACCTATACCGCATAAACGGGACATAATACCGCAATACCGCACCTGTGTGGGAGAGCTGTTATTCTGGAGTTCACGTTAACTTGCTCCAAAACTAACACAGCACCATAATAATTACCTTATTTGTAACATTACTGTAGTAATAAATATCAAAGGTTTCATTCGAATACCCAAGCCTAAACCAAGTTCCATTGTAACTTTGACCAGAGAAAGCTTACACTGTCCGAGATTACTGCTTGAATTTATGGGTTACTTTGGCTATAAACCATTGGTTATTTGGTAATCTAGTAATGGTAATTTTACCCCACTAGCCGTGCCTTGTGGGTTTACTCCGTTTCTGTAGGAATATCTGGATAAAAGTATTTTTTGTGATGATCCAGATTATGAACTACCAGAAACGTCAAGTTTATGCAGAAAAAACGCAAATATCGGAATCGCAATACATTCATATGACATATTAGCAGATTCCCGCGGTTTCACCCGCGTAAGTCCCGATCCCGTGGGAATATCGGGATCAAAAGTAGCCTATGTTACTTAGGGTGAATGTAGCCTTCTAATGGTGAAAGAATTTTTGAAATCGGTCCAGTAGTTTCGGAGATTACCCCCAATATACATGCATACATACATACATACATACATGTTGCCAACCTTACCTCTTTATAATATTAGTATAGATTAGTATAGATTGAAATATTTTTATCACTGATCTAAAGAAGATCGTCCAAATGCGGAATAAAATGTCCCTGTCTTTACCTCTGATTTGAATTTAGGGCAAAACGTGTAAAGATAAAATATACGGATTAAAGATTTTTCTTCTGTTATCGCGACGTTGGATTGAAATAAAACTGAGACAAGGGCCTCTACTTTAATTTATACGAACGATAAAACGAACGATAATTCCAGAAGAAAATCTGTCATCCATCGACGGTTTTAAAAAGGACGGAAGAGAGATTTTCTTTCTTTCGTTTGTACGTTCGTAGAATTAAAGTACCCCTCGTGTAAGTAAAGGTCGCGAAAAGTGAAACCAACAACAGCTCAATGATAGAAGTTATAAGGATATACTTGTTTTCCTAAATGTTTCGTATTCAGACCAAATATACTTTGTTTTAGTATTGATGACAATAAACCTACTTGGATTATTTTTTCAATGACAAAACCCACGCACTCAACAAATCCAAATCGACATTAAAATAAAAGTTGTTGTACGAGATTGATATTGACAGTTTGACACTTAGGTCACTTAGCAATTCATAGAATATACGTATTAATGTCGATCATGCATGCCCATATTCTTTAAAAAACTATGTTGAAGTCTTAGATTAAAACAAAAAACTAAAGATACGGTACCTAGTCTCGGAAAATGAGACAATAAAACTGCGTCTAGCTGACGCACTAGCCTCAGTCGTATGTGGAACCGTTGCCGCGTGAGCACGTGCTGTCACACTGCGATTATTATCTTTTTGACATCCATAAGAATGCCTTTTTGCTTATTTACAAAGCCTGAATCATTCTTAAATACAATAATTTTATGAAAAATGCATGTAGGTGTTTCTTGCTCATTTTTCGAATACGCAATGTTAGAATATACCGTATCTACTATTTTTGTTTTCATCTAAGGTTGAAGTAGTAATTCTAGTAATTGAAATGTTACTAAAATTTCAAAGAGTAATAGCAAATCTGTTTTTAAATTTTTGAAATCGGTCCCGTAGTTTCGGAACCTATTCGTTACAAACAAACAAATAAATCTTTTCTCTTTATAATAATACTAGCTGGCTTCGTCCCGCGTAATTCCTAATCCCGTAAGAAATCGGGATTAAAAGTATACTCAAGGTGAATGTAGCTTTCTAATGGTGAAAGAATTTTTGAAATCGACACAGTAGTTTTTGAGTTTATTCATTACAAACCTACAAACACACACACAAAAATACAAATCTTTCCTCATTATAATTTTAGTGTAGATTATGGATTCTCAAAGATACTTAGTGTAGATTTTGCACTTTAAAAAATACGATCGTGTTCTATGAACTGTACAAAAGAAGTAGTAAAATAAGATATTTATTAGTTTCTCGGTGAAATAACAAGTAAATAAAGTACAATAACGATTTGTAGTCGTTCCGCGAATATTGTCCTGAACGCCTGATTCAGGACATTTGCAATTCAGATAGGCATTACTTACACCTACGATGGTACTTGCCCTTTATAAAATATTGTGCTTGTATTTTTTTGTTACAATTTTTGTAAAATGTATGTAATGTAATTTACAATAAAAATAGTAAGTATAATATGTAGTATATTCATTGTCTTGTATCCATAGTCCAAGCTTAATGCGTTCTGGCAGAACTGGCAGGGCTACTGCGTTTCTTTCATTAGAAATTTAAATTTGTTTGAAACTACTGAAGAAAATTATCGGTCGGATCGATAATTCCTAAATGACGAAATAAAGTAGGGCCTCGGGTTTCCGCATAATGCAGAAAGGGACAAGGGTTCATAATGTCCCATAATCCCTTTCCCAAAATGTCCCTTTTTGAAAAAGGACATTTTGAATCTGAACGATTTCAGGTACAACGAAATAACCTACAGTCATTAAAACCTTATACAAAGGAAGTGTTCATAAAAAGTCATTCAAAATCGTACTATGGGTAAAAGTTTGTGTGTAAGTATTAGAGATGGGCCGACTAGGGGTTCTGCCGACTAGCAGACTAGACGACTAGTCGGTTCCGAAATTGCCGACTAGTCGGCAATGCAGATCATCAAAATTCCGAGATATTTGGGTTAATCATGATCACTCGGCGATTGTTGCCATTTTTGGATAAATTTGCACTTCGAAAGCTATAGTGAAACTTCCAAAAAATGGTCGAAATAAAAATAAAAGTTGGAAAAAAATGGAGCTGAGGCATAGTTAAAACATTTTAGATGTTTAGATGATGTATGTAAGCTATGACGTGTTTTGTATACGTTTTTCTGACTACCCACCTTCTAAACTGTACTACTAACTAAATAAATATTGGTTTTATTGGTCGGTTAAACTGCCGACTAGTCGGCTTTCCCGACTAGTCGGCGACTAGTCGGCCCATCTCTAGTAAGTATGTTTGTAACTTCTTCACGCAAAAACTACTGAACCGATGGCGATGAAACTTGGTATGCAGATAGCTGGAGATCTGGAATAATACAAAGGCTACTATTTATCCCGATATTTCTACGGGATCGAGACTCACGCAGTAAAGTTTGTATTTAGGTGTAACTAAGGAAGTAAACGAGTATGTTTTTACTCCTTCTTTCTTGTGTTTTCACGATATTTCCGCGGGACCGGGACTTATGCAGGTGAAATCGCGAGGTGCAGCTAGTGTCATAATATTACTGTACCCGCAGGTTATTGCATTTTAATTGCATTTCGCGAACAATACAAATGACTACCGGCAGATGTGTTCAAAGAACAAGGGATATTATATGATTGATCACATCCTTTCAGACTGCATCTTACCTTAATAATATTCTCATCTGAGCGATGTTCCCGGTTGCATCCCTCTCGGGAGCCCGGGGTCCTAAATTGTTTCTTTTCTATTTGAGATCAGCGCAGTAGGTAAGGCATACGACCGGCCACCTCCTTCTTCTTTTCGTATAATGGTGTGGCTCACCTAGTCTTAGAGTCTACAGATCGCCTTAAGGCCTCTAACTTGACCTACCTCCTGACACCCTCCTAGAGACAAAGCAGTTTATCCGCGGGGAGAACTCAAGGTTGGCAAGTATCCCTCTGATCCCTTACGCAGCGTCCTACGTAGACGATTGGATGCGAATGCGATTGCGATCCGATCCGATCCGATCCGGTGCGGTGCGCACGTATTGTCCTCCCAAAATATGGTCTCGGCGGCGCGGCGTCGCCGCATCGCATCTAGTTCGGACGTAAATGTCAAGTCGACAGATCGCGTTCGCATCAATTCGTGCCGCGCCGTACGCACGTAGGCCACTTCAATGGCTATCGACTGTTTGTTTTTTCCGCACCGCATCGGATCGGATCGCGTTCGCATCTACGTATCCACGTAGTACGCTGCGTAAAGTCGCCTTTTACGACACCCACGGGAAGAGATGGGGTAACCCTATTCTGTGCTAGGGCTACCCGGCATTGCCGGGACTACACGGTATAGTGATGTGATGTTAATGGATTGGCTCCTAGAGGATTATGGCGCCTGCCGCAACAATTTCATATTGGACATTGTTGCGACAGGCACGTAAAAATGGCATCCGGAGACCCGCCAAATCAGCTGAGCAAATTACAGCAAGACAGCAACAGGGACGAGAGAGACTGAAGGATGGAGATACCTCCCTGGATTTTAAATCATCACTGCTAGCCAGTAAGCGGCACATCATTCACGTGAGGTGTCCATCCTTCGAGCATTTCTGCTTTCGCGACTCCACTCTGACCGGGCGGTGCGCGGCAAGCCAGAGGCGGGGGACCGCTTCCTTAATGTTCACTCCGACCAGCCAACTAAGACAAGCTAGAGGTTGAGGAACGGTGACTGTCCCCTGGAGCATTTGAGAAGCCGCGGGGTCGCTACTCCCCGACACCTCGCCTTAAGGTGCCCTGCGGACCGGAAACCACGGGGTCTCTACTCCCCGACACCTCGTCTCAAGGTGCCCTGTGGACTATTTGATTTATTATTATGTAGAAATATTAAATCGACCGAATCACCGCGTTTTCCTGTCGCCAGTACAAGGTTCCCTAGCTTAAGAAACACTTGTCTCGTCCAAACGGAACCACGGTCGAGTTCTCTCGAACAATGTAACTGGGTACAGTCGAACACTCAAACAGATAGTGGTAGAAGAACCGTTTAATTTGTTCAAATCAAACAATGGACTAGATAACCGTACCTTGTTAGTTCGAAGTAGCTTTACTGTGTAAGTGTGGATTTTTAGGGTTGCCGCTAAAAATAAACAAGGTAAGCTGTTTATTTTATTTTTTACAGGACGTTACACACAGCGCAATCCAGTCTCAAACTAAGCTACTAGGCGTGTACTATGGTATACTAGACGTATATACTACATATTATGATCTTTTATAAAACTCGATAGAGCGGTGTGTACGATGGGTGTGTAATCTATATCTATAAAATGCTATGTCCTGACTGACTGTTTGATCTATCAACGCACAGCCTAAACCGTTGATAGTAGGTGTGGGTGAGGTACTTATGGGGGTAAAACCGCGGAACACAGCTAGTAAATAATAAATTAAAAATAATATCATTTGAAATAACGTTCATGATATACCTATACTTCGTTTATTATTTTGAAGACTATGATTTGACAAATCTTCCTAAAGAAAATCTAAATCTAAAATAGGTATAAATCTGTTTAAAAACATATATTGAACACCGGTACGGGCCGGATTGTGTAGTGTTGAGCTCCGTGAAAAACAAATTTAAACATGGTAAATACCCCGTTATTTAATAATATTTGTACCTAATTGTATATCTGTCTGACACAGTCCATGTCCAAATTTTTGGGTTCTCTCTTTCAACACGGTACTTACGATACCCGGTGCCTGGCATTACTCAGGTGCAGAGGCAGCCACGTACCCAAGTTCGTAAAAGTCATCAAATCTCATGAAGTCAAAGACTTTAACCGAAGCGTAGAAAGATTTTATTGCTTTGTGAAGATATAAATATTATGTGAAAGGTTCTTTGAATATTTAGTATTATAAATACATAACTAATCGAATTACAAATTGACCAATTACTGATTATATGACATCATAAGTAGGTATTGGCGTAACAGACTGCTGATTTGTCATCGGTCGACGAAGTCATCGCAAAATAAATAAAATACAGAAATAGCTATCACGGTTTATGAGGTACAGCCTGGTAACAGACAGCTAGTCTCAGTAATAGGGTCCCTTTGGGTACGAAACTCTAAAAAGTTTAACATTTCAATACCTCCTTTTCACGGATAGAGTAGAGCCTCTTCTTCTTTTCGGCTTACATGGTTTTAGAGTTTTCAGGTGCACTTAGGCTTCTTACTTGATCTTACGACTGCTATCAGTGAGAACAACCGGGGCCAACTGCTTAATGTCCCAGCATTTGCCGTGTAGCCCCGGCATAGAGTAGGGTTACCCCATCTCTTGAAAGTGTCGTGAAAGGCAACTAAGGGATCTGAGAGAGATTAGCAAACCTTAAACTCTCCCTGCGCGGTGGCAGATAAACTGCTTAGTCCCTATGACTGGTTACTGGTGGACTAGTATCGGCCAAGCCGCCGCCTGGTCGTAAAATGTAGCGAAATCTATTTGCAGAAGGCATGGTCAACCGAAAAATGCGATTAATTTTATACAAGCATCGCTAAAACTAATAGAAAAATGTACCTACCTAATTAAAAAAAACAATAATGCGAGCTCCAACCCGAGAAAAGTATTTGGTCTGAGTAACCCAATCCGATATTTATGACTTTTTTATATCAAAAGAAATTTGTATAAAATTGAGTGTGAGGTCAATGAAGTGATTTATTTAATAAATAAAATGGCGGATATGTTTGTTGCACGTACAGTTCCAATTTCCTTTCGTGTTTCATATTAGACGATCTTGTTAGTTTAGGTGACGAAGATAATTCAAATGCGGATTTACACTTAATTTAAATCTAGGTAAGTAGGTACACTGACTCCACAGTTTTATGGTAAGTAGGTACGCTCCAGCAATTATTTTTTCTGGGCATGGTCGACGCAGGTGAGAAATATAATGTAAGTACATTCTAAAATAAGTATACTTTAAACTCAAAATTTTGCGTAGTAGAAGTCGTAGAAAAATTAAAAAAAATTACAACAACCAATTTTTAAATTTTATAGGAAAATATGAAATATTTATCTTCGATTCTTACTCCCATCAAACGACCGAATCACTCAAAAAAAAAAAACCTTGGCACAAAGAAAATCTGAAACATAAAAGAAACTCTTTGGTAAGTGAAGGCAGACTGGTATATTTGACAGACAAGGCAGCCATTTTGAATTCCATGACCAACTCGTCCTCCTGTCCTCCTCCTGTCCCTGTTCCTGTCCCGCGACTCCTTGTTATTTTTGAAACACGTTTGTTGTATGGGAGCCCCTTTTAAATAATTGTTTTATTTTGTTTTTAGTATTTGTTGTTGTAGCGGCAACCGAAATACATCTTCTGTGAAAATTTCAACCTTCTAGCTATTACGGTTCATGAGATACAGCCTGGTGACAGACGGACAGACGGACGGACAGACAGACAGACAGACAGACAGACAGCGAAGTCTCAGTAATAGGGTCCCGTTTTTACCTTTAGGTACGGAACCCTAAAAAACGAAGAACGGTCTCACTTCTTCTTCTCCTTTTCGTATAGTGGTGTGGCTCGGCTAGTGTTAGAGTTTTTCAGGTCACCCTAAGACCTCTAAGTTGACCTAACGACTGCTATCCGAGATACCAACCGGGACCAACTGCTTAAAACGTGCCTTCCGAGACCTTACTCCACATTTAAATAAGTTTAAAGCTTTTCCTTACAGTAAGTTTTTTTAGAATATATACAGATGCAGCCTATTTTTTGTTTGTTTACCCGTTAATTTGTCCTACTTTATTGCGCCGGCATTTTAAAGGCAGTAAGACACCACGGGCCTACACCGGATGGGCAAATGTCCTATGCCTTCGGAGCTTTGCTAGTGAATCCTAGGACATCATCGGTTTCCTTACGATGTTAATAGCGCACATATCTACATTATGCCTTATACTACATGCTACCTAATCTCCTAGCCGTAGATAAGATAAGAGTAAAAGCTCAATACTATTAATAGAATCTTAAGTAAATAAAGAACTTATTAAAAAAAAACATTAAAAAAACAGTTAGGTAATAACAAAGATTCGATAAAGACATCTATAATGGGGAAAAAATTACACATCATCGCTTAGCTAACTGTTTGTTAAGTAAGTGCTCATTAAAACCTAGGCAACAAATAATTTCGTCTAAACCGACGATTATAATGTTTAAATCGCACCATGTAATGGTTGGGTAACACATTTTAGGGTTCCGTACGCGATGGATAAAAAAACTGAACCTTATTAGATTACAAAGACTCCGCTGTCCGTCCGTCTGTCGCCAGTCTGCATCTCATGAACTGTGATAGCTAGACAGTTATTTTTTTTACAGATTGTCATGTCTTAGTTCCCGCTTTAACAACAACATAATGAAATAAATTTTCAAGTGGGGCTCTTATATAACCTAACATTATTTTTTTGTGATAATGGTACGGAAATTTTGATCCGCGAGTCCGACTCGCACTTGGCCGGTTCTTTATAACTAAGTTTGTTGGTCAACACGATTTGGTTTAACTATGTTATGTTCATCTTATTTATTTTGTTACGTGAATTTTTTAGTCGTGTTTTGATTGTCATCAATCACTTCACTACACTTTTCTACCCGACTGCCGAAGGCGGGTATGTTTTTCGAGCGTATGTAATGTATGGATGTATCCAATGTTGTGAATTATATAACAGCACCAATTAAAGCAGACTATTTAAGATTTAATGGTACATTTTTTTATGTATTTATTTTAAAACAAGTAGTGTTTAGGTAAACAGAATTTAATGCGTCGGTTTTGAATATTATCGACATTTTTTGTAGAAAAAAAAACTTTTTTATTAAAAAATGAACAAAAATTACAAAAATACAAACTATTGCACTTTTCTCAATTTAAATAACGTAGGTATTACACCTTTAATTTAAAAATTCGGGTAAATAAAACAGCACCAAATCACAAAATAAACATCAATAATTTTAACCAAATCACCATTTTATATTCAGAACACTTTTTAAAACCAGTTCTCGTTTTAAATTCGTTCGATTTTCAAAAAGAAAACCGTGATTTTAACACCTTTTCAAATAAGTTCTTATTTTAAATTCGTTCGATTTTCGAAACACCCGCGCTCTGATTGGTGTTCGCGGTAGAGCACGAGTCGCAAGCGCAGATCGACTGACGCGGTGCGTTATTCCGTATTGGGGGGTCGAGATTCGCTCCTTTGCCTCGGTGACGTAGACATGAGAACATAACAGACATGGCCTACTCATTTACTTAACAAACAATTGTGGTAATACTGTTAGACTGAGATTTTCTTAAGCATGCAGTTTGAAATATTTTAATAACTATTTTGTTTTGCTGCTTCTCTTTTTAGAATGTTTATAATGTCTAATGTATTTGGAACTAGACCGACTGGTGGCGCTAAATAACAACGTCACTATTTCTATATATAAATCCCTAATAAATAGGGGGGTGCGAGAGATAGGTTCAATAGATAAAGTATTCGATAATTAGTGGACTGTATTTTTTATTGGAGGGGAGTGCTAACTACAAAACACAGCCCACAGACCTACTTGAGTTATTTTTCCTTCGAGTTAGAAGCGATAACAGGTAAGGGCAAATGGAGGTCAAGCATTACGTACCTGGATTCTTCCGTAGTCCAAAAGTCCTGGTTAATCGCTCCGGCCGGAGTCTTATGTACACTCAAATAGAACGTTCGTGGCACTGCACTTAAATATACTAAGAAAACACTAGTATAGTTAACACTAGATAGTATTTCACAATTTGTCTCTGCGAACACGTATGTACGTCGGCTTTTCGGTAGCTCAACTCGCTCACCACTCGATTCACTACTGGTTTTCCTCCAGTAAAATGCTTGACAAGGAAGGATGTGGGTAGGTAAGGTAAAACTCGATCGGAAAGAAAACAAACTACCCTACTTTTAAATTATAAACATTTCGTTTAAAAACGAAATCCACCATCCCCCCGGGCTTGAAGTTACCCTTCAAAAAGGAGAAAACCATTGCCAACAATTAGCAATAGTGCGGAAAACACATGAATCGTGTGAGCTTAGTGGTTAAAACTATAGCGGGATCTAAAAATTAACGAAATATATCCAGTAAAAATAAACTAGAAATAAAATAAGAGCGGGAATCTAAACTAGCGACACAAACTTTGATAGTTTGGTTGAAATACTAAAAATAGCAAAATAGCGGGAATATAAAATAACTTAAACCTAACTTAATTTTGTCTTAATAGACAACTAAAGAAGGATAGACTCTTATTGAGTCGGAAGCGGACACAACCGCATGACAGGGCGCTTGTAAACGCCTGTTTTAGTTTTTATCTCCGCAACGCGAGTTACTCCATCCCTACCAGGGAACAACTTTGTGATAATTCCTAGCGGCCACTGCAAGGGTGGAGCGTTATCTACATTTAATAACACGATTGTACCGAGTTGGATTGGATTCGAAGGCGTATTCCATTTTTCACGCATTTGTAAATTATGTAAGTACTCCGATTTAAATCGCTTCCAATAAGACTGCACAAGAGAATCCATTAATGAGAAACGGGACAAAAGATGTGTTCGTTGCTCAGTTAAATCAGCAGCCGGTAAACATTCTAGCGGCGCGGTAGATAAAAAATGAGAAGGTGTTAAAGCGAGAGGCTCTGATGGATCAGAGCTTAAAATATAAAGAGGGCGGCTATTTAGCACGGCCTCGATTTGAGTTAAAACGGTAGACATTTCCTCAAAAGTGAGGATCTGATTCCCGATTATGCGAAAGAGAAGGGACTTGCAACTTTTAATATTCCCTTCCCAAATGCCTCCAAAGTGGCTTGCCGTGGGAGGATTCATTCTCCACGTGATGCGGTTCTTCGCGAGTTCATCATTAAAGGTTTTATAATACTCGTTAGATTTTAATAACTCGTGAAGTTCATTAAAATAAGCTTTAGAAGCAACAAAATTCGTGCCATTGTCGCTATATAAAAACGAACAAGGGCCACGACGCGATAAAAATCGCTTAAAAGCATCAATAAATGAAGCTGCGGTTAAACTAGAAACAAGTTCGAGGTGAACTGCCTTAGTTACTAGACATATAAATAGACATAGGTAGGCCTTAACGCTACGTATCCCGCGCTTGCGATATGGAGTCACGTAAAGCGGGCCGGCGTAGTCTACACCTGTGTGTAAGAACGCTTTACATTGTTCTAACCTACACTTAGGCAAATCAGCCATTAGCGGGAAACTAGATTTTGGATTTAATTTAAAACAACTATTGCATTTATGAATGCGTTGCCGAATCACACGCCTAGCGGATATAATCCAAAATTTAGATTTTAAAATAGCGGTTAATAATTGTGGTCCAGCGTGACAGTTATCACGATGGTAAGAGTCAATTAACAACTCGACAATACGTCCCTGTCTAGGTAACAATATTGGATGTTTTGATGAGTAATCAAGTGTTGAGTTCGATAGGCGACCTCCAACACGTAAAATCCCGTCGCGCAAAAACGGGAACAATTTTTGTAATTTAGCAGAACACAATTGGCCTTTAGAAATATTTTTAATATCATCCGAAAAGTGAGCGGTTTGCAAGACACGAATTAATTCTAACTCTGCTGCATGTAAATCATTAGCGGTAATTATATTATTTAGCGGTAGTTTTTTAACAAACCTTAGCACGTAGACCGTGACTCGAAGAAGTTTGTTCCAGGTGGAACATCTAAATGCGAGTTTTAATAGCGGGTTCTCGAATTCGATATCTTTATTGGTTTTTGCGATATGAGACATGGTTTTTTCTTCAGGCAAAGATGACCTGTTAGGTACAAATTTTTGAATGGGCCAATTGTCTATAGGCAGAGAAAGCCAGAACGGTCCTTTAAACCATAAATCGTGGTTAATTAATTGCGATGGTGTGAGTCCACGGGACACACAGTCTGCAGGATTCTGTGTGCCAGGAACATGATATAAGTCATCAGGGGAAATATGCGCCTGAATCTGTGAGATGCGGTTTGCGACATAAGTATCGAACCTATGTGGTGAGGCAACAGACCAACATAGGGCGACCTCCGAATCGGAAAAGGCGAAAATATTATTTATTTTATGCCTAGCCGATATAGTGTCGTAGACAATTTTAAGTAGGCGTGAGAGTAGAAGGATTCCGTTTAGTTCTAAGCGGGCGAGAGTAATTTTAGGTTTGGCGGAAGCGACTCGAGATTTCGAGCATAATAACGTGACAATAGGGGGAGTATTGCCATTTACGACGTGTAAATAGATAACACAGCCGTATGCGGATTCACTGGCGTCTGAGAAGCCAATTAAAGAAACTACGGAACCAATTTCTATACCTACATGACGCGGAAAAGCAATGCGGGAGATTTGAGGTAACTCAAATAAATATTGTTGCCATAAATTAATGATGCGGGATGGGGGCACATCGTCCCAATCAAGATCGAGAAGCCAAAGCTCTTTAATTAATAATTTAGCGAAAAGAATAATAGGTCCGACGAGTCCTAGAACATCGTACAGACGTGCGGTAGCGGATAAAATAGTGCGTTTAGTACAAACAAATTGCGGGGTAGAAATATCAAAAATAAAATTATCTTGTGCGGGTAACCAGCGCAAACCTAATATTTTAAACGTGTTTTCATCGTCGAATGAAATAAATTCAGGTTGCCGGTGCGATTCTGGTATGTGTTCTAAAAGTTGAGAAGAATTAGAAGTCCACTTTATTAGATCGAAACCACCAGTTTTGAAGAGTTGGATTAACTCGTGTGCTGTCTTAACTGCGTCATCGAGAGAGGAAACAGAAGAAGCCAAGTCGTCCATATAGATGTCTCGTTCAAGAACTGAAGCCGCATTTGGAAAATTGTGACGTTCGTCACAAGCTAACTGACGTAGCGTGCGGAGTGCCAAAAACGGAGAGGATCTAAGGCCAAAGGTGACCCGAGTGAACTCTAAAACCTCGAGGGGGTCCTCGTTAGAAAAGCGATATAAAATTCGTTGATATTTGCGGTGTGAAGAATTCGTAAAAATACACAAATACATTTGTTTGACATCTGCAAAAAATGCAATACGAAAAATGCGGACATTCAAAAGAATGTGAAATATATCAGCTTGTAGGTTGCATCCAGTATGCAAAATATCATTTAATGACAGCCCTGTATCAGACTTGGCGCTGCCATCCAGGACAGGACGAACCTTCGTGGTCGACTTGTCCTCGCGAACTACAGGATGATGCGGGAGATAAAATCCTGGGAGGTAACATTCCTCAGGTGCGGTGCGGGTAAGAATACCTTTATCTAGGTAATCACGAAATATCTTATCATAATTTGATTTTAAAGCGGGGTTATTGGCGAGTTTCTTTTCAAGAAATAAAAAACGTTTTTTAGCGGTTATATAAGAATTGCCTAATTTTTGGGGGTCATCTTTAAAAGGAAGATCAACAGAATAACTGCCATCTTTTTTACGAACAGTCGAAGAGGTAAAAATATCTTCGCACTGTTGGTCGTCAGGACTTAAAAACTTGCGGGAGGGTAATTCCTCGACCGCCCAAAATTTCTCGACAATCTGGTGTAGCGGGTCAGAAGTAAAAGCACACAGTGTGCGAGTTGCGGGATGCGGGAAAATAATAGGAGCGTCACCCATAATTAGGTAACCTAAGGTCGTTTCAAAGGCGGAGGGCATGTTAACATTTGAGTTTTTAATTTTATCAAAAAGTAAAATTTCACAATAAAGTTTTACACCTAACAGAATATCAATCGGTCCAGGTTGTAAAAATTCATCATCAGCGAGCGGTAAATTGTTTATAAAATTCATAGCTGAAATATCGACACGCGCGTCGGGCAACTGTGACGTAATGCGATCTACAATCATAGGAGATATAGAATATTCGCACTTATTATCATGGCGCGAAGAAAACCTGAGCGCGGTGATACCTAATATTTTTTGCGAGGCTCCTCCTATACCTTGAACTTCCGTATAGCGATTTTGTTTACAAATGGGAAGCGATAAGCGCTTACAACAATTAGCGGTAATATAATCACTTTGAGATCCAGGATCTACCAAACATCTCAAGTAGTGAATTTTATTAAAGTGATCTACAACTTTAATTTTAGCGGTACCTAATAAGGTAGTAGTTTGAGTGCAATCGGTGCGATCATATGATACGGTACACACCGATGCATTTTTCTCGAGCGGGATATTAAATTCAACATGACTGCCCAGCATAGGGTTGGGAGACGCGTCACGAGCGGTAGCGGAAATAATGGCGGGGTTGGACACCACTGCTGCACCAATATTACAATTATTTATAGATTTAGCGGGAGTATTGAAATGCAATAATGAGTGGTGCCGCATAGAACAATGAGAACAAGAATGTTTAGAAGTACAATTAAAAGTTTTGTGTCTAACGCTTAAACAGTTGTTACAATAAATATTATTTTTAATAAAATTATAGCGATCATGCGGGTTCAATTTCATAAAAGATGGACATGAGTACATGTGTTCATGTTGCATATTATTGCACAAAGTGCACTTAAAATCGCGTGCGCTTGTGCCACACTCTAAGTCCTTGTTTACAAAAGACTTTGAACAAGGCGTAGGGTTGTGCTTCGGATTTTGTTTATATAGTGGTTGCGAATAATTACTTAGTGGTTTATTATTGGACAAAGATCGAGATAAAACTTTACTTTGTTCTTTAATAAATTCAATTAAATTATGATACGTTGGTATTTTTTCTTTGCGGTAGGTAATTTCAAATAGTTTTATTGTTTCTGGGTCTAACTTTTGAATAGCCAAATGCAAGAATATAAAATCAGTTAAGTCGCTTAATTTTAATTGCTTGAGCGCTTTTATAGAGGAATCGAAATTATTAATAAATGAATCTAGTCCAGTAGAACTAGTGTTAGGTAGCGGTTTAAAATGTAACAGCTGATTAAGATAGGTACATGCGAGGGAACGAGGATCGTCATATCTTTGTACGAGGGCGTTCCATATAATAATATAATTTTCTGCGGTCGGAGCCAGCCCTGCGCACACGCACGAAGCCTGACCGTTCAATTTGCTAACTAAGTAAAATACCTTTTCGTTATCAGTCAGCATTGAGTTATCATGAATCATACTTTTAAATTGTTGATAAAATAGGGGCCAATGTTTGACATCCCCATTGAAAGACATAAGGTCAATAGGTGGAAGACGAGGCTTAGAATTCGAAGGCGCGGATAGGTTGCGATGCTGTGAATTGTTTTTCTCAAAATCGAGTAACATTTGTTTGACGAAACAGTACATTTCTTCAAATGAAGTCCAAGAATCATAATCTACATCTGAATCGGGATTTAATTGCAAATTCAACATGTTATACGAGTCTAAAATGTCCTGATAATCATTACGTAATTTATCTATATTAGATGCGGATGCACAAAAGGTTTTATAAAGATTCGGGTCTATTTGTACCTTTTGCGCGATATCGAAAATGTTTTCTAAGCGTTTAAAAATAACATCGCGTTTTACACTATAAATAGTAAGTTGATTTTTATTTATATCAATATTCTCCTCGAAACAAGCGTTACTTCCCTTCCTTTTAGATTTTACCATTTTGAATTATAAAAAAGGAATGCGGGTATAAAAGTATGAAACTATGAAAATATACAAACTGGTATATTTAGCGTGACAAAATATAAGTAGCGTAAGTGGTAGTAAATAAGTACCTAGTACATAAGTAGCGAGAAAAAACACAGATGGTTTTTATAGAAAAGAATGCGGGTGACTAAATATATTAGCGTGTAAAATAAATTGGCGGATTTTGAACTTAAAATTGCGAGTTCAAATTTATATAAATAAACAGCGGGTTCAAATATAAGTAAATAGATTAACAGCGGGTGAAGTATGAGTGAGAAGTGAGTACCGATATAACCGATGATAAGTTATTATTGCGTTGCGAAATTATAATTATAGTAAGTAGCGAAAAATTAAAATAATATAGCGGGTAGCATACGCTAGCTGAGACAATCGCGCGGTGAGTAAAAATTAGCGAGTCGAACGTTGCCGACGTTCACCGACCAACGAACGAAGTAAGTACCTAAGTAAATCGTGAAAGTATGAAATACGAATTCAAAATGGAATCCAAAATCCAACACGTGTTACAATTTTTGGAAATAACTAAAACGATTGTATTACACAAATGCGGTGCGGGGAATAAAAATCAAAACAAAATAAATAGCTGTCGGTGCGGGTAAATATAAAAGAAACGACAACTATTTAATCTGCGTAATACAATGACCGAACAAGTTATGACCATGCGGTTACGTACCTACTTGAAAGTTATAATAGCGAGGGGGCTGTGATCAAAAGATCATGATCGCAGCCACCGAGATCCGAGTCGTAGTGATCAAAAAATAATGATCGCAGACACCGAGATCCGGTTCGAAAGGACCAAAAAAGAATGGTGGCGCTAAATAACAACGTCACTATTTCTATATATAAATCCCTAATAAATAGGGGGGTGCGAGAGATAGGTTCAATAGATAAAGTATTCGATAATTAGTGGACTGTATTTTTTATTGGAGGGGAGTGCTAACTACAAAACACAGCCCACAGACCTACTTGAGTTATTTTTCCTTCGAGTTAGAAGCGATAACAGGTAAGGGCAAATGGAGGTCAAGCATTACGTACCTGGATTCTTCCGTAGTCCAAAAGTCCTGGTTAATCGCTCCGGCCGGAGTCTTATGTACACTCAAATAGAACGTTCGTGGCACTGCACTTAAATATACTAAGAAAACACTAGTATAGTTAACACTAGATAGTATTTCACAATTTGTCTCTGCGAACACGTATGTACGTCGGCTTTTCGGTAGCTCAACTCGCTCACCACTCGATTCACTACTGGTTTTCCTCCAGTAAAATGCTTGACAAGGAAGGATGTGGGTAGGTAAGGTAAAACTCGATCGGAAAGAAAACAAACTACCCTACTTTTAAATTATAAACATTTCGTTTAAAAACGAAATCCACCACCGACTACATAAGTATTTACTATGACAACGAAAAGATAAAAAAAATGCAGAAATTCTGAGGGCCATGCCATAATCATCATCGATGTGATGACTATGACATGGCCGTTAACTACCTAGTTAGTTGGAATTCATTTCATATTTTACCTCAATTATGTAACTACAAGAAGTGTATCCGCTGTGGTATCCGCGATGTCTACTCCATATTTAATCTCAATAAGAAAATATGATATTTAAAGATAAACAAATCAACTAGGCGAACCACATTTTGTACTACGATTTTTGTAAATTCAAAGTAACTACCTACCTACCTAGTTTCCGAAAATGTTGAGAATCTGATTTTCAAGAAAACTTTTAATTGGAAAATCATCTGTTTCTGAGAGGTGGAGGCCCTAGACCTTGAATGGTCCCTTTATTTAGTTTGCACGACTATAATCTAAATATTAATTGCATGTATTTTCAAAAACAGCTGTTTTTCAGTAAAAGATAAACTCAGCATTTATGAAAAATAGTTCAAATTTATAAAAAAAAGGAAAGAGCAGCTGTCATGTCACATACTCTCCAACACCCTGTATAATTAACATGAACTGCACGCTTTTTAAAACCTAAAGCGTATAAAACTTAAAAGTCCACGTTTTTGGCAATTTTTATTGTGTAGTCAAATACCAAGTAGATGTGTGAGAAAATATTACCTGCTTTGGTTTACGAAATACTGCGCGATTGTATGGTATTCTTATGGTATCCGAGGTCTTTATTGTCTTATTTAACAATGATAAAATAACTGAGTTTACTTTAAATGGCCATTCTCTCAAGTTAATTAATTAGATTAAGGTATTTGTTTTCGTAACTAGTGAAACGCTCAGGCTTTTCATCTATCAGTTGTGCTAACACATAAAATTCAAAGTTCTGGCTGACGGCGGACCCCTCCTGGATGCCTAATGCCTGATGATGGTTGGCTGCCATTGAGGACGCTATAACGTTTTATTGTTAGACCAGTTGTTTCAGGGGTTGGCCCTAGATATTGTCTATAACTGATCATCATCATCATTTCGTATAGTGGTGTTGCTCACCTAGTGTTAGAGTTTTCAGGTCGCCCTAAGGCCTCTAACTTGACCTAACTACTGCTATCTGAACTAACAACCGGGACCAACTGCTTAACGTGCCTTCCGAAACACGATCGAACTGATCCTAACAAACATACTTACTATTATACTTACAAAAAAACTTCCACATTTATAATATTAGTGGGTTTATAAAATTTCTAAACGTTACCTTTAATGAAATTCTAAATTAGTGGAAATAGTAAATTTTACTGAAAAAGAAAACAAACTGCATTCTAAGAATTTTTAGGATTTTTTCAAGAATAATTGTTCTACTGAAATTAAACTCATTTTTTGGTTTAATCGAGTGTAGCCTTATTAATAAACGTGGAGTAAGTTGGGAGTAGTGAGAACATGCTTTGTCTTATTCCGTGACAAGAACTTTCAAAGTTGACAGACAGAAACAAAAGGTGGTAAAATTATTCCGACATTACTCTACGTTTATTAATAAGGCTAGTGGTATTTAGTTATTACTTTTAGCATTGTTTCAATTGATTGTCAACCAAAAAATGAATTTAATTTCAATCCAAAACACCGCGAAAACACAAGTAAAATCTATGATTGTCCTATATTTTCAAATTTCATGGTCTCCACTGGTCAAGTGATTAATCGATGCCTATATAAGGATCCATGAGGAAACAGCTCCAAAGATACATACCATTTCCTTTTTCTATCTTGAATAATGTGGCTCTAGACATCTCGACAAGATTTATTTCATTTGCTAATCGAATTAGTTTGTTTCGTTTGAATTAAATTTGCGTATTTTAACCGATTTAAAAACAGAGGAGGTATAATATGTAACTAAAAATGATTCGTAGGTATTATTTTCGTATCACAAGCTTAGTAGCTTACCACGGAGCTAGGTGGCGCTGTGTGTTGTTCACAGAATTTATTTTATTGTTTTACTAGCTGACCCGGCAAACTTCGTTACGCCATAGAGGCAAAAAATAAGGGAAGAAGACTAGTCTCGCTGTTTTACACGCATAAATCCTGACTCAGTGGTAATTTCCAAAAATACTTTATTATCACATAACAAACACGCTTTTCAAATTTCAGCCCTTGATTTGACGAAATTTTTTAGGTTCACCTGCGCCTAAAGATGTTTTACATCAAAAAGCACCATTCCAATTCTGTCCCATTTCTAGATCTACCAACAAATGGTACAGTACCGTCTTGGTGTTCCACCCCGGTGCTTCCACTAATGCCTGCTTGGTCCACTGCGTGCTAGGGCCGGTGTATTGAACCTGGTCTGCCATTACACTGTGGAAAGTATAACTAGCCTGTGGGGAAGAAAGTTTGGGAAAGTCCAACTCATTTTATTACCATTCTCAAGTCTAAACAGCTCATTTTATTCACTGAAAACAGTGAAAAATATCATGGAGGCTTCTGGTTTAAATAGCCCGTGGAAAAGAAAGTTTTTAAAAGTCCAAGTTTCAAAAGTTGAATTGATTTTAATTAGGTTCTTCTAACTAAACATTTGTATGGGAAATCCTATGATATATTGAAAATATTATTAAATTGGCTTCAGTGAAGTACCCACATACTTCGTTTTATAGTTGTTGACCACGATTTGAGACATTTTCCTGAAGAAAAAATATCAAAAATAAACTATAACGTAAGATTATAGTGTGAAATAAAAATCGTACCTACTAGAGCTTTTGTCTAGCCGTAGAGAAGAATAGACTAGACATGGCTTCCGCTTATAGAGTGAAATAGCAATATTCCAACTGAAATGCGGCCTAATTTTGTCATTTTGAAAGAGTCAATTTTATATGAATTTGTCTAGGGGTCAAGCAAAAAGAATAGGAATCAGTGGATAGGGATAAGAAAACTTCGTCTTGCTCCCTCCCAGTGATTAAGCAATCAACCCATCTCACTCTAGAATGCAATTATTATTTGAAGCATATCTAAACGCTGATATTATAGACTTGAATTAATACATCCAGGCCCTGTATTCATTTATTATTATTTATTTATTATCTAAACGCTAATATTATAGACTTGAATTAATACATCCAGGCCCTGTATTCATTTATTATTTATTATTATTTATTTATTATCTAAACGCTAATATTATAAATTGAATTTATTTTATAAACTGAATTTATTTATTATCTAAACGCTAATATTATAGACTTGAATTAATACATCCAGGCCCTGTACGACTATGTATTGTAAACTATGAATTAAAAACGACTCAAAGTATGATACCCCGTAATATATTATAGGAAGTTTTCTGTAACAAGATTTGTATGGAAAAAAGATTATAACGTAAAGATTACAGTAGACTGACTCGTTCCAGATAGTGAATATGAATTAATTAAGCTCGGATTGCTATGGTTTCATGATTCTATTCGAACTGAGAATATATGAAGAGAGTCACTGACTTGGTTGAAACTTTATGGCATTATCTTTTCCGACGACCATTGTCATTGGCGAAATTTTTCACCGACATCCAAGAACGAAGGAAGAGGTTTACAATTCGGCGTTGCAAAGAATGTATAGGTAGGTATACACTCTTTATTAATTTTAGGTATCTAATCTTACTTTTTTTTTTATTGCATAATATTTTATTATTATTATTTGTTGTTACCATTACCGATACTCGGGGCTATGGAGCACCCGGACCTTTGGAAGGCGTGCGTGGGGCCGAAGCCAACACGTAGAGGCCTGTTTTAGTAACATTTTAATTAATTTTTTGTGATGGACACCAAACCGGCGGTTATTCCTGTCTACACTATAAAATGCAACCAAGGACAACCCCCGGTTTGGATAGAACTATTGTGTAAACTACGGGTGAAAAACTTCTTGGGCTATGGAAATGGGTTGGTAGTGGATTGGATACTGGGGGGAACTATGGGGCCTATGGCGCCTGCCGTAACAATGTTCAACAAACACGTAAAATGGCAGGCGGAGACTCGCCAACTCACAAACTGGGCCACCCTAATTAAGCCGAGCAAATTACAGCCAGGGGGCAACAGGGGCGTGAGTGGCTGAAGGATGGAGCAACCTCACCGGATTTTAAACCATCCTAGGTAATCCTGTGGAGCGGGCCAACTCATCACTGACGTGAGGTGTCCATCCTCCGAGCATTTCTGCTCTCGCGACTCCACTCCGACCGGCCGGTAAAGGCAAGCCAGAGGCGGGGGACCGCTTCCTCGTCAGTGTTCACTCCGACCAGCCAACTAAGGCAAGCCGGAGGTGAGGAACGGTGGTTTCCCCCTGGAGCGCTCGGGAAGCCGCGGGGTCGCTACTCCCCGACACCTCGCCTCAAGGTGCCCTGCGGGCTTATTATTATTATTATTCTAATCTTACATGATTTCTGTCCCATAGAACTACGGGTTGGTTTTAGTTCGGCGTAGTAGTACTGTGTAAACCGTGACGACCTCTGTGGGACGTTGGGCGAAGGCCCGACTGCAATGCAGAAGGTTGCGCCGGGTGCAAGTATTTATGCTTTAAAAATGTCTATGTGTTTTCTCTGTACCATATAATTTTATTATGATGTGTAGTATACCCATAGTAACACAAGCCAACAAGCCTAGTGCTTAGTTAAGGGCTAGATTGGGCTGTGTGTTACGTCGTGCAATATATTAAAAAACTTCGGCCGAACCTCGAGGTAATTTAGATCGTAATAACAATAACCTACAACGAGATCTAGATTCGTAGTTCTAATAAAAATAATGAGAATGCTATGTTTTTGAGAACATAGTTAAAGCAGTAACAATAACAGATACAATCTATTTAATATAAGATAAGAGTATGTATATGTAGGGTGATGTAGGTACCTAGGAGAAATACTCACACGCTCCAAATAATGAATATGAATCGCTCCGACTGCGTTCTTGCCAATAGTTCCAGGTCGGATTGTGTGTTACTATGATTGAAAACTGAGATAAATTATATAATTCTTGTAAATATAGATACCTATCAACTTGAACCAAGCAAGGAGCCGAACCCTAGAAAAATAAAGACTTTTCTACAACTTATACAAAATTCAATTCTCTTGTCGCCATCGCGGCATCGTACATATACGGGGTTAAAATTAAACTTATTTTTCGGTTTTAATCGCGTGGTTTACCTACTTATCAGGATTTACCTGAATCAATAACCTTTACAGACCTTTACAGGTCTCTCTTCCAGGATTGAATCAATTCCGAAGGAGAGGCCTGTAAAGGTCTCGAAACGTTGAGCATTGAAACAATGCCAAAAGTAATAAACACCACGCTATTAAAACCGAAAAATAAATTTAATTTCAATCCAACCTCGTAATACCTATGCGGGCTTTGAAAACGCACCCTTTGTGTTACCCATACGGGGCACTGAATTTACATATAGTATATGTAGGTATATATTTTTAGTTAATCTGTATTTCATAAAAGAAACTAGAACTTTGGCCATCCAGAGAGAAGTTACCAGCCTTCTGGGAACGATGCCTCGAGAGGACGCTCTCGAGGACGTGTTTTATAGGCTGTTTTATTTATTTATTTTTATTTCTGTTCATTGTATTTAGTTTTAATTGTACCTACCCAGGTACTATTTATTTTTAATCTTTCTCTGTTCTTATACTTAACTTAGCTTGCTTATTTGAATACTAGAAGTTGAAATGTTTCTTTGAAACCGAGCAACATGTTGTTGAAGCAACCGACGACGTAAAGTGCGGAGTGCTGACGAAGCGGCACACCACGCGCCGCGGAGCGCATCGTGGCGTAACATACGTGGTGTAACACGTTACTTGAGTCTGAACATCGCACATAATATGTGGGTACGTACCTGTGTATGCCAAGAATAAGGCACCATATAACAGGGTGTTATATTGTTGTAATTATAGGTTTGGTGTACTTATATAGGCTTATATTTGTTAGAAATCATTGAAATAGTTGCAGAAAGTAGATCAATTAGGTAATTGAAGACATTTTTCAATCCTGAAGAAGGGTCCTGTAAAGGTCTCGAAACGTTGAGCGTTGAAACAATGCTTAAAGTAATAAACACCACACGATTAATACTGAAATTTCTGTTTTAATCAAAATGTTTTTAATTTTAATACAACATCGCGAAAACAGAAGGAAAATCTGAGATTAGGGAATGTTTAAAAATAAATATTTTCCATTCGGCGGTTTTCTTTTCCACCATCTCACCTCATAGTAAGTGATGATATGATCTAAGATGTAACATCGTCATCGTTGAGTGGAACAAGATCCGACCGACCCGTCTTCCTTAGTGGCTGCACCGGCCAACGTATCGGAATACGAACGAATCAGCTTGGCGCTACGATTTAGACTGGTGGGTGGTAACAATCCGTGGCCGTAGCCTCCCACCCAGAAACTAGGATCAATTTATAATAATTGATTGTGTTAATAGGTAATTGCTTTAGACCAAGTTAGTAGCACTTCCTTAAAACACTACACTTTAGTGTTAGTTGATCCTTCTGTCTAGTATAATCGACGGAACACCACGCCCCGTTCGGCCAAAAGTCTTCGACCATGACGAGAGCGTAGCGAAAATTAAGAATTATTCCACCTACTCCAATAACCTGACTGAATCCGGAAAAATTAACCTTTCACACCCTCAATAAAACTGCACATTGCAACCAAAACTGCAGTGGTGTTGGCCTTTCAAAGAGTTTCATTTTAAAAACCCGTTCATTTTAGAAAGTAATTTAGTGTGACTAATTTTGAATGGATGACATAAAACTGTTAGCAGGTTAAAGTTGAGCACTGGGTTATTTATTACCTACAGTAGAGCGGTGCAGCCACTAAGGAAGAGGGCAAAGTGAATAAATTAAAAATTCCTTATTATAAAAGTGAAACTTTGTATGTATGAGTTTCTTGCTCCTTCACGGGAAAACCGCTGAACCGATTGCGATGAAACTTAGTATGTAAATGGCTAGACACCTAGAACATCACATAGAATACTTTTCGTTCCGATATTCTTACGAGTTGTCTATATCTATAAAATGCTCTATGCTTTGTCTGATTGATCTATCAACGCAGAGCCTAAACCGCTGATTGTAGAGAGCTGAAATTTAGAGAGTGTACACTTTATGTAATGTAGGCATCCGATAAGAAAGGATTTTTGAAAATTCCCACGTGATTTGGACATATAGTGTTAAAACCGCGGGATACTGCTAGTCTAAATATAAATATATGTAAACTAGAAAACCAGGCGAACTACGTTTCGCCACCAGATGGCTTCGTTTTATGCAACATTTCGTTTGGTGATTAAAATATGAAGAATTTTTTTTTTTTTTATATTTGAAAAGAAAAAAAATTATTTCATTTATCGTACGTCATACGTCATCGTCATATGTCATCGTCATACGTCATCGTCATCGTCATACGTCATCGTCATACGTCATCGTCATACGTCATCGTCATACGTCATCGTCATACGTCATCGTCATACGTCATCGTCATACGTCATCGTCATACGTCATCGTCATACGTCATCGTCATACGTCATCGTCATACGTCATCGTCATACGTCATCGTCATACGTCATCGTCATACGTCATCGTCATACGTCATACGTCATCGGCATACGTCATCGTCATACGTCATCGTCATACGTCACGTCATCGTCATACGTCATCGTCATACGTCATCGTCATACGTCATCGTCATACGTCATCGTCATACGTCATCGTCATACGTCATCGTCATACGTCATCGTCATACGTCATCGTCATACGTCATCGTCATACGTCATCGTCATACGTCATCGTCATACGTCATCGTCATACGTCATCGTCATACGTCATCGTCATACGTCATCGTCATACGTCATCGTCATACGTCATCGTCATACGTCATCGTCATACGTCATCGTCATACGTCATCGTCATACGTCATCGTCATACGTCATCGTCATACGTCATCGTCATACGTCATCGTCATACGTCATCGTCATACGTCATCGTCATACGTCATCGTCATACGTCATCGTCATACGTCATCGCTGAGTTTGATTTTGATTTTCCAGCTTTTCTTTTTAAATTTTTCCTGATTTTTCTATAAACCTCACCGAGCCCGAGACCTTTCCAACGAATGCAAAACCGTGGAAATCGGTTCGTGCGTTCTGGAGTTATAGCGTCAGGAAGGAAAACGCGACTTATTTTTATATAGTAGAGAAGAAGATAAATAATTAAAAATATTGGTATCGATATTAATAATATATGATGGGTCTTTACTAATCTATACTAATATTATAAAGAGGGAAGATTTGTATTTGTGTGTGTGTGTGCATCTGTATGTTTGTATAAACTCAAAAACTACTGGACCGATTTTAAAAATTCTTTCACCATTACAAAGCTGCATGCACCCTGACCCATAGGCTAATTTTGATCCCAATATTCCCACCACGGGATCGGGTGAAACAGCGAAACGCAGCTAGTAAAAATATTAAAATTAATGCGGTCGTGGGACTCCCGTCTAAATACTATATCAGTATCTAACCTGCATCAATCATTGCAAGGTTAACCATGTAATTACACGGTCGGGTAAAGACGAATTATGCGTTTCACCTTCATATAACCTATTGTTATAATTAGATTAACTTTAAGACGCAGAAGGTCGTGGGTTCAAACACCGGGGTGGAACGTTTGTCAAGTAATTTCTTGAATTTTCTATCACGCAATCGAATAATTTACCTACTCTTTTTGGCTATTGAAATACGAAACATAGGAAACATAGGAGTAGGAATAAACAAAAAATAGGTACTTTTCGAGGGATTTCATTGGTAAAAAACACTCTTCCCACAAACTTTACCTACATTAGTATTATTAACTCGTAATAATTATGTAGGTATACCTACTAATAAACAATAAAAAATCTACTCACAAAACAATGATCAACGATTTCCTATAAGCAGCCACTAAATCACTAAATCCACAATATTCCAAAGACAATACAACAATGTTCTTCTATCTATGGTCACCCCTGTGACCACACAGGTGTCTCACTTCCGTTACTACAGGCACTACTGAGGTAAGCCTTGAGGCTTGGCATTTGCAAGTTGCAACCCTCGACAGACAGATGTGCAAGGACGGTTAGTATGTTATTATGGGACGACGTAGTAGGGGAGATGGTAGGTTGATGCCTTGATGCGCTTTGTCTGGATGAGCTTTTATTATTATTCGGTGGCAATCTGTCTGTCTGAGTAATTGTATTTTGTTTCTTTCTTATTAGTTTGGATCTTTGGTTGACTTGCAAGAGCTTACTTTTTACGGGATTCGGCATGCTTTTCAATTTACCTCATCTGTTGGGAAGCGATAACTAGGTTGAAGATTTAGTATGTATGCCTAAAGGATACGGGTAGGTCTTAACAGTCCCGGTGAGGTGAAGAGGTAATTAGGGGGTACAAGTATGCATAGTACCTAAACACAGACTGAATAGGTAGGTAACTTACAAATGATGAAAACTCAATCAAATGAAGACCGAAGTAAAAACAAAAGAAGACCGAAATGAAAACAGAAACCAATCAAAATATAAACAAAATACGATCGAAATATAAAGAAAACACGATCGAAATAGAAACAAATAAAGATTTAAGTATGATAGATACATATTCACTCTAGTATGGTAACAATTATTTCTTAGCACACTATAGTGCCATCTATAGTGGCAACATAGCCGTGTAGCCCCGGCATAGAATAGGGTTACCCCATCTCATCCCGTGGGTGTCGTAAAAGGCGACTAAGGGATCTGAGGGAGATTAGCAAACCTTAAGTTCTCCCCGCGCGGTGGCGGATAAACTGCATGATCCCTAAGAGGGTTGGTGTCAGGCAGGCGGCCGGCCGTAAAAACATTTTAAGATCTAATTGTAGAAGGTATGGTCAATGATAACTTACCGACTGCGCCGACCCCAAATAAAAAAAAACTATTTGGGGTCTAGCGGACCCCGGGCTCCCGAGAGGGATGCAACCGGAAACATCGCTCGGATGAGAAGATGAGAAGACACTATAGTGCCATCTGTATGCGATTTAGGAACCAAGGAAATTATTAACGAAAGACTTAAGGACCCTATACTGAAAAACTGAAAATCCATGTCGGGCGCATCGAAAATTGTTGATTATTTCATGACGGAATGTCGTAGAACTTTTTTTGTGTACAGATTGTAGGCGACATTGTTTCCGATATTTTAGTGCAGTTTTCATACAAATATGTCGAAATGTATCGAAGCCTATCGACATTTTAGCCAAATCAGACATTTTTTGTCTAAAATTTGGATAGGCTTTGCACCAATAGGATGTTCTTGTCTTAAAACTACACCAATATGTAGGAAACAATGTCACCTACAATCTGTGCACAAAAAAAAGTTCTACGACATTCCGTCATGAAATAATCAACAATTTTCGATGAGCCCGACAGGGATTTTCAGTTTCAAGGTCGTTGGCGTTGATACTCCTCTTAAAACGTTCGTTTTATCGAAATTAGCATAGACTTATTACCACAGGCTCCAGTTGTAGCCTGAGTCAGTGGATTTTCAATGAATAAATACTATATCTTTTCCTCCAATCTTCCGCCTCACTCACACCGTAATTATTAGCTGTCCAACTTGTGCAAATAAAATATTGTCTAAGTAACACCCACATAATGATAGAAACGGATTAACTGACGGAAGTCATTAAAATAGATTATTGATTCAAGCCCTAAAACCTTATAAGAATAGTTGACCTAATATAATTGAATGAGTGTTTGAATTATAGCACTCCATATAATAGGTACATATTCAGAGTTCAGTTTGTATGGGAGTGAAGAATGTACTTAACAACGCATATGATAAAAGTTATGTTTCTTTTGTAAATTACAAAAGATAAATACAGACCTAGACCACACCCAATTATTTATCTTTAAGCATATATACTAGCTGCGTCCCGCGGTTTCACCCGCTTAAGTCCCGATCCCGTGGGAATATCGGGATCAAAAGTAGCCTATGTTACTCAGGGTGAATGTACCTTTCTAATGATGAAAGAATTTTTGCAATCGGTCCAGTCGTTTTTGAAAACAAAAAACACACAAAAATACAAATCTTTCCTCTTTATAATATGAGTGTAGATATACTTGTCCCTGGCGGGAGTCGAACCCGCAAGTTTTTACACTGCAGTCGAGTATTCGCCCGACGCGCCACATATAAAAGTAAATGTTAGAGATTATACTCGTAATGTAGATTTGTAGATAATTTAAATGTTTGTTTCATGGCGGGCATCGAACCGGCTACCTCTTTACCTGACATGTTCACTAGAAAGAGAACATAGCCTGCGTGTGGTAATAGAAAGTTTGAAAACAAAGACAAAGCAATGAGTTTTTCTTTTTTAAGGAGAATGAATACCGGAAGCTTGCGAAATTCATTATTTTGTAAAATGGTAGACACTAGTGGTCGAACACTAGTGCCCATAATAATACAAATATTCTACTACTATTTGGTATCATCACCTTTAATTGATATTAGGTAGTTGAAAATGCATCATCAAAAATTGCAACTGGTACCTACGTGATTTGAAATCGCGCCTTTGACTTACCGTGTGGATTTTCTTATTTTGGCGTGGCGTGTGAGCTACGAGATTTTTTCGATGTCACGATGAATTTTAAAAGACAAAACTAAATTAATCAATGCTTTATCACCAATTTAAATAAAAATAAATTAATTCAAAACCAGATTTAGGTTTTAGTAAAAAAATGGAACGTTCCATAGTGCTGTTTTAGAACGTTTAAACATTGTTTAAAAATTGTAATTTTTCTGATACCTATGCTAAAAACAAAAAATACTATTTGTTATTAGATTATTTTTATTTCGAGAACATCCGGTAAGACATCCCCTTATTGCGAAATTGTTTAAAAAGATGACTTGGCGTAGTGACAAGCAAATGAACGTAGCTGTAGATACTAACTATTAAGGCAGTATTTGCTGATATCAAACTTTAAACTTCATATATATTTATTTAAATAAAAGCTATTCGCGTAGGTAGATTACTTTGAAATATCTTAAAAGGTACCAAATTAATTGAATAAGGCATTACATTTCAGAAATTCATATCAACTATAATATTAATTTGATAATAAGTATTATAATATTTCACCTACTTGAATTAATTATGTATAGGTACTTAACAAACTTTTGTATGTACTACTTTACGATTACATTATTTTGATCTATGAATCTGTAATAGCTACCTACACAGATCACGATTTGATAATAATTCGGAAGTAGTTTATTTATGTAGAGAGCTAGTGGTAATGATTATTATTCTGTGATGATATAAACCCACAGTTAAACCTACGAATAGGTACTTCATTTTGTTAGCCCGTTAATTTGTCCCACTGCAGGGCAAAGGCCTTCTCTTAGAGGGTTTAAGCAGTAAGATGCCACGTTGGAACATTTGCCAATCCAAAACAGGCTACTCCGGATTGACGAATGTTCCATTCATGTAAACTACTCACTTATGGAATTGAAAAATACAAGAAATTGCTTTAATGTTCCCGCCATGCTTTTCCTTTTTCTATCGTGGCGAATTGCCAACTGTGCCATAGACTGTTCAGGGTGAAATATGGAGAGCATTCTTTTTATTTGCAATTTACACTTTTTATTATAGCTTTTAGATTTAGTTTTAGCAACAGATTTCATGCGATTTCACCTGTGTAAGTCCCTTGGGAATATTGAGATAAAAAGTAGCCTATGTGCAGCTATTTGTGTACCAAGTTTAATCGCAATGGGTTCCGTAGTTTTTGCATGAAAGAGTAACAGACATATTCACTTACTTACTTACAATTTTTCACATTTATAATATTCCTCCTTCCTTCCTCCTCCAGTAGGATTAAAAACAGTCGTTAGGAAAGCCGCAAAGTTTCACCGTTCATCACCGTTCTACATGGGCTTATTTAAGTTCACCGCTGAAAAAGCCCTTCTCTAAAGTTACACCGATAGATGGCGCAAAACAAAATTTACTACACCTAACCTTGAGAGAAATAAAAAGTGATTTTATCCAGTTACATTTACCAAAACTTGCGAATTAAGAGTACAGAATGTTTACTATTTGCATATTGAATTAATTCCTCACATGTCGTAAGTACTCTTAAGCCACTATTCTGTATTTCAACACGATATTATGGTCAGTAATAATCATCTTATGAAAATAATAAGCGGTTTTATGTGTTCGATGGTCGTTAAGTGGATGTTACGATGTTGAGTTAAATATACATACATACACATTCCACTTTGTAAAGGTTAGGTCCATGGCTAGACGTCAGGGTATGTTTTCTATACTACCTAACTAATATGTCTCAAAAATGCTTCAACATTGTTATATTTTTCTCAAAAATAGTTCAAACACAGATTCTTCTCGTTTATCGAGATGTTGATTTAAATATACCTATAACTCATTTTTTCGGCTATAGGGTAACAGCGCCAAATAACGACCATGTCAACATTTTTCGACCTTTGACTATACGTAGATTTGACAAGTTTAGATTTTTAGAGGCATTGGTGATGTTTTTAGGTTCGGCAATAATGACTTATTATTTATTTCATATTAGTTTGTACTAATTGTTTGAATTTTCTTTTCTATCTCGTTTTATTTGTGAACTTTACTAATGTTCCTTATATCGACCTTCTATGCCGGAAAGTCGGCCCGTATCTTGCCTTAGATCGACCTATATATTAAGGATGACACCAAGTAAAAAAATATTAAATAAAAACTCCACTGTAATATGTAACAAAAATATTTATTTAAATCAATCATAAATATATACTTATACCAAATTGAGATCTTGATTAAAGCTTAAACCTATTTATTGTTTTTCATAATATCAGATTAAAATTAGCATAAATTGCAATTGTTATCATTTTTATGGTAGAATCATTTCTGCTGCGACTGTGTCACTGCTTAATTTACAAAATTATTAGATAAGTACTTAAATAAACTATAAAAAACTGTATGTAACTCTTACGAATCTAACAAGTTTTTAGGTTATCACAATCATTTGGTATCAATCACTACACAATGTTTTAATAAATCACATTAGTTACTGCTTCATTAGCAGACGATAAAAAAAATGTCAACAATAATCGTTTTACCAACATCTTAATTGTCTTTCTACAATCTTATACCTTAACCACAATAAAAGATTTAAAAAAATAACTATTAATAATTAAGTGATCGATCAGGTAATCAAATTATCACAATGTTAAAAAAATACTTGGTTGTATTGGTAAAATACGAAAAAAAATATATCGAGATTCTAAATTAAAAGCACCAATGACAGATAAAGTCGTCTTTAGCAACATCATCATATTTTTGTCCTTTTTTGACAGTACACTTTAGATGAAACCACTTGGGGCATTTATCACAACCAACATTTTTCAGATTATCGTCTTCAACGTCGCTAATCAGTTCTTCTTCGCAACCAGCACATAACACCGGATCTTGCTTCATATTTACAATTTGGGACTGTGTTTCGTCTAACCCAGAAACACAAGTATTTAATTTTATAATCTTCCTCTTTACAACTCTTTTTTTCCTACGATCAATTAATTCTGTTTTCTTTCTAGCCTTTTCAGCCTTATTCATTTCTATTCGTTTTTTCCTTTCTTCACGTTGTTTTAAAATATTTTCTTTTTCATCATCTTTTTCCTTAATAAATAGTCTCCAAGTTTGAGAGGATATAGCTAAAGGCATTTTCTCTTTTTTTGGTTTCTTTTTATTACCAAATTCTAAAGATTTTGGGGCAAATAAATGATTCTTAAACGCTGGTGAAATTGTGTTCCTGGAGGTTGGCGTGGAGACATTTGAACGTGGCCGTGAACAAATAGGCGATATATCTGCAAAAGGCGAACGAGGTTGCACAATTCTGCTGGTGGTTGGCGTGGCGACATTTGAAGCTGGACAAATTGGTGATATATCTGTAAAAGGTGAACGAGATTGCACAATTCTGCTGGTTGATGGTGAAGCTGGTAGAGAAAAATCGAAATCTGATGCTATATCAATATTATCTAAAAGACTGTTATTCAAAATATCTTTGGATATTGAATCTTTGGTCAGAACTGTGGAATTATGTGATTTAAGCGCGTGTGAATTTGAAAGTGATGCACTTGTATTGCAGGTATTATGATGAATTTGGGCAGTTACAGCAACTAACTCAGGACTTGGAATATCAGGAGTACTTGATCTGTTCATATTTTGATTTTCGACAGGCGTTTTACTGTTTAAGAGTAACGTTAGATTAGGGTCAAAATGTTCGTCTTCGTTTTGTGAGGTAGGATCAGGGATATCTAAAATAGAAAATGATGCCATACTCTTTTCAGAAGCATTAAAAGTCATACGAGGTACTTTTTTTAATACACCATCATCACCCACGACATAAACTTCTTCTTCGTAAACAGATACATTTGGGCTACCAGTCGTTCGCGTTGTAACATTAGCATTACTGTTATCTTCTGACATAACATAATTATTATCCTTTTGTATATGTATTTTCAAGCAACTTGTAATCGTGGCGAGGTCCATCCCTGATTTTTTCAATTCTTCCTGGCAAATATTTAAAACTTTTAGCGTGATTTTAAGTTCTGATTGCGATATGTTTTCGTTTTTTTCATTTATTTCTTCACTTATCATATTTTCTTGAATATTTTTAACACATTTAGTAAAATCAACTGCGTCTGGATCAAATGGATATATACCACACTTTTTGAATCCGTTCTTTATGGTATCTATTGTAAGTTTTTTTAAAGTTTCTGATAGTAATGGACAAAATGTGACCTTGTTAAGTGTTTTGTTATAGTTTTGCGCGTTGTCTTGCCATTCTTTTACTGTTTGACGCCATTGGTGTTTTAGTGGCCTAAAAACGCTGACATCGGCAGGTTGCATTATATGCGTAGTATTTGGTGGAAGAGCGTAAAGTATTATGCCGTTCTCTTCACAAAAAATACTCAAATCTTTGGTCAAGTGTGATTTATGGCCATCTACTAGTAGCAAGATTGGTTTCGGAATGTTATTATCTGTAACCCATTTACAAACGCCATTTGCTATGTATTCAAAAAATAATCCGCTTCTCATCCACCCGCTATCTGATATTCCTATAAACCAAGTTAATGGAGCACTATCAATTATATCTTTTGGAGGTCTGCGGATATAGGGTAACACTACCATGGGAGGTATGAATTCACCGGAAGCAGAAATAACTAACAGAACTGTAATAGTCTCCTTTTCGCTTCCTTTTTTTATCTCATATATATTTTTCCATCCTTTTGGTCCTATGACCTTACCTGATTTCGGGCAAATGTTAAAACTGGTTTCGTCCCCGTTAAAAATCCTTCGAGGATCGTTTAATACATCTTCGTTTCCTGTCTCTCTTAAGTACAACATTAAACCTTTAAACCAGCTTCTAATTAATTCTTCAGTAATTATTGCTCTAGCGTGACTTATAGCTTCAGGGGTTCTTTCACTGAGAATTGGATGTCGTTTCAAAAATAAGTTGTACCATTTAATACCAGGACGCCCATTTTTAAAAACATTTGGTCTACCGTCTTCTTTCACAATATTGGCAACAGTATTTATTAAATCGCTGCGTTTTCTGGGAAAGCCACATTTAGATAGTTTGATTAGCCATTCAACGAGAACCTCTTCTTCTTTTTCGTTGAGAACAGTTTCTCTTCCAACTTTAAGAGTTTCTTCATTAACTTTTCCATGGATTCTATCATGAATAGTAGTCCTTGGTATTTGAAATACCCGGCTTGCTTCTCTAATGCTCATGTTGTCATGCTTTACAGCATATATTGCATCTTTAATCTTACTTCTATCGTATTGGGTTCTTTTTCTATATTTCTTGACATTTTTTTTTATCTTAGATGAGGCTGGCATGGCTAGAGCGTATTCTGTAGGTAGGTACCTAAAAATAATCACAGTTAGGTAAACATGTAGGTATAATAATGTGCTATACAATAAGTAAGTAGGTAGCTCTACTTTTAGACAATTTACAATATTAATAATTCAATACGTCTGAAAAATACTACAGTTATTGTACACCCCTTAGATCGGCTACCATGGTCGATACTAGGAATACGCTGTACCTTATTTCGACCATAGGAGGTAATAAATTAAATAGGATGGTCGAATTTAGGATTGTTAGTAGCTATGCCTGTGCCTTATATCGACCGCAAGGTCGATATTTAGCGTTTCTTAATATTTTCTATCCCTAACCTCGACCAGGCAAAAAATCCACATAATAAATAAAAATACATTAATATTCCGATCTGGAATGGAAGGTAATTAAATAAATTAACGATATAAATATCAATCAATAACTGAAACTCTCAAATTTTTGTGTAAATCTTACCTCCGTGTACAGCCGATTCTTCGAAGTTGACTAGCAGCTACACTCAAAACCCGACACGTCCTTACAGGTCGATAAACAGTGAGGCACTGAGCGGCCGAGAGACTATCGGCAGCGGCCGTATTGCGTAGACTTATTGTCAATAAAATAAGGTATATTTTAGAATAAAATTTAGGGTCGTAGAGTAGTTCTGTTTATAATTATTGTTAAAAGAGTGTAAAAGGTCGATACCAGGCAGTACTCGATAATAGGCGTTTTTACCCTAATCGGTTGTTTTTATCAACGCCCGACGACGTTTCTGTCTACCCGTGAGCAAGAGGTCTGGACCGATTTCGATAATCCTTTTTTTGTTGTGTTTTCTATTGTCAGGAGAAGGTTCTTATGAAAGAAAAAATGCTAAACCGATTTTGATGAATTTTATTTTTTTATACTAAACGAGAGGACAACGTCTGTCGGGTCAGCTAGTTTTAATAAAAACGTAACAATGCTGAAGCAATATTGAGACATGTTTATTTATAGAATACGTGCCCCATTCAACCAATTTTGTTCCAATCAACCACTGACCCCAAATCCCCTATTAGGGACCTATAAAAAGAAGTCTTAACAAAAACCATAGGTTATTAATATTTCTTATTTTTATTGCTCAAGGCATATTAGAAACTTTTTAATGTTGCCTCGTGCCCGGGTTCCCATGTGGCGTAAAGGTTACCGAACTCGCCTGGCAGGCGAGGGGAACGGGTTCGAATCCTGGCACGGGATGATTTTTGATGAAACATTTCCCTTTTTTATTTTTTTTATTTCACTGTTTCCATTGTTTGTGCGTATACAGAAAGAAAGCTGGAAACTTATAAGCGCTTACCAGCGCTTGTCAGCGCTGGTCCGTTCTACACAAAGGAAGCAGGTTGAGGCAGAATGTCGGACTCATCGGACGATGTTATGACGTCAGCCGCCCAGCGCTGACCAGCGCTGACCAGCGCGTGTTGAAGCTTGTCGGAACTTGTCAGTGCTTATCGGCGCGGGTTCATACATTTTCCTGCGCGGGTCACCAGCGCTGACAAGCGCTGGTAAGCGCTTGTCAGCGCTTATAAGTTTCCAGCTTTCTTTCTGTATACGGCCTTAATTGTCAAGTTTTATTAACCAACGACTAGTTGCTTCAGATCGTTTGACCCGTTCTTGCCTCTGGGCATGGCTGACTAGGCCGAGAGGATGGTAATAAGGTGCTGGGCAAGCCAACTCCTCCTAAAAATGTCCCGAGCACTACAACTCCACTATAGTACGGATTATAAGTTGCTCGCACTGTTGATTATTATAATACGACAAGCAGAGTCCCGCGTTACACTCGCGTAAGTCCCGATCCCGTGGGTTATACCGGGACCAGAAGTAGCCTATGTTACTTCTCAATAATGTAGCTTCCTATTGGTGAAATTTTTGAAATTAAGAATTTTTGAAATTGCTTTAGTACTTTTTGAGTTTATTCATTACAAACATACAAACGCACACACATAAACACATATCTTTCCTCTTTATAATATTAGTGTAGATGTACCTAGATTATGATCTAAAAATTAGATAAAAACCCCAATTAATATTTAACCTTCCATAAGTGGTACGGAAATATTGATAAAAATGATGCAAACAAATAATCTAGCAGGATTTTTAAAATTAGGCTTCCGGAAGCCTTCCGTAACTTGACTAACTGAAGCTAGGTATGTAGTTTGTGCAATACCCAATACCAATCATACATTTACCTACCCAGTAATTTGTGTGTGCAAGCCTACTAGGTAGATACAGTCTACTTAACATTTCTTTAAGACGCACCTTGAGATAAGTATGAGATAGATAGATTAATTTTGACATTTAGTAAACTTAACTGTTAAGCATAAACTGGTGTACCGTGTTGTAGATAATTACAAAATTAGACGGTGCTTAAGTTACCTAGTGAAATAATAAATATATTATAATAGGTAGTATTAGTAATGCCCCGCGGTTACACTCGCGGAATTCCCGTTTCAGCTAGAATTTCTTGATAAAAGTACCTATGCTATGTGTTATTTCGGTTTTCCAGCTACCAACATACCGAGTTTACCGGAGCTACATACAGCTACATACATACCATAAGGAGCAATAACTTTTACGTACATTATTTTTATTACAAATTTTAAATGTTATTATTATGAAAACTTTTGTTTTGGTATGATTTAATACTTTTGTCATAATAACCTCAGAATACGTGATAAAGGGTCACAAAGGGACGCGCCTTCGCAAAGCGCATCTGACCTTATGAATCGAACTTAGTTCCTTCATGTACCTAAATACTGCATGCTTCCTCTTCCTCCTCCATCACTTCCCTTCATCCCTCCACAATCTCATAAGCTCATTGTATGTATATCTCTTAAGTAACTGATATGTATACAAATGAGAAATAAATTGATATTTTTATTTCTCATTGTGCCATATTTCTCTATTCCATAAATCATGCACCATGCAGGTGAAACCAAAAGTTCGTTACTTACAAAAATAGAGAAATGTTTAAAATAACGCCATCTCTCAACTAGATCTCGTACTAAAACCTCCTTAATCAAAGGATCTAAGACCGTTCTTGACACAGATTAACCGCTCCAACTAACATTTTGAGGTTACAAACAAAAAAACTTACATGATTCATATTGATACGAAATATAAGTAGGGGGAGAGCCCAAAATCCCTCGCCTTCTCGGATCCAGCTTGACAAAACACTCAAAAATGTTCAAGGAATTCACAAAAACACTTCCACAGTACAATTTAAAATTACTTATTACACTGTATTTCTTAAAATTTTCGCTTAAAACACGTTAGTTTTTCATTGAGCGCGAGATATCAATCACAAGTTGTTTAGGCTTCTGCGCACGATTCGATGTATGCAGTACGAGAGAGCGAGAAGACAATACTGACGGCAATTTAACCAACTTTAGATCGTAAACAATAGATTTTCGTATATAATTATTTATTTATTCAATGTTAAACGATACAAGACCAGTTCGGTACGAAATAACTTGAAGAATAATGTAAGACTCTTGGATAACTTTTACTTCCAACTTATGTAAGTAAAAGTTATGACAAGTCGATGATAGAGCAGAATCTTTGTAGTTTCTCTCAAATACCCATAACAAATATTGGTTATCTCTTTCTATCGAGCATGTGTGGGCCATCTGGTAAAAGCTGTCTTGCTGCTTTCCAAGTTACACATGCCTACAAGTAAGTGCTTACCATGGGTGCCTTACTACTTAAGTTGTTTAAGAGGATAGTCTCCATTCTCTTTCTCCCAACAAACGTAGTTTAAATTTTCCTCCCTGGATAAAGACATAGAGTAAATATGTTTATGCCATAAAACTTATATCTATCATGACTATGCATCTACCTTTTTATTTCTTTCATTTTATTATTTTTTTATTTTTTATTTTTATTTTAATTAGAAAATAAAAATAAAATAAAAGGTAGATGCATTGTCATGACAGATATAGGTTTTTTGGACGTTTGTATGGAGAACGAGAATGGAGACTATGCTCTTACCTAACTAACTAACCTAACCTAACCTGACTAACCCTTGCTGGGTTACAGACATTATCGACTCATAGGTACTTAACTTAGATAACATCTTAATCTGCTTCCGAGGATTTATCCCACTTTAAGTATGGTCGGCTCTCCTTATCTCGTGGCGCCAAGATATTGTGTCACGGGTTGTTGGGTAGGGTAATTGCTCCATAATTAGAAGGTTTTGTCATACTAGTCCACTATGCAAATAACCTTTGTAGACCTTTGGCTCCCGAGAGGGATGCAACAAGGAACATAGACCTGACGAGAGAAAGATCAGCTATGTGCCAATATTTCGATTTCTAATTAAGATTTTAAATATTGTTAACTGTATACCTACCTTAATCAACGACCGAACATCCATAAAAAAGAATAAATTGTTACGTATCTATATACATTTTGTATAAAAAAATACGTGCTAATAACTTTTTTATGGGAACCGAAACCAATTCACACTTGAGGGACCAGAATATGCGCAGACTTCAAAGAAAGAGCCTTCTACCGAGTACCCCGGCTTCATTTGCATAACAGTTTAATGTTCACATTGCATACTGACCGAAATACGAAGAAACGAAGTTGCCATGCGTGACTTGGTTGCATGCTGGAGGTAGACCGTCTTCTGCGAACACTTGAGGATCTATTTTCTGAAAAACAAAAAGTTTATGAGTTAATTTTGGCTATTTAAGCGCATTTTTTTTAAGCGCATGGGACGTGATATTTTGGCCTTTTTATGGCGGACTCTGTGGCGCGGCGGGTGAAATCCCGACTGCAACGCAAAAGGTTGCGGTTCTGAAGGTGAAACAGAAGGTGTGGATGTTTGTTTCTGGTTGTTATCTAGACGCATCATTATGTATGTATTTACTCCAATATTAGGGATGTCCAGTCCAGTCCAGTATCACGGGGCTATGGAGCCTCGGACCTTTGGAAGGCGTGCGCGGAGCCGAAGCCAACTTGTATACAGGCCCTTTTCAATAACAGTTTTATAATGAATAATGAAGTGGACGCCAAGCTGGCGATTGTGCCTGTCTGGGCTATAAAATGCAGCCAATGACAACCACCGGATAGAACTAATGAGAAATCTACAGATGAAAACAACATGGGCTATAGCGATGTGGTGGTAGTGGATTGGCTACTGGGGGAACTATGGTGATTATGGCGCCTGTCGTAACAATGGCCTAAATAGCTTATTCTAAAACTAATTTATTACTTGCATACTTTCATGAAAAACGTGTACGAGAGTTAAAAATTAAGAAATTTAAATCAGCGCCATCTACTAAGAAGTATCAATATTAAAATAATATTTTTACATGGTTCATTATAAAACGAAAGGCAGGTCGTGTTCGTGCACAGTTTTGTTTGTAGATGGAACTTTAACAAACTTTATAGAAACTCATTTTCAACTGACTAGGATTTTAAAAAAAGGAGGATGTCGTCTATTCTGCCGTGCTAACTAAGAGGACCGTAACTAACATTTTTTGCAAAAATGACTTTTTGACGTATTCGGAATAAGGAAAACCGGAGGATTATGCTGAACTTGTCAGAATTTCTGTATGTATCGTAGTTTTTAAGATACGATAACCATAACCACCGTATGTGATACCTAACTAGTTTTCTTCCTAGTCAATAACAGTCTATGAGCCATTACTGTCCTTATGAGGTGTATCTACACAGAGTTACGTCATTCAAATAAGGACATAAACACCGTAAAGGCCAATACCGTAGTAATCAGTTGATTCCCCTTCTCAGAAAAATATACCAGCACTAATCATATTCACCGTATCTACCAATGACGGTGTTTAGAAAAGTAATAATAAGAGCTCATACCGTATTTATGTTTAGGATCTCATACGTATATTTATTTTGGGAAATTACACATTAGTACTATAACTACCGCTTGGTGTGTATGGGGCCCACTAAGATCGTTGGGTCACTCAAACTCATAGAATAGGGTTACCCATCTCTTTCCGTGGGTGTCGTAAAAGGCGAATAAGGAATTTAAGGGGGACTAGCAAAACTTAAGTTCTACCCGCGTGGTGGCGGATAAACTGCTTGGTTCCTAGAAGGGTTAGTGTCAGGCAGGCGGCCGGCCGTAAAAATATTGCCAAAGCTATTAGCAGAAGGTATGGTCAGTGATGACTTACCTACTGCGCCAACCCCAAATATTCGGGGTTTAGCGGACCCCGGGCTCCTAAGAGGGATACAACCGGGAACATCGCTCGGATGAGAGAGAAAAATGGAAAGTTTAAAAGAAGTTTGCCCCATAACAGCGCACAGAAGCTTCGCCCGTCTCCTGTGTAGACGAGGGATACCGTGTCACGGCCGGGCACAGCCAAACATTGGAACATTGGCACGCTAACCGAACGCGCGCGGGGGCTGGATGTGTGGAGTGACGCGAAAAGACCGCGTCAGAAACTCTCGTATCAGGGGCAGCTAGCCGACGTACTTTCCAGGCGGAAGGTGGCCGTGGCATTCCTGCAGGAGACTCGATGGAAAGGCAGCAGATCCCGGCTCATTGGGAATGGCTACAAGCTGATCTACACGGGTGCACCTGGTGGGAAGAACGGGGTAGCTGTGGTGCTCGCTGAGGGGTTCATCATCATCCGAGCGTTGTTCCCGGTTGCATCTCTCTCGAGAGCCCGGGGTCCGCTTTCCTACTTTTACGTCTCCACTTCGCACGATCTTCGGCATCCCGTGTAGTGAGGCCATTAGCACGCATATCCGATCTTACAACGTCAAGCCAGCACTTCTTGGGTCTTCCCAATCTGCCGCGGCCGGGCGGAGGCGCCATAGCAAGACATTTGTTTCCCACGTAACTAGCCGGTTTCCGTAGAACGTGGCCGTACCACCGTAAGCGGCATTCTTGCAGTTTGTCTGCAATGTCTCGGACATGAAGGCTGCCCCTGATGCGGGAGTTTCTGACGCGGTCTTTTCGCGTCACTCCACACATCCAGCGCAGCATCTTCATCTCCGTGACACGCAGCTCCTGCTTATGTCGCTCAAGCAATGGCCACGCCTCACTACCATACAAAAGGACAGGTCTAATGATCGTTTTATAGACCTGTCCCTTCAGTTTAACCGGCATCGCTGAGGGGTTGCAGGGCGATATCTTTGAGGTGAATCGCTTTAGCGACAGACTTATGTGAGTGAAGATGCTTATTCCTACCTAGTAACTGCTTACGTGCCACAGGTTGGATTTAGCGACGCTGGTAAGAGGTCGTTTTGGGATAAACTCGGCGAGGTCCTCGGAGCCCCATCCCATTGTCACAGGGAATCGTTTAGGGTGGTGATCTGATCGGACATGTGGGTGAGATGGGGGCGGAATTTGAACGTGACCATGGAGGCTACGGGTAAGGCAGTCGGAATGCGTAAAGGAAAGAAATCCTGCGTATGTGCCACTGCCGACCTGGTACTTGTGAACACATATTTTAAAAAGAAGTCCCGACCATCACCTTGATCACCTTCAGGAGCGGGGGGGGGGCAACTCTAATCGAACGATTCGATTCAAATCGATTTTCTAATTACTAGGAGACACCATATCGGCAACGTGGCCAACCGCAAAGTCATACCTGGTGAGAGTCACACTGCCCAACACCGTATCCTTGTCATGGATCTTGTAAAAACCAAAAACAAACGACCGGAACCATGTCGGCGCCGAATCAGATGGTGGATGCTTGACGAAACCAAGACCCAGATGCTCGCTTCAGCAATCGGCGACAAATGTGTTAATGCTGAATGCAAATCGGTACAAGAGCACTGGGATAGGATTCAGGTATCTAGGACAAGACACAGTCCATAGAGAGACTAGGGTAAAGAACGCCCTCTTTAAAAAGTGGCAAGCGTCTAACTCTCCTGAAATTGCGACGGGAATAGGTCCGCCAAACGTAGCTAGAGCCAGACAGTACCATTTACAGTCATTGTACGATAAATTGGAAATGTCGGAGGGGCAGAAGCTTATTTATAAGCTGGCACGTTTTAGGATAAAAGCGGCGCAGGATATAACCAAGTGCCAACCAAGTAACCAAGGTTATATCCCAAGATCCTGACGGTTCTGGTCTGCGAGGACCTCCCAGTGAAAGAGAGATGGCGCTCTAATTTACACGAGCTGCTTGATTCGGAGGGACTTGTGAAACTGATGAGGAGGTCCGCAAGGCTCTTCGCTGCATGAAGAATCGGAAAGCTGTCGGCGCCGATGGAGTCCCCGTCGAAGTTTGGAATGGGTTCTCGTAGTGTGGTGTGGGTATCTTAATTAACCTTTTTAACCGCATACTCGAGACTGGCAGGATCCATGCCCAATGGAAACTGAGTGTTCAAAGGCAGCGGATCTGTGCAGGAGTGTAGCAGTTATCGTGGTATAAAGGTCATGTCCCTCACCATGAAGCTCTACGAGCGTATAGATGACTCTCGGATCCGGCATGAGTGCACGGTCTTGGAGGGCCAGTATGGTTTCTGCCCCGGTCATGATAACATACCTTGTTTTCGTCTATAAAACGATCATTAGACCATTGTCGCTTGAGCGACTTAAGCAGGAGCTGCGTGTCATTGAGATGAAGGTGCTGCACTGGATGTGTGGAGTGACGCGAAAAGACCGCGTCAGAAACTCTCGTATCAAGGGCAGCCTTCATGTCCGAGACATAGCAGATAAATTGATTGAATAAACAAATGTATATTTGTTTAAAGTTTTTTGTTAACTGACGATCACATCTGCTTAGTTAACAGTAACTGCACAATATGTTAACAGGTCACTACAAGCCATAAAGACAGTATGTGTTGTTGTTACTGTACTTATGCTTAGTAATTCATTTCAGTCATTTAGTACTCGTTACTAAAGATAAATACATTATTTACGATCACTAAGCATAATTACCGTAACTACCGCTCATACGGTTGTAATGCTTAGACTATTAGTTTGAATTTGATAATAATTACTAAAGACAAACAGTTTTTTAATATAATTGAATAGAAAACATTATGATATTTGCTAAACAAGTACAGAGATACATAGATCATCACTATGCCTACCAAGTTGCATACTTACATACCCACAATTTTAAATAGTTTTTGAGTAACACGAAAAAAACGAAGATAAACTTTAGGCGCGTTTTTCTCAGCTTTACGCGCCAAGCAGTTACGGTCCTTTTAGTTAGCACGGCAGTATTGTAGGAGGTATTTTTTAGGGTTCCGTAGCCAAATGGCAAAAAACGGAACCCTTATAGATTCGTCATGTCTGTCTGTCTGTCCGTCCGTATGTCACAGCCACTTTTGTTCGAAACTATAGGAGCTATACTGCTGAAACTTGGTAAGACGATGTATTCTGTGAACCACATTACGATTTTCACACAAAAATAGAAAAAAAAAATGATTTTTTGGGGTTCCTCATACTAAGAAGTGAAACTCAAAAATGGATATGGATAGGTCTTCAAAAATGATATTGAGGTTTCTAAAATCATTTTTTTTCTAAACTGGATAGTTTGCGCGAGAGACACTTCCAAAGTTGTAAAATGTTGGTCCTCCCCCTCTGTAACTTCTAAAATAATGGAATGATAAAACTAAAAAAAGTATATGATGTACACTACTATGCAAACTTCCAACGAAAATTGGTTTGAACGAGATCTAGTGAGTAGTTTTTTTTTTAAACGTCATAAATCGTAAACCGCAATTTACCTTTCAAAACAAAATCTGTTGTATAGATAATGGTACGGAACCCTTCGTGCGCGAGTCCGACTCGCACTTGGCCGGTTTTTTTTGTGTATGTTACCGGATTTCTTCGCCGTCTCAGGTCTTATCATATTTATTTTCTTGTTTGAAAAATAAGGGCCGATAATAGAGCGAAGAGGAGAAAAATTGAGAGAAAGGCTCGGAAGAGAGTGTTCATGGTCCCCAGGGTTTGCTTACACAATGTTATTTACATAAGTAAACTAGCTGACCCGGCAAACGTTGTTTTGCCTTATAAATTATAGATAATTAAATTTTTCCTGAATTTTCTTTGCTATAAACCTCACGGAGCCCGAGACCTTTCCAACGAATGCAAAACCGTGGAAATTGGTTCGTGCGTTCTGGAGTTATAGCGTCAGGAAGGAAAACCCGACTTATTTTTATATAAGTAATAAATAAACACCACGTGATTAACATCGAAGAATGTGGTTAATTGCTAAGTAAATAATGTTAAAAATTTGTCGAATTCATGGGATAAGATATTAACACTTTCTGGGGGTATTACATAGGTACCTAATTAATTAGGTAGTACTATAGCAGTAGTAGTATTTAATAACAATTTCAGTTGCCTAGTTTGACTGTCGACTTCAGTCTAATATTCGGCGCAGTTATTTCTCCTGTTTTGAAGTTTGTATTTCTAAGTAGGGCAGATGACCCGGTTGTGACCACTGACCCCTTTGTGGTCTTCTGGGATTTAAAAGAGTTGTAATTAGGTCGCAGACAACTAAGATATCCGCCCAGGATGAAAAAAATAATGTTGCATAATTTAATTTATTATTTAAATTATAGATTAATCAAAAAATCTTTGTTTTATTTCGGATGGACAGAGCTGGTACAAATTACTTTTTTATTTTCTTTACTCTACGAATAATTTTCTGTTTGATTTATAAACAAATTTCACCCGCGTAATCCTGATCCTGATCCCGTGGGAATATCAGGATCAAAGTAGACAATGTAACTCCACGATAATGTAGCTTTCTATTGGTGAAAGAATTTTTGGAATCGGTTCAGTGGTTTCAGAGATTACCCGGAAACTCATGCCTAAATGTTACCAACGTTACCTCTTTATAATATTAGTATAGATAGATAGAAGGTATCGGTAAGGTAGGCTAGAATAAAATATTATTAAATGCCAATTACAAAAAAAAAAACAAATGTCTTTGATAACAACTATCAATTATAAACGCCTTAAAGTGAGAAACCTAAAATTGTCAAAAACCGGACCATCTGCCCTATGCGTGTATACTCACATGTTCTGTATTATCTTTCCCCTGGTCTTGGTTGAGGTTGATGTTTTTTGTCTGCATCGTCTGCGACCCGCACACCGGTACTCTCTGCAAAAAAAACAATGTTCAACTTAATTATAACTGTGAGATTACTATTATGTAGGGTGCCTTTTAAAAGTAGATAGCGCTAGCGACACCTAGTTCACATACCTAGTTAGCTTAAAATAGAATCTTACTTATACATATTACTAGCTGACCCGGCAAACGTTGTTTTGCCTTATAAATTATAGATAGTAACCGATTCTCAGACCTACTGAATACGCATATAAAATTTGGTAAAAATCGGTCGCGCCGTTTCGGAGGAGTACGGTAACTAACATTGTGACATGGAAATTTTATATATTAGAAGAAGAAGATAGATAGATAGATAAAGGTAAAAGTTTGTGGTTTAGATAGATAGATAGCTTTAAGCTTTATTTGCACAACAAACAATACCTTACTTACTTATAAACCCTTACTTATTATAAACGAGAGGACACTCTTTTCTCCATACAAACTTTACAAACGTATTCGACTGTTTCCTCCCTGGATAAAGATATTAGAGCAAATACGTTTATGTCATAAAACCTATATCTGCCAAGACCATGCCCCTACGTTTTGTTTTTTTTTCATTATCTAATTAAAACAGAAATAAAATTCAGAAAAATTAGAAAATGAAAATAATCAAAATGTAGGGGCATGGTCAATATGATCATGGCTGATAAAGGGCCTATGGCATAAACATATTTTTTCTTATATCTTTATCCAGGGAGGAAACAGTCGACTACGTTTGTAAAGTTTGTATGGAGAAATGAGTAGCTAGACTGTCCTCTTGCGTTTGTCTTTTACTGTGACATGAAGTAGGTACCCCATATTTCTTGTGTCTTTTTTTCTCATCGGAGAGCGCGTTCCTAAACTACACTAAAATCATAGTACCTAGAAAATTTATTTTCAAGGAAAAATAGCATTCAAAAATTTTCACTTGCGGCGAGGCTTGAACTCGCGTCTTTGGGTCAGTACCCCAACGTCATTACCAACTAGACTACGCAAGCTCACGTCCCGTGCCCTGAAAACTTCCAATGCTATATTCTCCTTTGATTGTTTTTTTACGATTAAGGCTCGTTAGAGCGCCATCTATCTAACGCTACAGGAACAACTTTCCAGTTGTTTACACCTGCGTCGTAATGGTTAACTTTACAGTTAACTCATTAAACGTAAGATGTCGTTTGTCGAGCCTTAATCGTAAAAAAACAATCAAAGGAGAATATAGCATTGGAAGTTTTCACGGCACGGGACGTGAGCTTGCGTAGTCTAGTTGGTAATGACGTTGGGGTACTGACCCAAAGACGCGAGTTCAAGCCTCGCCGCAAGTGAAAATTTTTGAAAGCTATTTTTCCTTGAAAATAAATTTTCTAAATAAAATAGCCTTGAGCTACATACAAAAATTAATAGAAATATCATAGTACCTATCATAGTCTATTTTTTCATACATTGCTCTTTTAATGAATAAAGAATTTTAATCTAAAGAGGTTACCATAGCTACTGTACGAGTATTCTAGTAGGTATTCACAGGCTAGATAATCGCAGTATGAACCAGACCTGCGGTCGGTCGATATTACACGGAACAACGACTTCCACCTGCCGAGCACACTGAAGACCGCAGACGTATCCTGTGCACAGATTACATTACCAATGCCAAAAGGTATAGGGACCTACCTATTAACTATTATAATAGATGGAAGACCCGAGGGATTTGATTAGACTAGTTGTGCCCTGCGTGGTCTCAATTGCGTCAGTCCCGATTTCGTAAGAATATCTGCGTAAAAGGTGGCCTATGTTTTACTGTGGACCCCCGTTATGACTGACCTAGTGACCGCAGACGTATCATCCCGCGCACAGATTATCAATAGGTATAGGGACCTACTATTAACTACAAGAGATGGAAGACTTTGACTTATTTGATTGGACTAGTTGTGTCCCGGTATCATTTGCGTAAGTCCCGATTTAGTAAGAATATCTGCGTCAAAAGTAACCTATGTTTTATTCCAAGGGTAAAAGAGTAAACCGATAAATAGTAACAACTTCTGCTTTTTTGAAAACAATTTTTCACGTTTATAATATTAGTAGCTGCATCCCGCGGTTTCACCCGCGTAAGTCCCAATCCCGTGGGAATATCGGGATCAAAGGTAGCCTATGTTACTCAGAGTGAATGTAGCTTTCTAATGGTGAAAGAATTTTTGAAATCGATTTAGCAGTTTTCGAGTTTATTCATTACAAACATACGACACACGCCTTACAGTTTCACCCGCATAAGTCACGAATTGATAGGAATATTGGAGCAAAAAGTAGCCTTTGTTATATTCCATATAGCTGCGTCCCGCGGTTTCACCCGCGTAAGTCCTGATCCCGTGGAAATATCGGGATCAAAAGTAGCCTATGTTACTTAGTGAATGAAGCTTTCTAATGGTGAAAGAATTTTTGAAATCGATCCAGTCGTTTTTGAGTTCATTCATTACAAACATACACACACACACACACAAATACAAATATTTCCTCTTTATAATATTAGTGTAGATGTAGAAGTATAGATTTTCAGCTATCTGCATACCGAGTTTACAATCAGTCGGTTTTGCTCGAAGAAAAAACAAATATTTCAACACAGCCTTACAAACTTTCGCGGTTGTTACATAGTTAGGTACCTGTGCCCGCGCAGGTTTACCAGGTTTGCCTGTTCCCGTGGGTATAGATACCGAGATTAAAAATATCCAACGTGTTAATCGAGGGTATAAACTAATACCGGTATGCAATTTTTTTCTCAAATTATTGCAGTCGTTCTTGCGTGATCTAAAAACAAACAAATTAACATTCGCATTTATTATATTAGTAGGGAGCAGGATTGGAAGAGATAAATTATTTTTATGATCTTACATAATACGTTTCGCAATTTTACAGAAACGAATTCGATCCCATGGCAATAAAATAGATAAAAATCCGGCCAAGTGCGAGTCGGACTTGCGCACGAAGAGTTCCGTACTATTATCTTATCACAAAAAAATCTCGTTAGTTATCGCTATTGGGGCAGCCCCACTTAAATATTTATTTTATTCTGTTTTTAGTTAAGAAAATTTATTTTCAAGGAAAAATAGCATTCAAAAATTTTCACTTGCGGCGAGGCATGAACTCGCGTCTTTGGGTCAGTACCCCAACGTCCTTTCCAACTAGACTACGCAAGCACACGTCTCGTGTCGCGAAAACTTCCAATGCTATATTTCTCCTTTGATTGTTTACGATTAAGGCTCGTTAGAGCGCCATCTATCTAACGCTACAGGAACAACTTTCCAGTTGTTTACACCTGCGTCGTAATGGTTAACTTTACAGTTAACTCATTAAACGTAAGATGTCGCTTTTCCATTACTATAAATTTCTATTAATTTTTGTATGTAGCTCAAGGCTATTTTGTTTAGAAAATTTATTTTCAAGGAAAAATAGCATTCAAACATTTTCACTTGCGGCGAGGCAAAAAAATTTTGAATGCTATTTTTCCTTGAAAATACATTTTCTAAACAAAATAGCCTTGAGCTACATACAGAAATTAATAGAAATTTACTGTTTTTAGTTATTTATTTGTTGTTATAGTGGCTACAGAAATACACCTTCTGTGAAAAAATCAACACCCTAGCTATCACGGTTCATAAGACACAATCTGGTGACAGACAGACTGATGGACATGAATTAATGAATATACTTCTTATTGTACAAATAAATTACAATACTAGATAAACACACACAACTTAAAACTAAGGACTTAACTGGAGTCTTAGTAAAAGATTTCGTTTTACCCTTTGTACGGAACCCTAAAAAGCTGTCTATTACGGGCGTAAATCTATACATATAATAAAATCGTAACTTAGCGGTGTCTGTTTTTGGAAGATATAAAAAAAAGATAAATTGTAGGGGTATCTATTAACGCAGTAGAACCTATTTTTCTATTTTTCTGGTTGTCTGTTTGTCTGTTTGTCTGTTTGTCTGTTTGTCTGTTTATCTGTTTGTCTGTTTGTGTGTGCCTTTGTGCCCGCTAATCTCAGAAACGGCTTATCCGATTTTAACCAAATTTGGTATGCAGATAGCTTTAGACCCCGATTAACATATAGGCTATTTTTTGTCCGGATATTTTGTCCGGTTATCCGGATAAAGTGATTTTTCTGCTTTTACTTAGTTAGTTTGAATGTTGTATTGAAGAAGTATGTTGTGTCCGGATCCTTCGGACATACGGAAATTCTTTATAATGGTTGTTTTTAACCGACTTTAAAAAAAGAGGATCTGCTCAATTCTACCCGCATATTGTTTGAATGTTGAATGTGAATATGTCCGATTTCGATCATTCTTTTTTTATTTGGAAAGTGAGAGTCCCGAGTTGGTTCCATAAATTGTTGGTAAAGATCTGATGAGAACCTTCGGAATGATGAGCAGAATAGCATCCCGCAATGCTGTAAATTACTATTTTTTGGACTTCCATCAATAGAATCGGCTTATTAAGAACAAGGTACAAATTGATGGACCACCTGAAACCACCTTCTCAAATATTCTTCAGTGATTAAAGTTACGGTTACAATTTTGATAATTTTTAGTGGCAGTCGAAAATTCAATAAAAAGGATTTAAAAAATATAGCTGTAATGGGGCAGTTTTACTGAGTAGATGCTGATTGCATGTAGTTTACGTGGCACGATGGCAGCTGTGGATTCCGATTCGAGGGTTCCGCGTTCGAATAGGCCACCGTTCCTTAAAAAGGGAATGCGCCGGTCTGTGCGGCGCATTCCCTTTTTAAGGAACGGTGGCCTACCGAGCCGAGTGATGGCTTCCGATTCGACGGCTGCGCGTTCGAGTCACGAGTCCCGGACACGACGTTACGTTTTACCCTCCAGATGGTCGTCCACCTTGCCGTTGTGAGGGGACTCAGTAGCTGAAAGCTAAGAGGCGCACAAGGTGGGAAACCGGGCTTGCCAGCTCGAGACGGTGGCGTGACCGTGCTGAGGGAGGGGAAACGGAGAGGGATTGTCTATCGGGCAGAGGCAGAGATGAGGCTTGGAAAGGCCGCCGTTGTCGGGTAAACCTATGGTAGGGAGCCCAACGAGACTGGCCTGACAGTGCATAAGGTGCAGTACCCACGTAAAAAAAAGATATCATTTAGTTAAGCTACCCAACTTCAGCTTACATAACAGAAAGTCAGTTGCACTGTATGTTGGAGAGCTTATTTTTATTGTTTTGTCTTTAATTCGAAGTCGGGTTTTGATTTTTTTTAATTTTCGATAAAGGCTACTTCTTATTATATATAAGTAATGCGTATACGCATGCAACACGTTACCTACCGCTGCGCTGTGCAAAATCTACACTTAAATAGACTCTGCTATGATTCTCTTCTGTTCAGCAACAGACTTCCCTGGTCGTCCGTTCAAGAGTAGACTTTTGCTCAGCGATGGGTAGGTAGTCCGAAAAACGCTGACGAAGTCGCGGGCACAGCTAGTAATATTAATAAACGCTAATAAAAATATCAATAACATAAAATTGTCTGAACACTTGGGGGTTGCAGACTACTAACCAAAAAGATAGACATCTCACAAGACTTGTAATGGACCCAGCGGGGCCTCACATCCTAATACCTACTTTAATATTAATTTCAAATATGAATTTAACAGCTTTGTAGCTATTATTATTTCCTTACTTAATATCAACTTGTGTAAAGACTAGAGATGGGCCGACTTTAGTATTTGCCGACTAGCAGACTAGCCGACTAGTCGGTTTTGAAATTGCCGACTTGCAAAGGTTGGTTTTTTTGCCTAATTATTAGTTGACGACTAGTCGGCACCTACCGACTAGTCGGTAAAGCTGCCGCCTAGTCGGTAGGTCGGTAGGCCCATCACTAGTAAAGACTAGTTCTGAAGGAAGTCGAAGTACGTCAGTGATGTGGGCCGGAAGCCCCTTATCAGGCTTCTGATTGTGATGAGGAATGTCTTGGTAATAGGCGACTGATAAACTATGTTACTCTGATGAAGATACAACAGTTTCGAAAAATAGTTGGCTACCTCTGAGGCGGATCGAAAGGTTGCGGATTCGATTCCTGCCGGGTATTTATGCTGTCCAATGTTTATTTTGGGTGTGTCTATATTTCTAATCATAATTTATGTACTTATGTTTTTACAAAATAAAAGAATAATATGTAGGTATGTAGGATGACTTACCTACTGCACCGACTTCAAATAAAAAAAAACTATTTTGGTTTTAAGCGTCCCTAGTGGGATGCAACCGGCAAAAAGCAAACATCGTTTTGATTGAGCAGAGATTAAAATAAGAAGGTCCTTTCTACAATAAGTGCGCGGAAGGTTTACTATTTGCAGAATCACAAGTAGGTATCTGGCGAACCACCCCGTTTAAATAAGTGAACGACCGAAACACTATTTCACTTTAAAACTTTGACCGAAACAAGATATTTTAGTAGAAAACGACCGAAACTTCGGCTACTAGATTTAATTTAATACACGTGCGTAGCTAAATCAATTTCAAAATTTCGTTTTATCACAAGGGCTGTGTTTAAAGAGCCAATTACATATATCTGTTATATCCGAAACGCAGGTCCGATAATAACTCGTCAGGCTTTCCCTGTGATTTGTAGCTACGTATTACGAAGCTCTATACAGCCTGGGGGCCAATTACGGATCGTTTTAGTCAGAAGGCTTGCACGCTAGCAGATTATAAGCATAACCATAACTATAACTACCTAATTTGTTTTAAGGGATTGTTTGTTGTGAATGGATGATGACGTTTTCTAATCATTGACCTCAACTTTGATAGCAGATATAAAAGCAGAAGTATTAACCGTGTAACCCCGGTATGGAAGAGGGTTACCTTACCTCAGCTCTCCCCGTGGGTGTTGTAGAAGGGTTTGAGGCAAACTTTGAGTTCCCCCGCGCGGTGGCGGGTAAACTGCTTATTCCCGAGGAATGTTAGGAAAAATAATGCCAAATCTATTTGCAGTAGGTCAACGATGATTAAATGAAATAATTTGGTGTTTTCGTGAACCCCGGGCACTCAGAGGGATGCAACCGGAAATATCGATCAGATGAGAAGAATTATAGCGCAAACATACTAGGTATTATTTATTACTACTATTTAATCAGTGGCAGAAGGAATACAGTTGTAAACAGCCACTGCGGTACCGATACCGCAAATTCAATGATGCCTTTGACGTTTTTAACGTCATTCATTGACTTCAACTTCCCGCAGCGATTGTCATTTTAATTTTACGACAGACGTAACAATTATTGTCAGCACTGCAACGGCTTTTTCGAACGTTTGTATGTAGGTACGTTTATCAGCCTCTGTAGCCTGAACGGTTTGACGAATTTTTCATCATCTTCAAGGCGAAACGTCTCGATGTGTCCTTTGACCTTTTCCAATTTCAAAGAAATAATGGATTTTTAAAATTAAATAAAACGGTAACCGAATACTGCGCACTTAACAATTTAAACCATAGTAAGTATAACACATATTTTAAATTGCAAGTTGAGTGAGTAAAACAAATAGGTAGGTGAATAATATCTAAACTAAATCATGTCTGCATTCTAACATCGCTATTGGCCTTCTTCAACACGCTTTTGTTTTGATGATGAGAAGAGATTTCTAAAAATAAGAGAACAATGTCATGTTGCAGTTAAAATGTCAGATGAAATTTAAAATCTACTGACTATATCCCGCGGTTTCACCCGTCTAAGTCCCGATCTTGTGGGTATTTTAAAAACCCTTACCGGATGCCTAAATCATATTATTATAAGTAACACACACGAGATATTTCAAAGGAAAAATACGTCTTCGAAAATTCGGTTCGGTTCGCGGTACCTAGATCAGTTTAGGGCCTGGCTGGACCAATAAGAAATCAAATTATGAAATAAAAATTGACTCTCCAAATTTCAGCTCTCTATCAGCGGTCGCTGTGCATTAATCCATCAGTCAGTTAGGAAAAAGCAATTAAATAAATATATTTATTTACTTCACTCATTAATGTCTCCTCTGAACCGTTTTCTACAAGATATTTCTTCCCAAGTCTCAATAAATCTTATAATACACGACACCTCTTCATCGGCTTCTAATTTAAATCAGCCAAGTACATCGTCCACAACTTGTTACTATGACTGGTCTCTAGGTTACATTTATCATTTTAATATCAAACATGACAGCCATGCATTCCTACTTGCTAGGCAATTCTAAGAACATCGGATTTGCAATTCAAATCGACTGCAACACGGCATATTAATAGAGACGACGACCATTATCAAAACCACTGTATGATTGTCCAGAGACGTCGTTCATTCAGTTCCATTCATTCGGTCTGAATGAACGAAGAATGGGTTTTACAGATTATACAAATAGTAAGTTGAGAACACGTTTTTTTGAATGAAAAACTGCTTCCTGGGGCTGAAATTGGGAGTAAGAAGTAATTAAATACCTAATTACTTTGCCGGTATTAATTAAGGTACTGTGTGCAAAGCGGAGCCCCTTTTTAGGGTTCCGTACCTAAAGGTAAAAACGGGACCCTATTACTGAGACTTCGCTGTCTGTCTGTCTGTCTGTCTGTCTGTCTGTCTGTCTGTCTGTCTGTCTGTCTGTCTGTCTGTCTGTCTGTCTGTCTGTCTGTCTGTCTGTCTGTCTGTCTGTCTGTCTGTCTGTCTGTCTGTCTGTCCGTCCGTCCGTCCGTCCGTCCGTCTGTCACCAAGCTGTATCTCATGAACCGTAATAGCTAGAAGGTTGAAATTTTCACAGAAGATGTATTTCGGTTGCCGCTACAACAACAAATACTAAAAACAAAATAAAACAATTATTTAAAAGGGGCTCCCATACAACAAACGTGTTTCAGAAATAACAAGGAGTCGCGGAACAGGGACAGGAGGACAAATCGAGTTGGTCATGGAATTCAAAATGGCTGCCCTATCTGTCAAATATACCAGTCTGCCTTCACTTACCAAAGAGTTTCTTTTATGTTTCAGATTTTCTTTGTGCCAAGGTTTTTTTTTTTTTGAGTGATTCGGTCGTTTGATGGGAGTAAGAATCGAAGATAAATATTTCATATTTTCCTATTTTCCTATAAAATTTAAAAATTGGTTGTTGTAAACCATTTTAGGGTTCCGTATCCAATTGTGATAGTGGTACGGAACCCTTTATGCGCGAGTGTCGCACTTGCCCCGTTTTTTTTAATTGATGAGCTACTTTGCACCTAAGACACACAAACCGACATCGAATGCATAACAAAGCACAATCGATACAGGAACAAAATCACAATTAAAAAAAAACCATAGGGTACGGAATTTGACGGTCTTACGAATAGGTAAGAGAAAAATGATAATAAGAGTTATTAGGTACATAAGTCCGTAATAACTCTTATTCACTGCATATTGAAAACTTTACTTACAAACGCTACATAACGCCTTGTTGGCTAGTCTTTTGATTACGAACGTTTTCATATTTTATTCTAGCAAGACGGCAGTTTCGGATGATTTTCATTTTGTCAGTTTTCATATTTTTCTGTAATTTATCTGTCAAAATAAAGATGTTTTCATTGTCAATGTCAAATACCTTACATTTTTCGCAATTATGCCAAAAATCAGCTGTTCAACAGCCGCCATTATGGTTGTTTATGGTTACAATTAACTTTTTTAAGAATCTTGAGAGCTACATGTGTTTTAAGACTATTTTGTGTACCTCGTACCTCTTTTAAATTTCTAAAATAATTTAGCAAATTGCCATAAAACTCATATCTTTAAATCGGACAGTAATTTGAGTGTTTTAAATCGCGTTAAAACAGGAACTCGTTATAACAAACGATTTGTGGAAGTGGTCATTAGCAGTAAAAAATACACTTCACTTCCTTTGGGAGTTACCTATGTACCTACTGTTTAAGATATATTTTTGAATGTAATTACTTTACATGACGGCCTCTGTGGCGCTTTGGGCGCAACGTAGGCAACGCAGTTCGATTCCCGCCGGGGAAAAAGTAGAGTATTTATAAAGACCATCTTGCAAAATAAGCAATATTTGTAAATCATTCTACATAAGATAAAGTACTTATAGGTACTTATGTAAGATTAGAATAGAACGTGTAGAATAACCCTTGAAAATACTAAGTTATCTCTAAGAAAACCGTGCATGGGGTTTCCTACGCTATTTGTTTCGAAATAGCGTAGGAAACCCCATGCACGGTTACTTACTACCCATAACTTACTATCCGTTGAAAGGCGTTTCACCGAAGACAATTAACCGATATATTACATTACTGAATGTAATCTAACGTCATCGGGGAAATAATGTCATCAAAACTAAAAGTTTGCATGTTGTATGTATCTTAAGTGAATGAAACCTCATGGTACATTTTTAACTCAGTCACAACACAACACAGCCTTTGAATTCAATCTGTTAAAGTAGGGGAGATAAGCCTGAATCAGGTACTCTGGCTAAAATGGATAGGTTTGTTTGTGTGCATTTTATTACCATAAGAAAGAATGCGTGAATGCAAAGTAGCGCCATACTCAACAGCCAATCATTGTTGCCATGGTGTACGCCTTTTTACAAAACACCCTTTTTCATTTACACATTTCGCCTCCTCTTCGGGCGCTAGTTTTAGTTTCGCTGAGCCTTTTCCGTACTTAGCCTCACAATTAGGCCATTGTACGTGATTTCTTAGAGGGCTTAAGACGCCACGGGAGCCTACCCCGCATTGGCGAATATCCCATGCCTTCGGTCGGCCTGGATTCGAAACCACGACCTTCGGAATGAAAGTCGCGGTATCTACCACTAGACCAACACCGCTCCTCTTCGGGCGCTATATAACGATTGTTATTTATTTTCAATAGTTTAAATTTAATCTATACTAATAATTTAAAGAGGTAACGTTGTTAACATAGATGTATGTATGTATTTTCCGGGTAATCTCTAAAACAACTGAATCGATTCCAAAAATTCTTTAACCAAAAGAAAGTTACATTATTGAGGAGTAACATAGGCTAGTTTTGATCCCGATATTCCCACGAGATCAGGACTTACGCACTGTAGCCGCGGGAATCTACTAGTAATTGATAATTTGAAAGAATAAACATGTAAGTTTCAATGAAGTTTCCTGACTGTTTTATTGAACATCTCCCTTAGCGTACCCGCTTTATGTTCATCTCCCCTATCTACAGAGTCTAACTCGATTGTGGCTAGGATCCAGCTTAGTTCAGGGGTTTGGCTTCATGCTTGATTGAATTAGTTGAGAAATCAGAAAGACGTTCTGTGGGCTCGGTCGGTTTTAGTCTTTGGAGTTAGATGGAGCTTGATTGGATTCTGATATGATTCCAATATGATAGTGGAAATGTTAACGGCCAGTTTCTTCAACAAATAACAACTAAAAAACGAACTTAGTAGTTTAAAAAGTTTATTAGTATAAACTTTTTAAATTCACACGATTTGTTAACATAGTTACATTTTCCCGGGTCTTAATCAATAATAATACGCGATTAAGACCCGGAAAAATGTAACTAAAATAACAAAAAGTAATTTCCATTATGGGAGCGTCCATAAATTACGTGAGGTGTTTTTTGAAATTTTCTGTCCCCCCCTCCCCTCCTGGTCCCATCCTCCAATCTCACGTGAGATTTTTCAAAATGTGGTTTTCTTACGTAAACGCGTTGGATTGTTATTGTAAAAAGAAAAAAAAAATCTAATAGACCGTTGCAATAACGAACTAACAAACTGTAGAGTGTGTTCAGTTACTGGAGCTATTGTTACTGGTAAAATACAGCTCCGGTAGCAGATTTTTTTTTTCAGTGTGTACAATCTGGATTAAATGGACCAAAATAGTATAATTTTTTTTGTTTCAATCAGAAAAAAAAATGCGTGATATTTGCCGAGACCCTCCCTCTCACCAAAGTAAGATTAGATGAGATTTGACACGACCCCCTCCCCCCCTTAAACATCTCACGTAATTTATGGACGCCCCCTATGAAATCTAAAACTAAACTAAATCTAAAGTAAAAACACTTTTTAGTCAAAAAACAGTCGTTTCATTAGTTGATATAGCCAACAGCTACGATTATTGGAAGACCTATGTGGCGCTTCGGCGCAATGCCCGACTGCAATGCAGGAGGTTGCGACTTCGATTCCCGATTCAAGTATTTATGCTAAAAAATAAATATTTGTTTCTAGTCTGGGTCTAGTACCCATAGTACAAGCCTAGAGCCTACTTTGAGGCTATATTGCATTGTGCGCAACGTCGTACAATATTTTATTATATCAATTTATTTTGGGACAAGTCCCAAAAAGGTTTAGGACTTCAAAAGGGTAAATAATTAGGAGGGTCATAGAGAACGTAATTATAGAGAACTATTAAGAATTTAAAATGAATTAAGTTGTGTAGTCTTAATAACTAAGTCGGAGTAGCAGTTAATCCCGACTATCATTTTACCGAAACCGGTTCAAAAGTGGTTCAGTTCAAAAACCGAATGAGCCCCGCCCTGGTCATTATAAATGCGGGGAAATTAATCGTGTAACCATTGTAACTATTTTTTATTTGTTACTTTATTATTATAGACTACGTTTTACTCGGTTAGTAATATGGCAGTACAGTAATCTAGTTCAGTATCCCTACCATGAGTTGATACGTAAATACAACGTAACGTTAACAGTTTGACTTTTCTTATGCACAGTGCGCGCGCTCTCTTGGTCCGTGTGCTGTACCGATCGCGAGCGGATATTTTGCATTGCGGACATGCCCAAACTGTTAACGTTACAGAGTTTGTATCAAAGCATAGTAGGGAATAGGGATACTGTCTGCAAATATATGCAGACTTTTAGTGGCTGTTTGTATGTGCTATTGTTTTTAAATATAACTTGTAATCGTCTCACATTTTAGTTTTTGGGTTAACTATCCTGCACGCGAATGCAACAATAAGCGGCGATGGGTGAAGTCCTGAATAATAAGTAGCACGGCTTTTTATTGATGACACATTGTATATACAATGGTAGTTGTTGAACATAAACAAAGAGTGGTACAATAGGCGGCCTTACCGCTGATTTATTCCAGGTAATCTTAAGATGGAGAAGATCAGTGCCAGTACCATGAGTTGTTTAATATCTACCTAAATACGTGCACTATAACGTTAACAGTTTGAGCAAGTTCGCAACATAAAATATCGACAATAATATCGCACAGCTAACAAGTAGTGGAACAGGCGGAGCGGGTGCGCTGTGCACAAGGTCAAACTTTAAACGTTACAGTACATATAGGTACTGTTTTTCTGGAAGAGATTTTATTTTATTTTATTCGGAAAGCAGACAGTGAAATATAACAATGTAACATAAAATAATAATATTTTTTTTAATAAATAAATAAATATTGCACGACGTTACACACAGCGCAATCTAGCCCTAAACTAAGCACTAGGCTTGTACTATGGGTACTAGATAACGGATATACTACATATTATACTTTTTTTTTTTTTGTAAATACATACATATGATACATAGAAAACACTGAATACCCATGTCTTCGGACCGTGGTGAGTCCTAGGACATGTTGGTTTCCTCACGATGTTTTTCCTTCACCGTAAGAGCGATGTTATTAGCGCACATACCTTTTTCTTAAAGAAAAAGACATTGGTGCGCGGTCGGTCTGGATTCGAACCCACGACTCTCAGAATGAAAGCCGGGGTATCTACCACTAGACCAACACCGCTCTTTAGCCTGTTAATTTGTTCCACTGCAGACCAAGGGCCTCCTCTAAGAGGGGTTAGGCAGTAAGACGCCACGGGAGCCTACTCCGGATTGGCGAATGTTACATGCCTTCAAAACGTGGTGAGTCCTAGGACATGTCGGTTTCCTCACGATGTCACATAACACAAATTAAAACTATATACACCATTTTATAAGCTTAACAGACATAGATCAGCGCAGCGGTAAGTTGACCTTAGGTAAGGTATACTAGGTAGGTAGGTATGTTATATTACAAGATCAAGATATGCGAGTAAACCCGCGGTCAATAGCTGGTGCTACATATATTTTTTATCCAAACAAATGCATAATAAATTGAAGAAAAATAAGGCCGCTAAGTATAAAGATACTTCGAGCCTGAGGTCCTATACAAACAAACTATGTTTGCTTTCACAAAATAAGTTTGGATTTACTACGTTTTGTTAGAGAAATGTTTGATGATATTCCAGCAGAACTTAAATCGGAGACAGACTAGAGCATTTTCTCGAGCATTTCTTTGTAATGAATCGTTCTAACGAATGATTACAATACAGTAAAAGCTCACTGCTCAGGAGAGTTACTTCGGTTCGTTTCGATACGACAACGATACTGTCATAACGATGGTTCTACTGTCACCCTACTATCAGAATGTGACAGTAGAATCATCGTATGACAGTATCGATGTCGTATCGAAACGTACTGCATTAACCCTCCAGTTTTCACAAAAGATGGGATAACCCTATTCTATGCTATTCTATACAAATACAAATACAAAAATAAATAAAACAAATATTTAAGAGGGGCTCCCATACACCAAACATGATTCCGGGACAGAAAAACGCAAAGATACCGCGTTTTATTTTGACCACTAACGCCATCTAGTGAGACTAGAGAAAGACTGGCGCCAATGCTTAAATAAATTGTAAGGTTCGGGTTGCGTTCACAATTTGGTTTGTCCCGGGTTCATTTTAGGGTTCCGTTCCCAATTATGATAGTGGTAAGGAGCCGTTCGTGCGCAAGTCTCGCACTTGGCTGGGTTTTTATTTTAATGTTGCATTCGTGCAAATGCTCGGCGAAATGTTAACACCAATACGCTCGTACGCTCGTTGGTTTTCAAAATCAGTTTGTAACGAAACATCGAGCATTCATATCGAAGTTCGGCTCGAGTGAACTTAAAAACAGCGAATGCTCGAGGTTCGGCTCGTGGTTCTGCTCAAGTCTACGTCCGCCTTTCAACCCACGGCTTTTTATATTGAAACTTTTTACTGCGTTTATTTCTGCTGAATTTTATGACGATGAATTTTATTTTATTTTAGACATTCTCTTGAAGGAATGGGAAATTTTTCTTTGAATTTAGTTTTTGCGCATTTGTATTGTAATGAGGAGCCCAGTGGTCTAGCTAATATCGTGTATATATAACAATCGTGTATAGTTGTGAGAGTTAAGCAACGCCTGGTGCGGTCATTCCTTAGATGGGTGTGTATGTGGCTAAATTATTATCCATCCATGCTTCGAAAGGAACGTTAAGCAGTTGGTCCCGGTTGTTATCTCTGATAGTAGTCGTTATGTCAAGTTAGAAGCCTTAGGGCGACCTGACAACTCTTACACTAGGTTAGGTACATCACTGTAGGACTGTGATGTTGTAGGTACGAAAATAATGTAGGTATATTTATGTTACCGCTATTATTTATTTATTTATTTATATTAGCCTGAATTGTCCCACTGCTGGGCAAAGGCCTCCCTCCAACTCTTCCATTCAGGTCTGTTTTGGGCTATGGTTCGCCACTCTGGCTTAAATTTGTCGACCTCGTCACGCCATCTCCGCTTTGGTCTACCGAGCGCCGAGCGCGAGCTACCTTTATGTTACCGCTATAACAATAAAATAAATATACTCAAGTACTAAAACAAGGACAAAATAAATAATTAAGTGGGGCTCTTATACGTGTTTTTTTTGTGATAATATAGTAGGAAGCCATAGCGCGCGAGTCCGACTCGCTTTACCACACTTGTCTTTCTATTATTGTAGAAATCCCAGCCAAATATAGGTAGAATTATAAACCAAATCAAGTCATAGTTAAGTATCCTTGTTTAAATGTCTTGCTTAAGTCATTTAACTTCTTATCACGTTTTAAACGCAGCTTGTTTAAATAATCGATGATTTTGAAAATAATTAACATTTTCTTCCAATAAACTAGGACGTCAAGTCGAAAAAGTATTTTGCAAACTTAACTGCGAGTATTTTACGAACATTAATCTCAACTTAACAGTAGATAATAACATCAGAAGAAAGACAGTTGTAAACATCCACTGTGGTAACGTTAGCGCAAACTAAATAAAGCTTTTGACGTTTTAATCCACCTTACGCCCGCTCATTTCATTTTCTACGATAGAGTAACAATATTTACAGCGCTGCAGCAGCTTTGTAGGGTTCCTTACCTAAAAGGTAACGGAACCCTTTTACTGAGACTCCGCCGCCGTCTGTCTGTCCGTCTGTCACCAGGCTATATCTCATGAACTGTGTTAGCTAGACAGTTGAGACTTTTACAGATGTGCTGATTCGATGTAGGTACAGTGTTAATTTTAGGATTACGTATCCAATTGTGATACTGGTACGGAACCCTTCGTGCGCGAGTCCTACTCGCACTTTGCGGGGTTTTTTTTTTAAATGCTTTACGGCCGAATACAGAAACGCAACTAAAATTTTGAGTTCTACTTAAACAAGTAAGCACCTCTCAAATTCATAAAATTCCATACTATTTTTAAACTTAGAAGCTACTCAATTATTTAAGTACGCCTCTAATTTTAAGTGGCGTTTCTGAATTCGGCTGTTATAGACCGAGATCCCAGAAGTGGCAGACATCACGTATTTTCTGACGAACGAAATGTGGTCGATTGAGTAGTGTTAGTATGTGCTAAGAACGCATGCCTACTTGCTAGCCTGCTGCGACGGCCAATTCTGAGATATCAGGTCATCAAGATACATAAAAAAATTACTTACCTCACGTTAATTCTCCGAGCTGATTTCACGTATATTTTAGGTAAAGTACTTAAAAATAAGTCGCCAATACTCTCATTCACTTTCCGTCGGCCGTATTGCTTTGCAGTCTCTTTAAAGCTCCCAACATAATTACTCGACTTTACGTAAATTCTGATGCTCCATTTTTATATATGTCCACCAGATAACTATTTTAAAACCTTTTACAAGGAGACAGACCGATCCAAGGGGCCAATCATCCCCTTAACCCCCTAATAGCCTCGCGCTCCTAACCAAAGAGGCATTAAAATTGAGTTTAGGGGGTAATTGGCCACTTGGATCGGTCTGTCTTCTTGTAAAAAGTTTTAAAATAGTTGTCTGGTGGAAATATATAAAAAAGGAGCATCAGAATTTACGTAAAGTCGAGTAATTATTTTGGGAGCTTTAAAGCGACTGCAAAGCAATACGCCCGACGGAAAGTGGATTGGAGTATTGGCGACTTATTTTTAAGTACATTACCTAAAATATACGTGAAAATCAGCTCGGAGAATTAACGTGAGGTAAGTAATTTTTTTATGTATCTTGATGACCTGATATCTCAAAATTGGCCGTCGCAGCAGGCTAGCAAGTAGGCATGCGTTCTTAGTACATACTAACACTACTCAATCGACCACATTTCGTTCGTCAGAAAATACGTGATGTCTGCCACTTCTGTGATCTCACTCTATTATTCTACCAATGCAAATTCTCTATTCGGCCACTGTTATTTTTATTACATTTTAATATTCAATCCAGCCAGCACTTTACACCGAATCTTTTTTTTTCTCAAGCAAGTTATTGTTTTTCTTTTAAAAAGGCTCTCGTACGTAGTAAAAATAGCTCATAAAACCCCGAGGCGAGGGATGTACTACGCTTACTTACTACAGGCATGTGTTTTACATTTTGGCGTGACATCCGTTCGGGATGCTTTCGATGTAAATTATTGTAGATTCCAGTCTATTGTTTATTCATTTGAATCGTTTATTCTCTCAAGTATTCTTCTGATAAATGCTTTTGTGATCAAATTAATTGGTTTTAATGTGACGATGTGGTGATGTAAGCAAAAAGTGATGGTGATAAGATGTAGCTAAAGATAGCTCACTTTTGGAACACTAATGCAAATCAGGTAGGTACGATCTACGGGCTATATGCATAAGCAGTGCAAAACCCTATATTTAAAGAAAGAAATAAACAAAACAAAATATAATCTCGAAGTATCAAACTTAAAATAACGTACTCTTCTACTATTTACTTGCTTCTCTATAATTCAAAATCTTTTCCTTTTTAGGGTTCCGCACCCAAATCGTAAAAACAGGACCCTTTTACTAAGTCCGTCTGTCTGTCTGTCAACATGCTAGACAGTTGATATTTTAACTATACTATGTTTTTTAATTATAGACTACGATTTTACACCATCTTCCTGAAGAAAAACTGACAAATACAAAAAGCAAAACGTCAGATTGTAGTCTGAAATTAAAATCTTAGGTAAACAACGATGTATACTAATTTGTTTTAATACTTGTTGACTTTTTTGTTATTGTTAAAAACAACAACCCTTGACCCTTACCTTCTACACCCTTGAAATCCTCTCTCACGAACACACACACACAAACCAAACACTACACCACAACAACACACACACGCATTAGTCTTCCAATCACGGCCGCGTTCGAAATTCAAACCCGTGCGTGCGCGCACCGCGCCTTACTACATGACACTGGTAGCAGCTTTGCTTCGCGTAGCCGAGCTTCTAGGAACTGTTTTAGTATCGGAGTTATTGGAAAAAAAATGTTAGAGCTTAGTGTTTTGCGTATTATTATGGGGTTTAGTGACCTAGGATTTTATGGTGGGAATCATAGGATTTCCTAGTAGTTCATAATTAAAACTAGCTATTAGGTACGGTTCATGAAATAGGCACAGCCTGGTGACAGACGGACGCACAGACAGACAGCGAAGTCTCAGTAATAGGGTCCCGTACGGAACCCTAAAGTGTTTTGATGGGGTTTAGTGACCTAGGATTTTATGGTGGGAATCTTAGGATTTCCTAGCAGTTCATAATTTTAAAAAATAACGGATCTTATCGCATTTTTTTGATTCTGTAGGTCGTGTCTAAAATAATATCGTTAAAAAGCCTGTCCGTCGTAAAGGCGACTAAAAAGGGGTTTCTTTATAGCTTTGAAAGGCTTTGTTCCTATCATTTAGATGAGTGCATCACTATATCATCACCATCAAAGTAAGATATTAGTTGTATGCAATTAATAAGTGAAAACCATGTTCCGATACTTACACCGGTGCAGCCACTAAGACAGGGCGGATCTTGTTCAACTGCCGTCATCTTTTAAATAAGGTGCTACATTTTAGACCATATTATCACCATCTTTATTACCTAAGATATTAGTAAGGAAGACGGGTCGCATCGGAAATACGGTATTCCTATGTTTTAGATGAGATGATGCTACATTTCAGACCATATCATCACCATCAACGTAAGATACAATAGTAGTAAGTAGTGAAAATCAACTCTCTACTAACTACCTATAGACTTTGCTTATAGCAGCTTAGATAAAAGCCCATAATTCTTGGGAAATACAGAAATTCTACATCACTTACACAATGTACTGATAATTTCTCACCTAAGTAGGTATATGAGTTCACAACTTTTTCCTATTTGTGAGATAGTAAAGTGTAATTTATAAACTATTGTCTTTGTTATGGTTCATGGAATAGCTACAATCATAGACAAACAGACTTACGCGCTACTTTCGCGCTTAAAATGTTTATAAGGATTATAGTAGACTAGCAGACTCCAACGGTTTTACCCGCGTAATCCCGCGGGATTTTCTACACACCACGAAGAACACACTCTCCAAATTTCATGTCTCCTAGAGACAGAATTTGGGCTCTGTGTTGAGTTTTAGGTCAGTCAAGACATTCAATTTTATGTATATAGATATAGATTATTGTTTTGGTTCCACGAGGTATAGTTCTAAATATGCGATAATGTGAATCACACGATTACTGCAAAAAATAAACTTTCCATGAGTTTCTTGTATATTCTTCTCATTGGGGGTCGCGTTCCTAAGACACTAGATTACTGACGATTCCAAACGATCATAAGAAATTGAATTTTGAATTCGAATTTAAACTAAAGGACGGGAGGTCGCGGCTTCGAATCCCACAAAGAACATTGTAGGTATACTTTGAAAAATAAAAAAAATAAACTTCTTTTTTTTTCCTAAAACACAAACTTAAAACTTCATTCTTGTTCTGCGTTTTATCCTCTCTATTATATAGAGATGTTATTCTAACACCATGACTGTCCGTCACATACAAATTATTTCCTTTTAATTCGACTAAGTATTCGTATCACGAAATAAGCGACAACAATCTTTATATTATCTATTCAAATTTAGTTACAACGGACATTTAAATTTGAACTAAACTATGTTGTAAAACAATGGTTAGTTTTTACAGCCGGACTCAGCTTTTTTGATTGGAGCATTGGGCCAATCCTGATGAAGATCCCGGTTAAGGTCCCGGAAACGTTGACCATTGAAACATGCTAAATAGTAGTTTATGCACCGAAACACTTAAGCCCTGTTTATGTAGAGAGTGTCTTATAGGATCCAGAGTGTAAGATTTACTCTAGAGCTAATTTCCGAGCGTAGCGAGGGTTTTCAAAATTTAATTCCTGAGCAAAGCGAGCGATCTGTGTAAATTCCTTCCTGACTTAAGCGTAGAATTCAAGCCGCTCAAGACTAAGATATGCGTTATGGTTATGAACTTATGACCGAGGTAAATTATCTACTTTACACATCTACTGCAAAACACTATTTTATTTATTATGTATTTATTTATTGTGGCTTGAATAAGAACCAAATTTTTTTACGTTAACTTTTTTGGTCATTTAAAGTAACTTTTTAGAGCCGTAGATGTGTAATAGTAGATTGTATACCAAGGGAGAAAAGACTATTTTTACGGCGAGAGTGATTTTTGAATCCCTCGATTCGCTCAGGATTCTAGAGTAGAATCCCGAGCGTAGCTCAGGATTCTATAGTAGAATCCTGAGCGAATCGAGGGATTCAAAGTATCTCACTCAAGCGAAAAATAGTGTTTACTCCCGAGGTGAACATTCTACTTTTCATCACCCTCTATGAGAAAATGAGTAACGTACTTTGACCATTATTCCCGTCTGACGGTAACTACCAATTTTTATCAAAACCTGCCTTCTTCTACCAAACTACCATTTTCTACCAAACCTACCATTTTCCATCAATAACTACCATTTTTTACTACATCCTCCTATTTTCTACCAAAAACTGCCGATTCTACCAAAAACTACCATTTTCCACCAAACCTACTATTTTCTACCAAATCCTACCATTTTCTATGAATACCTGACACTTTCTACCAAACCTACCTTTTTCTACCAAACCTACCAACTTCTACCAACGTTACCATTTCTTACCAAAACCTACCATTTTCTACCAAAACCCTCCATTTTACCAATATTCTACCTGTACGGCCGAACAGCCATCGCTCACCTATCAGACACATGTGTTGCTTAACCTGCTCGGTCTATCACCCATCACTTACCTATCAGACACGCAGTACGGTGATAGGAACTCTTTGTTAATTGAAACTTTTTAAAAATATACACATTCCAAATTCAAATCTCATTATTGCCCTGCTGAGAAAAAACGCTATGAAAATGCCTGCTAGGAACATCGGCAGCAAAGCGCTAGTTCTTGCCCTGTTTACAGGGATTAGACTAGCTCTTTTCGAATAGATGGAATGAAAAATAATATACACCACGAGATTTAAACCGAAAAATCAGTTCAATTTTAAGAATTCCAGTTTAATATTTCATTTTATTTAATAGAGTACCTAGAGCGTATTAAGCAATTAACCCTTAACTAACCTTCTACCATTTTTAACCCTGAATATTAAATGAAACATTTACGGAGAAGGTTTAAGATATTGGTATCGCACCCTCAAAGATTAAACGTAAATAATAACATGAATCCCATTACAATTTCGGAAGCTGCTTTGAATTAACTTCGCTTAGACAATTTCGGATTAATTTCAAATTTATTACAAACTTAAAGAGATTTTACGTCGGTATTTATCATCCTTACTTATAATCTTACTAATTTAATACTGTCTGTCTGTCTGTCTATCTGTCTGGCTGTCTGTCTGTTACGTTTTTACGCCGTTGAACCGATATTAATGAGTTTTGGTATAGGACCTGGGAGAAGGACCTAGGCGTCTTTTGATCCCGTAAACTCTTGTTTGTAAACATTATTTCTTAGTGTTAATCCACACTTAGGAATACTGCTTTTTGAAAAAATGCTTTCAAAAACTTTAGTTTTACGTTGGTTCGGATTACCAATAGTCGCGGGTTCGAATCCCGCCGGGTACTAAAGTTTTTGAAAGCATTTTTTCAAAAAGCAACTCTTGTTTGTGTGTCTGTTATGCTTCCACGCCTAAACCGCTGAAACAATTTTGATGAATTTTAGGACAGAAATAGATGTGACCTTGGAAAAGATCATAGGCTACTTTTGATCCCGATATTCCCACGGTTTCGGGACTTAAGCGGGCGAAACCGTGGGACGCAGCTAGGTCTTTACATTTTTTTAATCATAAACGAAATGTCCACTTTAAAGTAAGCAGGAAAAAAATTAATACTACTTCATTTGGCAATGAAGCCATTATTTACAAAATATTTTTATTGACTCTTATTCCTTAAAGCACAAAGTTCAAAAATCGAACTTAGAACTTTTTGCTCGAGTAGGACGACCAGATGTGTCATATTATATCCTTGGTTTTTGTGTGTTCCGTCCTCGACAAAAAGTTTAGGAAGCAGTTTATTTTTTGTGCAAACACTTGATAGGTTGTTTTAAGGGACAGTCGGCGATAAAAGGTTAATGTTCTTTTTGTGGGTGGATTTTTGGGGATAAAGATCTGTGCCGATATCACAGAATAAATAATAGTAAGTACTACGTTGGTATTGACGTCACTATCACTTTTTAAAATGTAGGAAAAGGTGGCACCGATAAATGTATTGCAATTGTATGTACTCGTACTGTCATGTCTTGCATATTTAGATTTTATATACTACTAGCTGCACCCCTCGGTCTCACCCCCGTAAGCCCGATGCCGCGGGAGGTTCGGAATCAAAAGTAGCCTATGCGTTATTCTAGATTTCCAGCTATCGTTATTCCAGTTTCATCGCAATCGGTTTAGTAGTAACAAAGTCACTTATTGATATTTTTGACGTTTATTGTAAAAAAAAAATTAAATTAAAGTACCAACACTTTAGTAAAAAAAAAGTTTACTTTTTGTATATTAACGATTGATCCTAGACTACAAGTTCATTTGCAAAAGTGTCTAAAGGTCTTCGAGATCTTCATTTCACATGACAGCAGACGAAACAAAAGACGATCGTCATTGTAGATTCTCTCTTCATAGTACGACTTGCTCGTACTACTTTACGTTTACTGTGTGTTTCCGCAACTGGCCCTATAATTGGGCCTTTTTGCGTGACTTTAAATCTTAGGTCTCCTCACGTTGTTTTCCTTCACCGTAAGAGCGATGTTAATAGCGCACTTAAATTTAACTTAAAGAAAAAACATTGATGCACGGTCGGCCAGGATTCGAAACCACAACCTTCGGAATAAAAGTCGCGGTCTCTACCACTAGACCAACACCGTTCATAAGTACTACTTTTTCAGAATCTTAGATCAAAAATGTAAACAAAAACTCACACATTATAATTTGAAAATGACGTTACTGCTCTTATTTACTTTTTCCTTTGTTTACATTTTTTTAAATTAGATCTAAAATTCTGAAATAGAGTATGAACACAGGGTACCTAGATGTTGTAGTTCTGGGTATATACAACACATCCCAAGAGGGTGTGGACCATAAAATAACTCTCAAGCAACTTTAACAAGAAACCTTGACAGAATTAGAATCGGACATAAAAATAACAGCCCAGCTTGTGGGCCATTAATTGAGCGCTCGTTATTAAAGTGGGCCATAAAATCACCATTTATCGTGGCACGGTGGTTTAGTGGCCCAACTCACGCGAACATGGTGTTTTTAAATAGCTTGTAGCTTATTCAGGGAGAGATAACGATGAAGCGTGGATTCAAGACGCACACAAACTATGTAATTAAAACAAAACTAAATACAAACTAGTACCAACTAAATGTATGGAAGTCGGTACTGGCCCTCCCCTCTCGCACCCCCGCACACCCCACACGATTGACTTCGTCTGATGACCGTATGTAGGCAGGCTGTAACCAAAAATATTTTGAAGAAACAGTACTTCTGCAAAAATACAACGCACGATAGACGCGGGGCTAGATTCGAACCAGCATCTTACTCAAAACGGGAATACGACTTGAACCAATTAGTCTACCGGCGTCGGTGACTCATACGCTGTATTTTTGCAAGTATTGCTTCATCTATTACAACTTAGGCATGTTTTTTGGCATGTGCAGGCTTAAGCACTCAAAATAGAATATTAGGTTGTAACTATTCTGTGCTGACCAGGTTCCCAAGTCTGCTCTCACAATCGTGTCTGACTGAATAGAGTGTCGATAGAATAATAATTTTCATATTTGACACATTTGGTAGACAAAACGTGTATTTGACAGATTTGGTAGATGTGGTCAAATGTGTCAAATATGACAATTATTATGACTATTCTATCGACACTGTTTTGAGACACGATTGTGAGAGTAGAATCACGAAGTCTGTTGGAACGAAGTTCCTTATCGTGCGTTGCGAAAGGGGGCTAGACGAAAAAAATTAAGACCAAAAGTTGTATCGGATAGATTTTTTTTTTGCTTGGAACTTTGTTCCATCCGGGTGTCCCTTGGCACCTCTCATTTTTTTCCCATGTCCTGAGATTCTGGTAGACCTTTACCACCTTTTCGGTCGATCAATGAGGAGGAACACTAACTTTTTATCCCGGCAGAGGGCGTTGGTCGACTGATCTTAGGTTTGAATTGAGAACTGTCAAACAGGTGTTTTTTACAACTCTCGGCGCAAAATTGGCTATATCTGTCTCAGACCGAAAGAAAAAAAAAACTCGGCGTTTTCATTTGTGGGGGACCATCATCAAAAAAAAAGATCATCCGACCCCAGCGCCATCTGCTCACAGCTTTGCGTGTGCCACCCCATTACAGAGGAAACAACTGTCGCATGTACATACCATACATATTGATTGGCATACATACATACATAGTATGAAATAGGGTGACCCAAAATATAGTGTATTGAAAGTGTCAGTGATTTACGGATAGATATAGGGATATAGAGATATAGATCGTTGACCTACCGCGGCAGGTGCCCGGCCAGACGGAGGTAATCAGTAGTGGGACCAAGCTACCGATTTTATTATGTTTTTTCACTTTATATTTCGGGCAGCCAAACTACAATCGGGTAAAACAAAGCAGTCGGTGGCACTGTAGGAGAGGTTATTTTGACAATTTTTGAGCTCGGTTTTAAATTTAGTTTTCAGTTTCATCATTTTTAGAGCACTTTTGACTGCTACAAAAAATTATTAAAAATGTAGCTTACGATAACTTTAATAATTGGGAAGTTTTTAATTATTAATGTTAGTCCTGATTTCTATACTATTCTGCTCATTATTCCAAAGGTTCTCATTAGATCTTTACTCACTCTTTATGAGACCAACTAGAAGCCAATACCTTTCTAATAGAAAAATATGTAATTATTGCGATCGGGGCCTCTACTTTAATTCTACGAACGAAATACGAAACGAAAGAAAATCTGTCATCCGTCCTTCATTCTGATCCAAAACGGTCAGAAAATAAAATTTTCGGATGCCAGATTTTCTTCTGGAATTATCGTTTTCTTTTTTCGTTCGTAGAAATAAAGTAGAGGCCCATTTTTCAGACGGCGGAAATGTCCGGTAACAGACAATCAATTTTTTTTGGCAGTCGGTTAAAATACAATCTTGGAAGTTTGAAATAGTATATCCTGCGTAATCCTGTAATCGTGGTCCCCGTACAAATGATTGATGTGCCCCACAGTAGCGAGAGATTCGAGTATAATCATTCACTCGCCGAGGTTTTTCACATTATACCAAGTGGATATTCGTCCTTGGATGTCACGGATACAATAGTTAAGATTTTCCAAATCGTCAAGCATTGTCGTTTAAGTGGGCGTTAGGAATCTTCCACACCGTCCTGATTTCCAAAACCATTCTACCTTAGGCTTTATGTATTCTGTGCTTAGATTACCTAGATGGTGGGTATTCTAACAACGACGTTCGAATTTTGATCCATCTTTTTTACCTAAATGTGTGCATGTAATGTCCCGATCAGTTTGACTTTGGAACTGGTGAAGCTCGTCCGTCAGAGACGAGTTTGAAATAGATCTCTATCAGGCGATGTTTCTTTTTCTAATCTCTAATAGAGACTAGTCCAGTTTTATGCTGAGCAGCTTCTAAATTCCAAATTAGTAAAAGAAATGTAATCTTTTCTCCATACAAACTTTACAAACGTAGTCGACTGTGTCCTTTCTGGATAAAGATATTAGAAAACATATGTTTATGCCATAAGTCCTATATTAGCCATGACCCTACGTTTTGATTTTTTTCATTAGTATCTAATTTTACTGAATTTTATTTCTGTTCTAATTAGAAAATTAAAAAAACCAAAGCGTAGGGGCATAGTCAAGTCATGTATGGCAGATATAGGTGTTATGGCATAAACATATTTGCTCTAATGTCTTTATCCAAGGAGAAAACAGTCGACTACGTTTGTATGGAGCAAGAGTAGGACAGTTTATGTCCTCTTAATTGTTTGAGACGCCCACAAATTTTGAGAAGCGTTTTCATTCTATTTAAATAACAACTAAGTTAAGTACCTGAAGTCAACTTTACCTTAAAATATAGATTCCATGAAGGTTCCGCCAAATGAACGATTTATTAGGGGCCGGACCCGGAAGTGACGTAATGCGTATGAATGGTGGATGAATTGCGCCCTAAACGTCGCACGGTATGAATATTGGGTCGGATAGTGTATGTCTGTATATTGAAATATACCTGTATGTATTGATCCGGACATGTTATGGGGTATATCTTGAGGGTAAATATGTTGAATAAGGGATCTGGGAGAGACTAGCGAACCTGGAGTTCTACCTACGCAGTAAACTGCTTGGTTCCAAGAAGGGTTGGTGTCAGGCAGGCGGCCAGCCGTGAAAACAGTTCCAAATCTGCAGTAACCGATGTTTTTTTCGTCGTTAATCGACAGTATTTTAGTTTAGTTTTTGGAAAGTTGTTTTCAATAAGCGATAGCGCGATAGTCAATCCTGAAGAAGACGCCTGTAAAGGTCACGAATCGTTGAGCATTGAAACAATGCTAAAAGTAATAAGCACCACGCGATTAAGATCGGAAAACTAGTTAAATTTCTATACAATAATCAATTTTTGCAACACTCCAACACTTTACCGGACATTATACCTACCTACCTACCGATGCAAGCTCACGCTTTATCATTTACTCGTGTCTTCGGAATGTGGCAAATTAAGGCCGTTTGTATTCAAGTATGTGCCACAGATCGTGCCACGTTCACCCAATTACTGGACATTAGTAGGTACAAGTTGCACTTTAGACACTACATTATTGGGGCAATTTGAATTTGTGACTATAGGTAGGTACTATTACTAAGTTCATAGGGACTTTACTGTAATCTTTTTAATTTAAGGTTCCGTACCTACTTAAAGCGTAAAAACGGGACCCTATTAGGTACTGAGATTCCGCTGTCTGTCCGTCTATCACAAACCGTGATGGCTAGACAGTTGTCATTTTCACAGAAGAAGACTTAGATTAAAACAAAAAACTAAAGATACGGTATCTAGTCTCGGAAAATGAGACGATAAAACTGCGACGTCTAGCTGACGCACTAGCCTCAGTGTATGTCGAACCGTTGCCGCGTGAGCACGTGCTGTCACACTACGATTATTTTTTTGACATCCATAAGAATGCCGTTTTGCTTATTTACAAATTCTTAAAGACAAATGTTTTCAAATACAATAATTATATGAAAATGCATTTTGGTGTTTCTAGCTCATTTTTCGAATATACGCAATGTTAGAATATACCGTATCTACTAGTTTTGTTTTCATCTAAGGAAGAAGACTTCGTTTTCACAGAACAAAAAAAAAAATCACTTGGTCTTGGTTCGTTTGCTTGGCTACATAATTATTAAGGGGTAAGTCTACCTACTCTATTGTCCACACAAACTTTACAAACGTAGTCGACTGTTTTCTCCCTGGAAAAAGACAAGTCACTAGAGAAAAATTGTTTATGCCACAAAACTTTATCAGCCATCTATTCTAATTAGAAAATGAAAAAAAAAACCAAACGTTGGGGCATGGTCATGGATATAATGATATTTTTATCAAGGGAAGAAACAGTCGACTACGTTTGTATGTCGAGAGAGTAGGTAAATTTTCTCTTAAAGGTAAAGTATAATTAGCTCTTTTCAGTGCTGTTATTTTGCTCCCCTTAACAGGATAGTCTCCATTCTCTTTCTCCATACAAACGTAGTTTACATTTTCCTCCCTGGATAAAGACATTAGAGCAAATATGTTTATGCCATAAAACCTACCTATATCTGTCATGTCATGACAATGCATCTACCTATTTTTTATTTTCTAATTAAAATAATAATAAAAAATAAAAGGTAGATGCATAGTCATGACAGATATAAGTATAAGTGTAAGAAACCGCAGGGCGCAGCTGGTAAACATTAATTTAATTTCTTTTCTTCTTTCTAAACGTATGTATTTCTCCTACCACCCATCCACAATTTATACACCTTACACAAACGATCTGTTAGACAGAATAAAACCTTTCAACCATTACCGAATGGCCATTTATCTCGGAAACTAGTAGAAATAGGTCGGTATTTTTATTCACAGCAATTTAGGTTGAACCATTATCTATTCTCTGGCTGTACTGAAGGGATGATCATAAAATAGAAATAGATGCCTGCTTATGTAGTTTCGACTTGTCCTCACATAAACTTGGTTTTCTTATTTTACTGTTGGTACTATCAACAACAAAAGTGGCTACCCAGTTAGCCGAGAGATTTGTTTGAACCGAGCGCTGAGCGTGGTATAAGCTTATTATACACACATTGATATAGGTATATCTATAAATATCAAGTAGTCAAATCAACCTTTTATTTCTGTGTCGCATGCTAGCAGACGGTAGGTAACAATCTACACTAATATTATAACGAGGAAAGATTTGTATTTTGTGTGTGTGTGTGTGTGTGTGTCTGTATGTTTGCTATGAATAAACTCAAAAACTACTGTGCCGATTTCAAAAATTCTTTCACCATTATAAAGCTACATTCACCCTGATTAACATAGGCTCCTGTTGATCCCATATTCCCACGGGATCGGGACTTACGTGGGTGAAACCGCACGCAGCTAGTTAACAATAAAGTCGTAGGTATCTTTACTAAGTGAACCTAAATTTACCTTGCAAGCGAAATTAGACCTTACGGTGGGCAGGCAGTAATGTTGCTGACTGTACATATGTAGTAGGTTATGTGACTCAAGATAGAATCAGAATGGAAGAGAGCTTTTGTCTTGCAGTGGGACAACAAGGCTTTAGATATTGATCTCAAAACCTAACAGTAGATATGGCATCAGAAAGGAAGACAGTTGAAACAATCTACTGAAGTACCTAGGTAATGAATTGAAGTACTTCCAATTCATTACCTAGGTACTTATTCTAAGAATCTGTAGCGACAAAAAAAGTATAATGTGTAGAAGGTATATCTATGCGTTGTCTAGTACCCATAGTACAAGCCTAGTGATTATTTTGGAACTAGATTTCGCTGTGTGGCTGTGTGTAACGTCGTGCAATATTTATTCATATGACAAAACTATTAGATTCTCTTTCCTTAGCCCTACGTTTAGATCTATCTTCAACAAAACCTATAAACTTAAGGGGACAGTCTACCTACTCTCTTCTCCATACAAGCTTTACAAACGTAGTCGACTGTTTCCTCTCTGGATAAAGATATTAGAAAAAATATGTTTATGCCATAAGTCCTATATGAGCCATGACCGACCGACCATGCCCCTACGTTTTGATTTTTTTCATTTTCTAATTTTTCTGATTTTTATTTCTATCCTAAATTAGAAAATTAAAAAAACAATATGTATGGGCAGTTCATTGCAGATGTAGGTTTTATGGCATTAACATATTTGCTCTAATGTTTTTATTCAGGGAGGAAACAGTCGACTACGTTTGTATAGAGAACGAGTAGGTAGACTGTCCTCTTAAACGTCTGTCCAAAGATTTAAAGAACTAACTACAAGTCGGACACTTTGTACAGACAACTTTGATTAGTTTCTGAGCCGAGGATGAAAGTTCTATTGTTTTTTTCTGAGCTTTGCGTGTCTCGGGTTTTATAAAGCTGGGTTTCCATAGTACGTGATATCTTTTTCGTATAGTAGTGTGGCTCACATAGTGTTAGAGTTTTCAGGTCGCCCTAAGGCCTCTAACTTGACCTGACGACTGCTATTGGAGATAACAACGCGAGACCAACTGCTTAGCGTGCCTTAGGTACCGATTTACTGAAGAATAGATCTCGTCCGTGATAATATCATAGGTGCCTACATGTCAATAGAGGTAATTGTTGGTTTGCCACAGAAAGTGACGGCATGCTGTATCTACTGTGAATCCAGAGAAATATGACAATAGAAGCTAATTGTTCTCATAAAACGGTGACAAAGAATTCGATAGCTGTATTTTTCACTCCTACTTAAAATGACATAAATACACCTCGCTCATGCTATAAACTCAGAAAATTTTGGGTAAATTTCTTTGAGTTATGTAGCCATGAAGAATGAAAGAAAGCGCATCTACTACACAAACTATACTTCTTAATTACGCACAGTTTCTTTTCATTGAGTATTTTGCAACGACAATCGGAAAATTACGGGCGTTAGGAGAGCAATTGTTTCCTTCGATCGTATTTTGTTGTTGTTTCGACCGTCTTTTGTTTTTGTTACGACCGTCTTTTGTTACTACTTCGATCTGCTTTTGTTTTAGTTTCAACCGTCTTTTATTTCCACTTTGATCTTTTGTTAATCGAGATTCCGTTCTCGACTTTAAATTTCGAAGTTAATTCGGAATTCAGTTCATAGATCATGTGTCTTTCGCAATGGAGTTACGGACCGTTTCAGTCCGTGACTGTCTGCTGTGCCACGATTCACAGAATCACGGACCGTGGAAAAGCAGCCTTAGCTCGATTATTACCATGACAAGTTAATCTGAGGAAAAAAAAATATTGCCCTCATAATTTCCCCTCATACTTTATTCATGATCACAAATGACAGCAAAACAAAATGATGTCATTTAACATCTCCTGTGACCTTTTCTATTAAACGAGGCTCAGAAGACGTGGCCTGAATCCGCAACACACAAACAATATATAAATATACTAGCTGTGTCCCGCGGTTTCACCCGCATAAGTCCCGATTTAGTGGACAATTGGTCAAGTATACAAATTGTGTCAATTGGTCAAGCGTATTGTTACCGTAAATTTTAGTGTTAATTCGTCAAACAGTGAAAAAGTGTCAATTGGTCAAGTCTTCGAAAAGTGTCAACTCGTCAAGTCCTTTTTTTCAATCTAACAAAGGACGATCGGCTACTCCGATCGTCCTTTGTTAGATTGAAAAAAAGATGATCAAAGTAGAAACAAAAGACGATCGGAGTAAGAACATAAGACGATCGGAGTAGAAACTAAAGACGATCGGAGTAGAAGCAAAAGACGATCGAAGTAGAAACAAAAGACGATCGATCCCTTGGAAAGTTAAAAACCTTTCTTATTGGATGCATACATAACATATAGAACACACTCTCCAAATTTCAGTCCTCTACTATCAGTGGTTTAGGCTGGGTGATGATCAGTCAGTCAGTCAGTCAGTACACTGCCTTTTATAGGCCTTTATAGGCAAGCCTTTTATAGTCTTTTCTTGTAAGAAATAGTACCTACTTACTTTCAGCTTTAATCTTTACATAGAAAACAGCTGCTATCTGTGCTTCGGAGTTTCACCCGTTTAAGTCCTGATACCACGGGATAAAAAGTAGTCTATTTGTTAATCCAGATATTCAGCTATCTGCATACCAAGCAATCGTTCCAATCGGTTCAGTAGTTTTTGCGTGAAGATGTAACAAACCGTTTACTTAGGTACATTATGAAGAGGAAATATTTATTTGTTTGTTTGTAGCGAATAGACCGATTTCAAAAATTCTTTCACCATTAGACAGCTAAATTATTGAGGAGTAACCTAGGCTACTTTAGATCTTGATATTCCCACGGGATTCGGACTTACGCGGGTGAAACCGCAGGACGCAGCTCGTTTCTAATATATAATCAAAGACCTACATCATAGCAAAGTAAGGTATAGGCTTAGATGAAAACAAAAATAGTAGATAGGGTATATTCTAACATTAGGTATTCAAAAAATGAGCTAGAAACACCTACATGCATTTTCATAAAATTATTGTATTTAAAAACATTTGTCTATAAGAATGATTCAGGCATTTATAAAATGAGCAAAATGCCATTCTGATGTATTTCAAAAAGATAATCGCAGTTTGACAGCACGTGCTCACGCAGCAACGGTTCGACATACAACTGAGGCTAGTGCGTCAGCTAGACGCAGTTTTATCGTCTCATTTTCCAAGACTAGGTAACGTATCTTCTGTTTTTTGTTTTCATCTAAGGGTATAGGTAGTTTTTATTGTGATTTTGTAGTCAGTAGTCAAAGCACGGCCTCTAACTATTTCGGTAACATTTATTACTTTGGACTAAACAATAACTCGCAGCTTTTATAGACGTAGGTACCTCTACACTATAAAAGCTAGGTCTTATCGTATTATCAGTTTTCGGAAATCTAACACATTCAAATTCAAATAGAAATTCTATGAATTTAATTTAGACAGGGAATTGGGAATACAACATTTTGGCACTATAGGGAAATAAAATAGATTCTATTGGCTTATTCCCGATTGTGTTATCCCTTATCTTATATTGTTTACATTTTCATATAATTCTACCTCATCTTTAAGCTAATATTTATCTAAATGTGGGACCAGGGACCAGCCCTCTTATTTTGTAACTGTGTTGCTAACAAATCTCGATCAAAACAATTGAAATAGTTGATTAACCGTCATTTTTCACGTCATTCAGTCGCTGTCAAATTGCCATTGCAATTAAACCTAGCGCTTCGGGCGGTCTCGGCAGACCCGAGTGGAAAGCGGTGAGAAGTCACGCACACATAGCTGCGCATGTAGTGGAGTACCTACCGCCGCCCGCCGCGGGCTCGAATGAAGCTGTTGTTCTGTTGGATTAGATATTCGGTGCCTGCCCTTTTACAACCCATTCTTAGTGGATACCGAGAGGGATTCAACCGCGAACATCGCTCGGATGATGATGATGATAGGTACCCCCAAGAGTCGTGATTTGACTGCTGACCACCAAGTCAAAATAAAACCTTCCTACCTACTTACTCTGACGTAGGTCCAACCCGTCTGGTTCTCCTATTCATAATACAAAGTTATTCGATCAACACCCGTACCATTATATGACATAGCTTTACCAATAACTTCAATAGAAATTATATTGTGGACTGGCAATTTTTGGTGTACTTACAAATTCAATAGACAAGAATAATTAATTCAGAGCCGAAACGATCACATAATATAATCTTGTCGACGTCTCAGGGTCTGTCGCTTACCATGAGGCGACTGCCATGGCACTGTACGATGTTCACATTTTTTTATATTTTTGGATTTCCAAATGAAAACTTAAAAGTAACTTACGCTACAGTATAAATAAAAGTAGGGTAAGCGGCGACCTACGCGCAGAGTTAAGAAGCTGCCAAAACCGAAATTTGTAGAAAGCATTTTCTCAATAACTACTCGTATACTATAAGAAATTAAACTCATTTATCGGTTTTAATCATTAAAAATTATTTTGCGGTCTTTCCATCTTCTGTTCTATTGTGCTCCGGTCTGGAAAGACCTCGAAACGTCGAATGTTGAAAAATACCATCCCGAAATCCGAAGAAAAATCGACTTATACATTTCCTAAGCGCCCACTCTTACTTTCGGAAATAGTCTCGACATAAATTGATTTAGTCTTAACGTAAACCGTAGAAAATAAAACTTTGAAATAAGTTTCAAGTCCGCAAACATCTCAATGTGACCACTAAAGCCTCCATTATACGGTTTGATTCCACGAACTTTTCATATTTAGGGCAAGTACTTTGTTGTTATAACGGCTCTATCGAAAAGAATATAGATTTACTGCTTTTGAAAAAATGCTTTCAAAAACTTTAGTACCCGGCGGGATTCGAACCCGCGACCCCCGCTTTTTTTTTTTTTTTTCAAAAGCAGTATTCCTAAGTGTGGATTAACACTAAGAAATAATGTTTACAATATAGATTTATACACGTATCTAAGTACCCTTTTATTTTAGGATAAAATGATATTTTAATGTAGAGTGGGCCTCTGTCTTTTAATCGTGTAGCCCCGGCATAGAATAGGGTTACCCCATCTCTTCCCGTGGGTGTTGTAGAAGGCAAATAAGGGATCTAAGGGAGACTAACAAACCTTGAATTCTCCCCGCGCGGTGGCAGATAAACTGCGTAGTTTGTTAAGTGGGTTGGTGATGGTGACAAGAGGCGGCCGGTCGTAAAAAAATTGGCAAATATTTTTGCAGAAGGTATGGTCCCGATTTACCTACTGTGCCGACGCTAAATAATTTAGGATTTTAGCGAACCCCGGACTCCCGAGAGGGATGCAACTGGGAACATCGCTCCGAAGAGATGAGATGAGGCATCTGTTTTAACCGATTTCCAAAAAAGGAGGAAATTATTAATTCGAATGTTTGTTTTTTTTCTATTAGAAAGGTAGTAATATGGTCCCATTCAAAGTTGTGGAAGATCTGAAATCAGGCATTTTAGTGCCGGGACTTTCGCAGGTGAAACCACAGGGTGCAAGTATTATAATAATGTACTTAGTATCAAGTATGGAAATTATTCCCAAATTTCCTACACAACATTTGCTGTTGACCCAAATCTAGGAAATGGCTGGTGAATACGATTTCCTTACATTATAATCATTAATCTTAGACGCTCGTGTACATTTTCCTTGGGTATTTGCATAGGCAGAATAACTACAGGCTAGAATAAATTGAATCACTTGTCTTTATAAAAAGATAGCTGCAGCCCCGCGGTTTCACCCACGTAGGGGAAAGTGGTCACCCTTCGTACGCGGGTACATTCGTACAGTTAGTAGGATAACAGAAAAACTAAACGGCACACAAACACGCTTTTCCTTATGAGCATAGAAATACCAGCAACCATCTAATTTTTTAAAATTAAACCAGGCCGTGTCTGGACCGGGGCGGGGACGGGCTACTTTTATATGAAGACCCGGCCCGGACACGTGCCGGTCTAGCACAAATGATGATTTACTAGACCGCGCCGTGTCCGGACCGGGGCGGAGACGGGCTACTTTTGTATGAAGACCCGGCCCGGACACGGCCCGGTTTAGCATAAAGGATGATTTATGATAGACCAGGCCGTATCCAGCCCGGGGCGGCGACGGGGTACCTACTTTTGTATGAAGACCCGGTCCGGACACGGCCCGGTCAAGCACAAAGGATGATTTATGCTAGACCAGGTCGTATCCGGGTCGGGGCGGAGACGGGTGTCTTTTGTATGAAGACAGCTTGTTTGTTTTGAATGGTGTCCGTGCCGCGTCCGTGATGTCAACAAAAGTAGCCCGTTCGTGCCCCCGCCCGGACACGGCCCGGTCTAGCATAAAGTATTGAACCGGGCCGAGGCGGGGACGGTCTACTTTTGTATGAAGACAGCACGGATGCAGCACAGCATAAAGGATAATTGACCAGGCTGGACCAGGCCGTGTCCGAGCCGGGGCGGAAACGATCTACTTTTGTAGTTCAGCGAAACTTTTAACTTTTACAGCTAAAGTGACGTCCTGAAGTAGCGGATTTTTTCCTCTATAAGGTGGCTACTCTGACCTCCCGTGGGGACTAACGATGTTAAATCTTTTGAAATATGATCCCGTTCCACATAATAATGACCAAAGACGAATATTTGTAATTTAATAGCAGGTTCTAGATCATTGTTTTGTGGAATATCGCTTGTTTTTAGGGTTCCGTACCCAAAGAGTAAAAACGGGACCCTATAACTGGGATTTCGCTGTCTGTGTGTCCGTCTGTCATCCATCAGGCTGTATCTCATGAACCGTAATAGCTAGGCAGAATAAAACAAATATTAAACAAAAACAATATACAACAAATATTTAAGAGGGGCTCCCATACAACAAACGTGATTCAGGGACAGAAAAACGTAACGATACCGCGATGTATTTTTCTACTAGCGCCATCTAGTGATGCAAGTAATAGAGTAAATTTTAACGTTCGCGTTGCGTTCACGGATTGGTTGGTCCAGTGTTCATTTTAGGGTTCCGTAGGTACCCAATTGTGATAGTGGTACGGAACCCTCGCACTTGGCCGGTTTTTTTTATTTTTCTACGTACACGTATTGTAACAAGCCAAACATTTCAAATGCAGGAACCTGTACTGAACGAATTATTTAAATCTGAAAATAAGCTAGTGGTTCCATGCGCTTCCATTTAATTCTGCAGTACCTACATACGCAGCCGTATATCCTATGGCCTTAGGCGTACATGCCCAGTTAGCAAAATGGGCATGTATTGTACCTAAAACAATATTAATTTGGGATACAATATTCTGTCTCTAACAATTATTCTGTAACACATCATAATATACTCGCTGTGTCCACCGGTGTAACCGCGGGGATATCGAGATTAAGAGTATCCTAATAAACTTTTTAAACTAACACGATTGGAACTCATAATTTTATATTTTCCCGGGTCTTCATCATTTCAGCTGTAAGAAGTCCACTGCTGGACATAAGCCTCCCTCATAGATTTCCAGATGCTTCGGTCATAAGCGGCCTGCATCCACCGTGAACCCGCGGCCTTAACCAAGTCGTACGTCCATCCCGGGTCTTAATCGCGTGATTTTTATTTTTTAATTTTCGTACCTCGACGTTTCGACCATGTTGCAACGGTCTTGGTCGCTAGGGGATTGGAGCTACGGCGGGTGTCGTCCTCTATTTATAGCCGTCGTGTACCGGCTATTGTTGAAACTTATGGGTAGGTGGACTACCCACATTTTGATGGTGAAGTACCCAAATTTTTTAAAGTTCGCTATAGTCTAAGGGCGGCGACACACTACACTCATAACATCCGTAGTTTTTCGCTGAGATTTATCGCGACACTTACACATCTTAATTACCGGATTCCACGTAGACGAGAGCCTGTAACCACTTTCCCGGTTGAAATTGTTGTTTTTTTTTTCACCCACGACATCGGTAGTAGACTAATTGGCAATTTTTTTTTTTTTTAATTTTAGTATTGGGATCAAAAGTAGTTATATTTATAAATAACTGTTGTCACAAATAATCACAGTTGAAAGCAGTACCTCATCGTTGTCTAGTAGAGTATTATTGCTTTAAATGTAATATTTTATGTAAACTATTGTTTGTTTATGTATGAGCTATCAAAAATCTAGCTCGCGAGTTAGCTACAATTTTTTTGGCTAGCTAACCGAGTTTTTGAGCATAACTTTTAGTCTATTTTCTAACCATGGATAATAGTCTCAACTTGGTACCAGATGAAATCTATATCCACACTTCTATATTAGTATTATAAAGAGGAAAGATTTGTATTTTTGTGTGTATGTGTGTGTCTGTATGTTTGTAACATTACAGAAAATTCTTTCACCATTAGAAAGCTACATTCAGCCTGAGTAACATAGGCTACTTTTGATCTCGATATTCCCACGCGATCGGGACTTACGCGGGTGAAACGGCGGGAAGCACCTGGTAGATTATATCGACGATTTTTCCGACAATCGCACTTCGGTCTTTATGTATACTTGAATACGTATCTCTTTAGGACGAAACACGGAAAATGCTGATGAAATTTACGATGTGTAATTATTCGAAAATGTAGGTACACATCGTAAATTGGGTCAGCATTTTTACATTATTTATGGAATTGTATTAGGTAATGGAAATATTGAAACCTCCTTCCTGGCTCCGCAATGGAATTATTATTACCAGAAGTGTGCACTAAGACTAAGTAGTGTAGTATTAAGGAAGTGCTACTAACATAGTTTTAAGCTACTATTAATAACACATTTCTCTTTTTATAAAATATGTATGTTAGTTTATAAGGTATGTATCTATGGGCCTTAGTAGCCTGAAATAAATGATTTATTATTATTATTATTATTATTATTATTATTATTAAACAACTCGATGGGTACTTTGTTCTGTCTATTGTCGGCTAACTCTGAAAGCGAAAATGACATAACCTTGTTAATTTTAAAATAGGTTTAGATATTTCTTCTGTTTTCGCTATGTTGGATTGAAATTCAACTTACTTTTCGGTTTTAATCGCGTGGTGTTTATTACTTTTAGCATTGTTCAATGTAGCTAAAGCACTCTTTTGCAACTCAGATTATCGGTCACCCATTCAAGAAATAACAGCGCCAGATGTTGCTTAACCCGCACAATTATACGGCAACAAAAAAAATCTACGTCCTTCGCAATAGTATAACTCAGTTTTCAAACGCACACTATTTCCTTCCATCATTAATAGAACAACGTGTCTAGATCGCGTTAAAGATAACTATGGATTTTAATTACCTCAATGTTTCGACAAAATATATAGCACAAAACAAAGTCGGTTCCCACTGTCTCTCTGTCCCTATTAGATTAGATCTTTAAAACGCAACCTCGAGTAGCCCCGGCATAGAATAGCGTTACCCCATCTCTTCCCGTGGCTGTCGTAAGAGGCGACTAAGGGACCTGGGGAAGACTAGCAAACCTTAAGTTCTCCCTGCGCGGTGGCGGATTAACTGCTTGGTGTTTAGGAGGGTTGGTATCAGGCATGCGACCGGGCATAAAAATATTACTAAATCTATTTGCAGAAGGTATGGTCAATGTTGACTTTGGGGGTTTAGCGGACCCCGGGCTCCCGAGAGGGATGCGACCGGGATCATCGCTCGGATGAGAAAAAATTGCGCCTGTGTGAAGCTGGGGCGGGTCGCTAGTTAAAAACAGTTAAACTGTAGATTTTTCATCTGTTTTCGCGATGTTGCATTAAAATTAAAGACTTTTTTTGGTGGTGTTTATTAATTTAGCATTGTTTCAACACCCATTCGAGACCTTTACATAAAAATATCCTTAATATCGGTTAAACAGTTTCAAACAACAACTAATCAAATATCGACCGCCTTAACTGTAAAATGTTCGTTCACCCTTCGACAACAGGGTGTAAAACAACCCCGATTTAAATTGAAAGCAATAATCGTACAACGCTATAGCAATAACTGTTTCCATTTCAATGATACACTCGCTTTTATAATCACAAGGGGAATGCTTCATGATTTGTGAGTTTACAGCTGGGAAAGTCTACTTACTCTCTTTTCTCCATACAAACTTTACAAATGTAGTCGACTGTTTCTGGGTTTGAGAGGAAAGTCTACCTACCTCTATCTCCGTACAAACTTTACAAATGTAGTCGATTGTTTCTGGGTTTGAGGGGAAAGTCTACCTACGTCTATCTCCTTACAAACTTTACAAATGTAGTCGATTGTTTCTGGATTTGAGGGGAAAGTCTACCTGCTCTTTTCTCCATACAAACTTTACAAATGTAGTCGGTTGTTTCTGGGTTTGACGGGAAAGTCTACCTACCTCTTTTCTCCATACAAACTTTACAAATGTAGTCGACTGTTTCTGGGTTTGAGGGGAAAGTCTACCTACTCTTTTCTCTATACAAACTTTACAAATGTAGACTCGATATTGCCCCGGGATCGGACCTTACAGGGTGAACCCGCGGGGCGCAGCTAGTTAATAATATTTGTAGGGATGTCGAACAAGATGGTGCCGACAAACTTCACTTATTTAAAAAAAAAAACTTATCACGTTCGAAGTTTTTTTAGTCTGCCTTTCAGAGTTTCTAAGTTATCTGTGAAGTTACCAAAAATGAGTTCATAACTTGGTTAAACTTACAAAATGTCTCTTTTACGATACTTTTCTTAGAAGAAACATTATTTTTTCAAGTTCTATTTCTCTTGTGACGAACTCCCCTACCTTTCATCTTTTTTCACTTCTCGTCCATCCAAAGGTTGCCTGGAAGAGGTCGCTTTAAGCGATAAGGCCGCCCATTGTGCCACCTAGATTTAAGTTGTTTATGTTTTTATTTAAATTGTAATTTTATTGGCGTTAAAGAATTACCCCCTTACAATAAGTAAAGGGGGTAATTAAAGGTGAAAATAAATAAAACGTTTATTAACAGTTGACTAAGTTATGTAACGTTTGTTTCTGTTTTTCAACTTTGAAACTTCATGCCACAGTAAACGACAAACGATGCAAAGTTTATGCAGCTGTTAATCATCATTTATAAGTAAACCGGTCAATCTATCTATTTATCGATCGCCTGATAAAATATATTTAGCAAAATAATTAGCTTATTAGGCGAAATAAATTGCTTTAAATAAACTGAAGGCGCTACCGTCTATGTGATCACAAAATTTACAAAGTGTAGAACGAAAATCGAATTACTTACATTCTTTCCTCTATAGATAGAAGATAATAAATTATTATCTCAGCAGGCACCGAGCTTTATAGAAAATTGCTGATATAAAAGGCGGGCTTGTCTTATGAAATTGTTTTAGAGAAATAAGAAGTAATCTACCTTTGATACCTCGTTAGGAAAGTTATAGGGTTATTCTATTTATACCCTACAAATTACCTACCTACAATAAAAATTACAAAAAATATAAGTACCTACCACAAAAATTACAAATACACAAAAAATACAACATATTTAAATCTAAGGGGTTAGCACAACGAACTCATCGCTTAAAGCGATCTCTTCCAGACAACCAAATCCAAAATGGAGTCTTACAATAGTTATGTCGCCCGTCTAATACCGCTGCGTGCGGTCAGCTACCAACTAATACCTTAATAGCAAAAGGCTTTTACGGGTTGGGTTTCGGCCCCTACCCACGCCTTTAAATGTCCGGGTCTCCACAGCCCCTTGTTATGAAAACAAAATGCATATTAATAGCGATGGAGATAATAGAATATCATCCCTAGACTAACATCAGGTCACAGCAAAGGTCAAAGGTCAGAGGTCTCCTTTTGTCTGAGAGTTCGTTCTCACATTTGATTACTAGCATCAAGATATAAACTAGTTCTGGCTCATTAACTTCTTTCGAATTATTTCGGAGGGGTTCTTAGGGATTGTCCTAATGTGTTTTTTTTATTTTAGCTGTTTTTTAGGGTTCCCTACCTCAATACCGTAAAAGAGGAATCTTTTTATGACCACTTACTAGCCCGTCTGTTTTATTTCTTCTTCAGAAGGTTGCGGGTTTGATTCCCACCGCCCCAGGAACGAGTATTAATTTTGACTATGTTTGACTGACGACTGACGTCTAAAGACTGACTGAAATGTTTGTTTCTGGTTTGATGTATCACAAAATTGTAGATATAGTAATACTTGGTAGGTTATCACCTTGTTTATATTATATTGTACATTATATTATGTATTAGAAAAATTCTAGTTATTTAGTCTGGGGCTAGATGGCGATGTGTGAGTATATTAGTTCAAAGCCTATAAAACAGGCTGGCTTATAGGTAATAAGATCTAATGAAATTGTTAGTAGATAGCTATCCTCATTTGATATAATTTTATTGAGCACTTCCCTTCGAAACAAAATCTGTGACTTGAATTCTAAAGGAAAATTTACCGTACAATATTTTTATATCTAACCGCCGCACTCAGAGACATTTAATGGTCAACTGAGTGTTAATGTAGGTCAAAGTCAATATTGCTGAGACTACTTTGTTGAGTTTTAATAGTGCGAATGTATTAGGTTTAGGTATTTAGAATTTCAGGGTAATAGGTCATGTTATGATCGGTTATTGTAAACTTAATAGTAATTGATGGTGAACTAGTTTTATTTACTCCAATGTACTACTTTTATTTAATTTATTTATTTTATCCAATTATTACCTATACTTAGACATACCAATAGTATTTAGTAAGTTTCAATTTGTTTCTAATTATAAGTGATAATTTTAGTTTCTATAGTCTGCCATTATCGCCTGAGATACAGGATTTTCCTAGTTCAGGCATTTGTGTAATTTAGATTTAAATCAAAATTTGACTTAAGTTAATTTGTACACATTAATTTGGAAATAAATTTATTATTATTATTATTATTGTCTGTAACGTCTCCGTTTCACGGGGCTATGGAGCCCCGGACCTTTGGAAGGCGTGCGCGGGGCCGAAGCCAACACGTAGAGGCCCGTTTCAGTTACAATTTTAATTGCAAAGTATGAAATGGACACCAAACCGGCGATTATCCCTGTCTACACTATAAAATGCAGCCAAGGACAACCCCCGGTTTGGATAGTACTATTGTGTAAACTACGGGTGAAAACTACTTGGGCTATGAAAATGGGTTGGTAGTGGATTGGATACTGGGGGGAACTATGGGGACTATGGCGCCTGCCGTAACAATGTTCAACAAACACGTAAAATGGCAGGCGGAGACTCGCCAACTCACAAACTGGGCCACCCTAAATGAAGCCGAGCAAATTACAGCCAGGGGGCAACAGGGGCGTGAGTGGCTGAAGGATGGAGCAACCTCACCTGATTTTAAACCATCCTAGGTAATCCTGTGGAGCGGGCCAACTCATCACTGACGTGAGGTGTCCATCCTCCGAGCATTTCTGCTCTGGCGACTCCACTCTGGCCAGCCGGTAAAGGCAAGCCAGAGGCGGGGGACCGCTTCCTCGTCAGTGTTCACTCCGACCAGCCAACTAAGGCAAGCCGGAGGTGAGGAACGGTGATTTCCCCCTGGAGCACTCGGATAGCCGCGGGGTCGCTACTCCCCGACACCTCGCCTCAAGGTGCCCTGCGGGCTTATTATTATTATTATTACTTAAACTATACTAATTTTAATAAAATACTAAGTAACGATTTCTGAGAAATCGTTTAAGTAACCATTAAATGTCTCTGAGTGCGGCGGTTAGTGTTTTATTTATTGTAGTATGTAGGTAAGTAATTTTTTCACTTTTGGAAATGTTTTCCAATATTAATATACTGACCTAATGTATTTATAGGGTTCCGTACCCAAATGTCAACCTTTTACTAACACTCCACTGTCAGTCTGTTTGTCTGTCCGTCACCAGACTGTATCCCGTGATAGCTAGACAGTTGAAATTTTCACAGATTCTGTATTCTTTAGCGGCTATAACAGCAAATCCTGATGATAAACTTATAACCCTTGCGCCGCGCAGTCGGGTAAAAACGCACACTTCGAGATTTGTTTTTTTTTTTCTGGAAAAAAAATTCACTTGCAGATCGCCAGAGCGGCCATTCAAAATGTTGTGAGTAATACGGATGTTAAAACTTTTAAAGCTATTAAGAGGGCAGTCTACCTACTTTTTCTACATACAAACGTAGTCGACTGTTTCCTCCCTGGATAAAGACATTACAGAAAATATGTTTATGCCATTAAGCCTATATCTGCCATGACTATGCCCCTACCTTTTGTTTTAGTTTTCTACCTTAATATCGATATTATTCGGATTCGGACTTTTAAAGGGTCCTCACCACAAGGTTTTCCAAAATATTCATTCGAAATGAAATAAAACGGAGAAACATTTCTTTTCATTTTTACAGCGTAAATTACTTTTTATTGGGAATATTATAAAACAAATGAGATGTAAATGAGATGTAAACTAGTAATTTACGCTGGAAAAATGGAAAAATGTTTCTCCATTTTATTTAATTTCGAATGAATATTTTGGAAAACCTTGTGATGGGTACACTTTAAAAGTAAAATCTTAATCTGAAAAATATAGATATTAAGGTAGAAAACTAAATTTTTCATAATTTATTTTGGTATTAAGTTTGTATGGAAATGGTAACAGTCGCCACGTTCTAAGTAGTGATTTTAGCAAAGTTACCAACATTTATTCTCGCTAACATTCGAAAATGTATATTCAACTCAGCTTGCGGTTTTTTTAATAAATGCATCGAAATACAATGAACAAATGGATTAAGTCATTCATATCTGCTTTCATCCACGAATAAATAAAATAATTATCAGAGAATATCAGATATTTGCTTGGAAACGGCTTGGATTAAATCATACTAATATGATAAATGTGAAAGTTTGTGTGTGTGAGTAAGTAACTCTTACCTACTTATAAACGACTAGCGTAAGCGTAAGTCCCGATCCCGTGGGAATATCGGGATATTAAATTAAATAACAAAAGTAGCCTATGTTACTCAGGGTGAATGTAGCTTTCTAATGGTGAAAGAATTTTTGAAATCGGTTAAGTAATTTTTGAGTACATATGTTACCGGAAATGTATGAAATCTAGGAATTGTATATAATGGCGACCTCATTTAGGAAATGTGTAAAATAATTTATCAAAGATTATTTAATACATACATTTCCTAGGAAATCTACACATTTCCTAGGGATTGTATACAATTCCTAGGGATTGTATACAATTCCTAGGGATTGTATACAATTCCTAGGGATTGTATACAATTCCTAAAGGCACCTAAGAAATGATATTATAGACAGGATAAATGTGGGTAGATGGAATTATGACGATGCGGTTTAGTGTATTTGATGTGTGTAGATGTTAAGTATTAGTTATACATATTTTATTACCATTATGTGAGATCATACGGAGCACCCCGACTAGGATAGGTTAAGTTAATGTTAGAACATGATTACACGCAGCGCTTTGGCGAGCGAGCGAAGCGAACGTGCCACGGCAGCGGTCGCCGAAGCGCCTAATACTATAAATAAAAACATTATTAACATTTATTTCTACAGTGCGATTTTTATACATCACGCCTTTTTTATTTACAGAATAAGGCGCTGCGTGTAATCATGTTCTAACATTAACCTAACCTAACCAAGTCGGGGTGCTCCGTTTAGTTTTTCCGTGCTTTAGATAGTTAGATAGCATCGCGATTTTAACTGTAAATATTTTAATATTAGATACCTATTTGAATACGTACCCCCCAAACCTCCTGCTACCGACCAACATTCTGAATTTAACACATTTCCGATTGCTGCTTAGGAAATATATAGAATTCCTAGGAAATGTGTATAATATAAATTATTTTACACTTTTCCTGTGGATTTTAGGCAATGTACACATTTCCTAGGAATTCTATATAATGACGGGTTACATACATTTCCGGTAACATATACATTACAAACACACACACACACACACACACACACACAAAATACAAATCTTTTCTTATTATAATATTAGTATAGAGTTTAGATAGTATAAATAAATTTTATTAATTTTTGAATGTAGCTCAAGGCTATTTTACTTAGAAAATTTATTTTCAAGGAAAAATAGCATTCAAAATTTTTCACTTGCGGCGAGGCTTGAACTCGCGTCTTTCGGTCAGTACCCCAACGTCTATACCAACTAGACTACGCAAGTCCCTGCTTCGTGCCGTGAAAACTTCCAATACCATATTCTCCTTTCGCCGCAAGTGAAAATTTTTGAATGCTATTTTTCCTTGAAAATAAATTTTCTAGTATAGATAAGATGACTAAGTTATGTAACGTTTGTCTCTGTATGTCAACTTTGAAACTTCATGTCACAGAGAAAGAATAACGATACATAGTTTATGCAGATGTTAATCACCGTTTATTAAGAGGGTAAGTATATAAGTTAATGAGTCTTCTTCAGGTGGCACAATGGGCGGCCTTATCACCTAAGGGCGATTTCTTCCAGGCAACCAGGAATATAGTTGTTAGTCCTTCACGCAAAAACTACTGAACTGATTTCGATTAGACTACGTATGTAGATAGCTGGAGATCGGGATTAACACATTGGCTTTTAGATTTCTCTTCTGTTTTCGCGATGTTGGATTGAAATTATATTCATTATTCGGTTTTTTAAGCGCGTGGTCAATCCTGAAGAAGGGATCTGTAAAGTTCTCGAAACATTGAGCATTGAAACAATGCTTAAAGTTACAAACACCACACAATTAAAACAGAAAAAATAGTTTAATTACATGGGTTTTTTATCCTAATATTCTCACTGGATTTTTGCGGGTAAAACCGCGGGGGGAGCCAGCACGCTTTTAAAGTAAAAAGTCGAAACGTATTAAGTCCCACGAATTTACATTTACAATATATTTAAGTACTCCAAACCGAATTGACTCCCGAAAGCAATCAAATTAAGACCTTATCGCCGAGCAATAAGCTGTAATATTTATCCCGATTTACTAGTAATATCGGGAGTTCGTAATTAAGTTTTAATCCCTCGTATCATAAGGTTTTGGAGGAATAAAGTCTTTTCGGAGTAAATAATGCTGGCGGAATATAAATACATAGGTACATCATCACTTTCAGCATTTAACCAATGGGGTGCCACACGCAAAGCTGTAAGTAGATGGCGCTGGCATCAGATGATCTTTTTTTTTTCGATGATGGTCCTCCACCAATGGAAACGCCGAGTTTTTTTTTTATTCTTTCGGTCTCAGACTGATATGGCCAATTTGGCGCCGAGAGTTGTAAAAAACACATGTTTGACAGTTCTTAATTCAAACCTATGATTAATCGATTTCCGCCCTCTGCCGGGATAAAAAGTTAGTGTTCCTCCTCATTACTGTTACCTATCGATATACCTATATTTGCCGTGTAGCCCCGGCATAGAATAGGGTTTTTTCAATACCCCATCTCTTTCCGTTGGTGTTGTAAAAGGCGACTAAGGGATCTGAGGGAGATTAGCAACCTTCAGTTCTCCCTGTGCGGTGGCGGATAAACTGCTTGATCCCTAAGAGGGTTGGTGTCTGGCAGGCGGCCGGCCGTAAAGAGATTGCCAAATCCAAAATTGCAGAAGGTATGGTCAATGATGAATTACCGACTGCGTCGGCCCCAAATTAAATAAAAAACATTTATAGCCATATTAATAAACGTGGAGTAAGGTCGGAGTAATTTTATCACTTTTTGTTTCTGTCTGTCAAGTTTGAAAGTTCTTGTCACGGAAAAAGGCAAAGCATGTTCTCACTACTCCAACCTTACTCCACGTTTATTAATAAGGCTATTAGGGTTTTGCGAACCCCGGGCTCCCGAGAGGGATGCAACCGGGAACAACGCTCGGATGAGAAGACCTATACGAAAACAGTAGATATGACATCAGAAGGAAGACAGTTGTAAACATCCACTGCGGTAACGTCACCGCAAACTTAATGATGCCTTTGTTATTTTAATCGTCATTCATTATTTCTTATGTTTTTATTGCTCAAGGCATTTTTACTAGAAAATATTTTTCACAAGGAGAAATACATCATCAAAAATCCTCCCATGACAAAAATCCATGAATCCTGTCATGGGAGGATTTTTGATGATGTATTTCTCCTTGTAAAAAATATCGTCATTCATTGTCTACATCTTAGCCCATTGCAATGCTCATTTCATTTTTACGATAGACGTAACAATATTGTCAGTCATTTCACGTAAAAGGAGCATGGAATCTGCATGAGACTTGTACTAGTTCCTACTTATAGTATTTTTTTTAGTTTCAGTCTATAATCTGACGTTTTGGTTCTTTGTATTTAACATGTTTTCTTCAGGAAAATGTGTCAAATCGTAGTCTACAATTATAAAATGAAGTATAACTAAATGGGCACGGGCACATACAAACATACAGTAATCTTTGTCATGATCTTGGTGTAAACATACTCCCCCGTAATCCGACCGCCTCTGTACATTGGCACGAACTTAAATTTGTTGTTTTATAGCTGTTTATTTCTGTTTCGGATTAGTATAAAAAGTAATGCTTAAGCCTCGTTCCCATTTATTTGTCATTACATCCAACGATCGTTTTCTTAGCGCGAAAAGCTCGAAGACTCGTATATGACCTTCAGATGCGTTATCTAGTCTCCGAAAAAGAGACGATAAAACTGCGTCTAGCTGACGCACTAGCCTCAGTCTTATGTCGAACCGTTGCCGCGTGAGCACGCGTGAGCACACTGCGATTATTTTTTTGAAATCCATAACAATGTCTTTTTGCTTATTTACAAATGCCTGAATCATTCTTAAAGACCAATTTTTTTAAATACAATAATTTTATGAAAATCCATGTAGGTGTATCTAGCTCATTTTACCGTATCTACAATCTAAGTATATGACTATGAAAAAGATCCTTGGATGTTAAACTGAAAAATCACCGCACTAACGGTAGGTAAAGAAAAAAGCTGGCCAAGTGCGAGTCGGACTCGCGCACAAAGGGTTCCGTAGGTACCACTATCACCAAATGAAGACTGAACCAAGCAATCCGTAAACGCAATGAAAATGGTTGTTTCTAGTATTTGTTGTTTTAGCGGCTACAGAAATACACCATCTGTGAAAATTTAAACTGTCTAGCTATCACGGTTCGTGAAAGACAGCCTGGTGACAGACAGACAAGCAGACAGGCAGGCAGCGGAGTCTCAGTCAATTTCAATTCAATACAATGACCTACCGACTGCTATCAGAGATAACTACTAGGACCGACTGCTTTACTTGCCTTTTGGAGCACTAAGGACGTGACTTGACTGAATGATACAGTAATAGTCGTAACAGACGGTCGAACCCACACCGCACCTAACCGTCAAATTATTTACCGACTATTATGAAATCAGGGCCGACCGCCACGGAATACGTCATAATAGTTACACGATACTAATGTCACTGGTGCGGTTCGATCGTCTGTCACGGCCATTAAACATTTTTCCCTAGTTACAGCACATGTGCTCATTCATTTCCCTATTATTTCAAGAACAATTTGTTACAAACTTATTAATTTCCTCAACTGAATAAACTTTACAAAGGGAACGTCCTTCCTATTGGAAACTTCTGCCGTTTTTTCGAGCCATCGACATTCCTTTGTTCATTCAAAATATTGGGAAATTCTAAAAATAAAGGACAATCTTATTTTGACACTTAGCTCTACATACAATGAAAGTCCTTATTTTCGTAAGTAGGTATGTCCACTTTCTTTACTTAAATCTAAAATAATACTAGCTGTACTAGCTGTGTAGAGAATAGTCAAGGATCCCTAGTACATTATTGCAAATTGATTACTATCAAGCTAGTTTTCCGTGGGTAGCAATTTCCTATACGTAACTCTCGATTGTGGTAGATAACTGAGGTAGGACCTGTACTACTACTTTTGAGCATAGGACCGGGATAACGTACCTCGCAATTTGTAGGACAATATGACTGTTAAATTATATAAATACTAAGTAATATGAAAAAATATTTGTCCTACAAAATCTATGGTTTGATCAAAGAGTCCCCCCCCCCCTTCCAACATATATCGATAATGAGGTCATCATTAATCATTTCTTACCAGCTGATTTTTTTATTTTTACAAGCGTTGCTTAACCCGCACGCACGACCTTCCAAGATCGGCAGGTATAGGCTAGGCCAAAGAGCTCATAGTAAAGTGGTACCATGCTCACACACAAGGCCTCATTTGAATACAAAATTAAACACCACGATTATAAACGTCTAAATTCAGCTTTCCCATTTCAAAGTAGGTACTTTAAAATTCCTCAGATTTTAGCAACCCCTGTGTAGTCCAACAATAGCACGCGTTAAGTACTGTGAGGGGGTGAAAAAAAGGGACCAGGGGGGTGAAAGGGGGTGAATAGGTGGTGAAAAATCCCGTCGTAAACGGCAGGTCAGAAAACGAAGTTTAAACTTATTTTTTTAAAGGTAGGTATATATTGGGAAAATTCGCAATTCAACTCGACAGCCGTTTAAAGAAGGCTTTGAGGTTGTTTTTACTCGTTTTTTAGGGTTCCGTACCCAAAGGGTAAAAACGGGACCCTATTACTGAGACTTCGCTGTCTGTCTGTCCGTCTGTCCGTCTGTCCGTCTGTCCGTCTGTCCGTCTGTCCGTCTGTCCGTCCGTCCGTCCGTCCGTCCGTCCGTCCGTCCGTCCGTCCGTCCGTCCGTCCGTCCGTCCGTCCGTCCGTCCGTCCGTCCGTCCGTCCGTCCGTCCGTCCGTCCGTCCGTCCGTCCGTCCGTCTGTCACCAGGCTGTATCTCATGAACCGTAAAAGCTAGAAGCTTGAAATTTTCACAAAAGATCTATTTTGGTAGCCGCTACAACAACAAATAAAAACAAAATAAAACAAATATTTAAGAGGGGCTCCCATACAATTAACGTGTTTCAAAAACTACAAGGGAATTTGTGGTCGCTTCTGATTGGTCGAAGTCAAATCGAGTTGGCCATGGAATTCAAAATGGCTGCCATGTGTGCCTTCACTTACCAAAGAGTTTCTTATTTGTTTCAGATTTTCTTTGTGCACAAGGTTTTTTTTTTTCATTTTTTTTTGAGAGATGCGGTCGTATGATGGGAGTAAGAATCGAAGCTGAATATTTACATTTTTATTTCAAATTTAAAAATTTGTTGTTGTTAATCATTTTAGAGTTCCGTACCCAATTGCGATAGTGGTACGGAACCCTTCGTGCGCGAGTGTCGCACTTGGCCGGGTTTTTAAAGATGCCAATAACTGAGACTGCAAAAGGTACTTTATTTTTCTTGGTCTCGTTCTAACAAACAAGTTTGTCATATTTAAATTGTGAAAAGAAAATCATAAATCTGTTGGAGAGAGAGCAATATTATACAAATGAAGAAATGGTATTAAAAAATTGTATCAAAGTTACATGGTTTTACGGTTCTGTACCTAGAGCTAATTTAATAATTACATGTTTATTTTGTCAAAAGAAAATTGAAATTATATCAAATGATTATAATATCAAGTGAACGTTATAACAAAATAAATTTTATGAAATGAAATTAAGAGGATAGTCTACCTGCTCTTTCTCCATACAAACGTAACGGTTCGAATGTTTCCTTCCTGGTTAAAGAAATTAAAGCAAAAATGTTTATGCCATAAAACCTATATCTGCCATGACCATATTCACCATGCCCCGACGTTTTAGTTTTACTTATTTTCTAATTAGAATAGAGATTAAATTTAGAAAAAATTGAATATGAAAAAGAAATCAAAACGTAGGGGCATGGAAATGGCAGGTATAGGTTTTATGACATAAACATATTTGCTCTAATGTATTTATCCAGAGAGGAAACAGTCGACTACCTACGTTTGTAAGTATAAAGAGCAGGTAAACTTCCCCTTAAGTCTTATTCCAGAAAACATTTACCTCTAAATAAAGTTTTATTTCAATCGCTCCAGTCCATTACACACTCCGCACTTGCAATGCATTGAGTCAATAAGATCGACCTGTAATAAACCTAATTGGATTGTTCCCGTTCGTATCGAGTGCTTACTCCTCTCGTGATCGATGACAGGAAGCTTTGTGAGTTAGGTGTTCGCTTTTTATTTAAGTGTGACTAATTGGATTAAGTGTTAAAGGTGAATCAGGTCACATCTAAATGAGACCAAATTCGTCGCACTTAAATGGGCCTACTAGCTGTTTACGAACGAACGTAAGCTTCGATGTTTTTTCTCAGAAGTTTCACAATTAGCACGTTAGGAATTTTAAATTTCTTCGGTCACATATTAGGTTGTAGATAAGGTCACTTAAGTTGTAGGAAAGGTTACAAAAGTTGTAGGAAAGGTCACAAAAGTTGTAGAAAAGGTCACAAAAGTTGTAGGAAAAGTCACTTAAATTGTAAGAAAAACATATGTTAAAGGAAAGGTAATAAAAGTTGTAGAAAAGGCCACATAAGTTGTAGAAAAGGCCACATAAGTTGTAGGAAATGTAGGAAATTTGACACATGACTCGTCAATACCAGTTTTCAGAACACAACCAACTTCGCATACTATGTCGGACCCTATTGTCAACGACCAGCTTTAGAAAAGTATAATAATTGCATCCAAAAACGTTTCAACGTTTGATGTAAATACCGGAGTAACTCGTGTGAAGTCCCGACCGAGCGATAAAAGCATTAAATATTTGACGCGTTGTTACGCTGACCTAACTTTAATATGTACACCACAAAATGACTAGTATAAAAAAACCTAAATTAAGTTTTGTCGGAAATGTAGGAAATTTGATACACGACTTGCCAAAGGCAGTTTTCAGAAAGAACCAAGTTTTCATACTATGTCGAATCGAAACTTGTTGATAACGACAACGACCTATAGAAAAGTATAATAATTGAAATATTTTAAAGAAACAATACTTCTGCAAAAACACAACGCACGATAGACGCAGGGCTGGATTCGAACCCGCATCTTACTCAAGCCGGGAGCACGACTTGACCAATTAGTCTACCGGCATCGGTGACTCATATTTTCGCTGTATTTTCGCAAGTATTGCTTCATCTATTACAACTTAGGCATATTTTGCGGCACCCCTTTCTATGAAAGCCCAGTGCAGGCTTAAAAGCACTTAAAATAGAATATTTTGTACCTACCTATAATAATTGCATCCAAAAACGGTAAAACGTTTGATGTAAATACCGGAGTTAGTATTATGTGATCTGTGACCGGAGTAACTCGTGTGAAGTCCCGACCGAGCGATAAAAGCATTAAATATTTAACGCGCCAGCTTTGAATAAATTTTGTATCCGATTCTTTGTTGGAGCCTCGTACGGCTTTTTGACCGAATTGCTGGCTGGAAATTGTTGTTACTTTGGACTGAGGTTTTATTGGTTTCTATAGAGATTTATTTGGAAAATGGGGTTGGAATTATAATAGGTATTATTATACTAGCTGGGTCCCGATCCGTCGGGAATATCTGGATAAAAAGTAGCCTATGTCTCCAGCTAGGAGACCTAAGCTCCCTCCCTCGGCTGTGTCTTCTAGGTAGGGTTGCCAACCGTACTATAATATATAGTATTGTACTATATTTCAGCTCAGCGTACTATATACTTTTGAAAGCACATATAGTACGCAAAAATACTATATTTCTGGCATAATTTGTAAAAAGTTGTTTCTATTATAAATTCCTCCTCTCTGCATTTACAGAGGACTGTTTTCTACGAGTATGTAGAGGGAAAAAAAGAAAAGCCATAAAAAAGGTGCTCATAATTTAAAGATTGAATGTCGGGAACATTTTTTTTTATATTCAAGAAAGAAAGAGTATTTGAAAGTGTGAAAAAAAGGTTAAGTGGAAAAAATACGTATTTTTTCGAAATATTCTACAAAACACCGCTCTAATTTTTGTACTCTATTTTTTTGGGTCGTACTATATTTTTTAGCCACAAGTACTATATTTTTCGAAAAAACTGTTGGCAACCCTACTTCCAGGTCTCCAGCTATCTGAATTCCAGGTGGTGGTTTTTGCGTGAAGGAGTATCAAAGTCACCTACAGACTTGAAAACTTTCGCGTTTATAATAATAGTAGGATAATGGGAAATAGCATAGGGTAGTATAAAGAAATAAATATTTAAAAAAAAATAGGATAGGATAATACTATAGGTAGTAGCTGTGTCCGGTGGTTTCACCCGACTAAGTCTCGATCCCGTGAGAATTTCGTACTATAGATACTTGACAACGGATGTACCTACTTTTTTTTTCTCTCAAATATACAAGAACTAAAAACACACATTTCTGGTCTTTCATCATAAATACTTGTCCTCGGCGGGAACCGACCCCGCAACCTTCTGCATTGCAACTGGGGGTTCGCCCGACCCGCCACAGATACCTACATAGTCTAACTTTTCTGTGAGCGAGCTCCAAACGACGTATTAGGTAATAAATCAATCATGCGATATGACGTGATGTAACAGAAAATTGATCAAATACATGAGGTGGATGATTGATGCGCAGGTTGCGGGTTCGATTCCCACCTTCGAATAAATATTTATTTTAACGATCGATAGGTAAGAACCGAGTAAAAACGTTGAAACTGTAAATCTTTCAGAAGATATTATTTTCTAGGCAAATGCGAAATCCAAGGCTTCTGATATTACTAGCTGCGCCTCGCAGTTTTACCCCTTAAGGTCCCGATATAATAATATATGGCAATAAAATCTAGCCCCAAACTAAGCACTAAGCTTGTACTATGGGTACTAGACAACGGATATACCTACTACATATTACACTTTTGTTTTGTAAATACATACATTATGATATATAGAAAACAGCCAGACCAGAAACAAATATTTATTTCTAAGCATAAACTTGCACCCGGCGAGAATCGAACCCGCAACCTTCTGGATTGCAGTCGAGCCTTTCACCGACGTGCCACAGAGGTTGTCAAATCGTGGCGATTCGTGGATATTATGGGTATCTGTGATTAAAAGTACAGGCTATGTTAAAAGCTTAAGAGGAAAGACTACCTACTCTTTTGTCCATACGAACTTTACAAATATAGACTGTTTCCTGTCTGGATAAAAACATTTTAGCTACTTTTTACCCATGCCTTTTACCTAAGTGATTAGCAAACATACTCACTGACTCTAAAACTGTCACATTTATGATATTAGTAGATGAATATAATTATTTCATTTCCAATCTGAAATGGCAGAGAATACGAAATCGGATCCAACTTTACAGAAAGTACTCGATAATTTAATATTCTGCACAAACTTTTGAAAAAAAAACATGAAAGAAGATTTTATATTGAATTTTTATAACACGTTCGTAAGTTGAATATAAATAGAGGATTTCTTTAAGGCGTCTTACACACTAGCGGTTAACCGCGTGGCCGGCTAACCGCGCGTCTAGCCGCTTTTAGATTTTACTATGCAACCGCTTAGTGATCGTAAACATGCTTCACCGCCAAAAAAATAAGTTTAGGTATGTATTTATGGCCCTTGGTTGACCATAAATAAATAAAGTATCCTACTTATATTATAAGCATTCTCTTAGGAGAGCTGCCAGAGCGAATGGTTCTACTGTACGCTGACTTAGTGGCAGTTTTATAGGTATTGTGTTTTAATCGTGTTATATGTGTTTCGTGCTGTGTTTTGTTTGTTTAATTGTTTTTAGGTTGTATAATTTTAATTTTCTCTGAGTAAATTTTGTTTTAATGTTGTTAATTTAATGAAATGTAAATAAATCGGTTTAGGGTAGGAAATAATAATAATTAGAGATGGGCCGACTAGTCGCCGACTAGTCGGGAAAGCCGACTAGTCGGCAGTTTAACCGACTAGTCGGCAGGTGCCGACCAGTCGGCAAATTATGCCGACTAGTCGTCAACTAACAATTATGCAATCAAACCAATATTTATTTAATTAGTAGTACAGTTTAGAAGGTGGGTAGTCAGAAATACATAAACAAAACACGTCATAGCTTACATACATCATCTAAATATCCAAAATGTCATAACTATGCCTCAGCGCCTCAGCTCCATTTTTTTTCCCAACTTTTATTTTTATTCCAACTTTTTTTTGGAAGTTTCACTATAGCTTTCGAAGTGGAAATATATCAAAAAATAGCAACAATCGGCGAGTGATCATGATTAACCCAAAAATCTCGGAATTATAATGATTATATATAGATGTTTTCGCTTGCAGGAAGTTTGAATAAAAAATCCGAATGTATAGTTCTTCATTTGTTTACTTCCTTAATATATCAATTTAGTTCACAATAATGTTGACTTGATGAAGGTTCTAGTTGGAGTGAATTAATATGACAGTTAGTAACAAAAGTAAGAGAAGCACAACGCGCGTACGATTGCTGTGATAAAACCTGAAGGCGTAAACATACTGCCCCCGTTGAAAGGCTTCGGCTTTCAACCTTACAAATCTTCTTCAGTAGGAAGAGCACACAAACGGACGAGAGGGCGACGGATGATTCCTCTGGATGTTTTCAAATCAGCAACGCGAGGTATTCCATCTTTGGGTCCGTAGAACAATTTAGAGATGCGTCCAAGCCTCCAGCATAGAGGGGGAACGTTATCTTCTTGAATTAGCACCAAATCTCCTACTTTAGGTCTTGAAGAATCGGTCTTCCATTTGTGGCGATGCTGTAATTCTGCGATATACTCGTGTTGCCATCGTTTCCAAAAATGTTGATATATCTGTTGAAGTCGCTCATAACGTCGAAGATTGTTAGGAATGCGATCTTCTAAATTCGGTTCTGGTAGAGCGCTGAGAGCACGACCAATGAGAAAATTCCCGGGAGTTAAACAAAGGAGGTCATCGGGGGAAGAGGATAGCGGACACAATGGACGGCTGTTTAATATTGACTCTACATGTGAGAAAAGGGTGGATAATTCTTCGAAGGTCAAATGTGAATTACCCATCACACGTTTGATATGAAATTTGGCACTCTTGACTGCACTTTCAAAGATTCCGCCGAAGTGAGGAGCGCGCGCGGGAGAAAAATTAAACTTGATCCCTTCTTCACTTGCGAAATCAGACAGAACATTAGCGTTTTTCTTAAAGAAATGACTGATTTCTTTAGCCCCAGCTACAATATTGCATCCGTTGTCAGAAAAAACCACGGTGGGACGACCGCGACGTGCTACAAATCTGCGAAATGTCATGAGGAATCCGTCCTTTGTTAAATTTGAACAAGCTTCCAAATGCACGCATTTATAGCGGACACAAACAAAAATCATTAGGTAGCACTTTTCGAGCCTAGCACCCCTTCCCTTCTTATTTAAAATCATAAATGCGCCAGTAAAATCTAATCCAACTGATTGAAACGGAAAGCTTGGCGTGACGCGTTCGGCGGGCAAATCACCCATCTTTGGTTGCAAGGTCTTTCCTTGCAATCGTCTACATATAAAACAATTACGAAACGTACGTCGAGCCAATAATCTACCGTTTATAGGCCACAAATATTCACGAATCGTTGCTAATAACAATTGTGGACCGGCATGCAATTTATTTTTGTGTTCGTACTCGAAAATCATTTTAGTAAAATGGTGATTAGAATGCAATAAAATTGGATGCTTCTTGTCGTAACCAAAATCAGAGGCATCCAAACGACCACCAACTCGAATAACATTGTCTTCACTATAAAATGGACTCAGAGACAAAAGCTGAGACCTAGGACTTAATGGTCTTTTCTTCGCTAGCAATTCAAATTCAACTGGGAATGACTCCTGTTGGGCTAATCGGCATAAAGCTAGAAAAGAATCACTCAATTCATCGACAGAGAGATAACCATCAAGTCGAGAGTTGGGGTTTCTTGAATTGTGTAAAAATCTTATAACGTAAGCAAATGTTCTTTTTAATCTATTTAGGCTAGAATATTTTCTAAATTGTAGAGAACATTCATCATTAGTTGTTAAGTAGGCTATAGTTGTTGGTTTAGTTATAGGTTTAGTTTCTGGCAAATTATTTATAATATCTATTTTATCATTTAGTATGGGCCACGTATCTTGTGGCTTGGATAAGTAAGGTGGGCCTGACCACCACAAATCAGTATTACTTAGTTGTTCAGGGCTAATGCCTCTAGAAATTAGATCAGCCGGGTTAGCAGATGTCGGCACATAACGCCACGAAGAAGAATCTGTCAGCTCACTAATTTCTACCACCCTATTTGCAACAAATGTCTTAAGATTTTGAAAACTACTACGGAGCCATGCAAGTACAATAGTGGAGTCACACCAATGCACTTCCTCCTGAATATGGTATCGTAGCGATTCCCTTGCAGCCTTACATAATTTAGCTGCCTGCAAAGCGGCACAAAGCTCAAGTCGGGGAATCGTGGTAGCTTTAATTGGAGCTACTTTAGATTTGGAACAAAGCAGTCTCACCGTAACTTCGTTATTGGAATTCACAGATCGCAAATAGATACAGGCACCTAGTCCCTTCTGGGACGCATCACTGTATGCATGTAGAGCTACGGATATAGGCTCATCGCAAAGCACACGACGAGGTATTTCGAGCTTCAAAGACTCGACACAGCTGAGACAAACTTGTTCCAATCCTTTTTAATATCATCGGGAACGGGATCGTCCCAGGACAGCTGATGCATCCACAACTGCTGCAATAACATTTTGGCTCTAATTACGCAAGGGCTCAACAATCCTAAAGGATCAAAAATAGTAAACAAGGATGAAAGAATGGAGCGCTTCGTTACGACATTGTGGTCTGCTGGGAGTGGAACCTTAAATGGAAAATGAAGTTGATCATTATTGGGATTCCAGCCCATGCCTAGAGTAGAAGTAGACTCACTCACCATCAAATGGTCTTCTGATTTATTAGCAACAGCCTTTAGTAAAGCTGATGAGTTAGATTTGAATTTTCTCAAATTTAGGCAACCCTTTAAGAGAGCATCAGTCACGGATTGCTGAATATCAATCAATGTATTTTCATCATCGGACCCGGTTATCAAATCGTCCACAAAGAAATCGCGTTGTATGATTTCCTTGATAGAGGGATCTTGACATTCTTCTCCTAGTTGCCATAGACAACGTGTACTTAAATAACTAGAACTTGCCATTCCGTAAGTAATAGTATTTAAGCGTAACGTTCTAATAGGACTCGACTCGTCTTCTCTCCATAATATTAGCTGCAGATCTCGATCCTGCTCATGAATGAGTGTTTGGCGATACAATTTCTCGACGTCACCACAGAGTAGGTATTTATATTGGCGAGCTCTGATGAGAATGGAGAAGAGAGAATCCTGAATATTGGGACCAACTAGAAGCATGTCATTTATAGAATATCCAGATGTCGATTTCGCGGACCCATCGAATACGACTCTAATTTTGGTAGACTCGCTACTGTCCTTAAATACAGCATGATGACTGAGAAAGTACGAATTATTCGGTATAGGTACTAAAGATTCTGACAAATGCCCTAGATCGGCATACTCTCGTATAAATTCAACATATTGTTGTTTGACGATTGGTTGTCTTTTGAATCGCCTTTCTAAACTTAGGAATTTATTCTTTGCTTGGGTATAGGAATCGCCGAGACAATCGGGCGAATCTTTTAGAGGCAGTCCTACCGAGAATCTACCTGAATCTAGGCGAAAGGTGCGTGATAAAAAATTCAACTCGCATGCCTTCTCGCTCTCACTAAATTTCGACTTTAGGGGAACTTCCTCCAGCTCCCAAAACTTAGTGAGTTCCTTATGGATGTTGATATCGTCATCACTCGATGATAGGTTAGCAGTGATGGCATGATTGCATTGCACTTTGTTATACGATATACTTGCAATTATAGGACCTGAAATTATCCAACCAAACTGGGAGCTTATTAACTTCGGATTGTAGGAACCGAGAGAACGCTGCTCGCGGCCAATCACATCCCAGAATAAATCGGCGCCAATTAGGACATCTGTCGACGCTGGTTGGTGAAACATTGGGTCTGCAAGTTTAAAACCTTTAGGTATTTCTAATACATCTTTATCGATGGCAAATTTCGGAATACGACCAGTCAATTTAGGGAGCACAAGAAAACCTGACGTGACCTTAAACGAATTCACTAAAGAATTAAGTTGAGCCACACAAGCTTCAGTGACCTGAGCGGTCGGATGATTGCCGATACCCATGACATTTACATTACAATTGGAGGTGGAATGTAACGACAGCCTATCCTTTAGAGACTGCGTTATAAAAGAAGACTGACTTCCGCAGTCTAATAGGGCACGAACCTTTTCGGCCTGGTTCGTCCGAGGATTGGTCACCTCAATAAAAGCGGTTGATAGAAGAACCTGCTTCGAATTTTGTTTCGAAAAATTAGCCATAATATCGTCAGTGTTTTCAGCCAAGGCCGTCGAAACACTGGAAGAAGAAGAAATCTTAGTATTGTCTATTTTGCACGTTAGACGATTATGTCCTCTTTTTTTACAAATTGAACATGGTCCTAGACGACAGGACGAGAAATTGTGACCTGCTCGTAAACAGTTCACGCAAATATTGAGCCTATGTACATCGGCTATGCGCTCGTCTACTGACTTAGAATTAAAAGTAGGACAGTCATAAATGCGGTGTTTATCATCTTTACAAACAACACAAGCAAAATTATTATTCGTGGCTTGCATTTCAGAGCAAGCGAATGATTTAACTTTAGTTATAGGTGCTGATGCAGCTTTAACAGCAGGTTGGAAATTAGATTTTGTAGAATTTCGATTTATTGACTCGAGTACGTCGGCACGATCCGTCAAACATTTATAAAATAATTCTAAAGTAGGTACCTCATCCGAAGCGCCACGACTTTCCTCCCACTTCAACAGGGTATGGTTGTCTAATTTAGTTGCCATTATATGAATGATCAAAACGTCCCATTTGTCCGTGGGTAGTCCTAAGCTGGAAAGTGCACGCAGATTTTTAGAGATGTGGTCTACCATAAATCGCAATGAACCATGAGACTCACGGTTCGCCTGTTGAATATTCATTAAGGAATTCAAATGGTGATTAATCAACTGACGTTTGTTGTCATAGCGATCACATAATATTTTCCATGCTGCTAAATAGTTAGAATCGGAGACTTCAAAATTAGAAATAATGCGGGCTGCATCACCCGTTAAATAAGAAATTAGATAATGAAATTTGTGTATCGAGGCTATACGCTCATTCTTGTGAATAAGAGATTCAAATGTATCACGGAATTCGAGCCACCTGAAGTAAGATCCATCAAACTTTGCAATTTGTATCTGAGGCAATTTAAATCCTACCGGGCTATGATGTTCGACATTGCACTGAGCTGATGTCGTCGAATGACTCGCATTTAAATCTTTGTAAATACTTTCATCATGTTTATTTGGATTAAATTTCTGAATTAGGCACTGAGCAGAAGCAATGTTAGTGATAAATAGCTGCTCAATGTCATCTCGTTCATCAACTTCAGCCGATAAATTATTGGGATTCGCTATATCAATCTGATTTTGCAAATCATCGTATCGATTGGAAAGAGACTCAAATTTACCAAGTTTAAGTGTTAATTCGGCTAACTCAATTGAAGTTAACGTTGCCTTAGAATTGACACTACTTAGATAATTCTTAAATTTGGTAATTTGGCCCTTTATTGAGCTACGTTTAGTGAAAAGATCAAGTAAAACTTGTGATACTTGTAACGGTAAATCTTTTGCACTAGTTTCACCACCCATTCTTTTTACAAAATATATAATATGTTGGTTTTACTTGGAATTTACGGGGTAAATATCGTGAAACTTCGTACAAGATTCAACGCAATTCGTTTTGCAAATGATTAAATTAAAATAATGAAAATCGCTCACGCTCCTCGTCTTGGCGTCACCTTAGTTCTGCACTGGCCTGCACTGGACTCGCTGTTCCAAGATGCTGGACTGGTATTCGTATGTAATTATCACTTACAGGAACCGTATGCGAAACGCCATTCACTGAAATGTTCGGCAAATAAAGTTGAATAAAAGGCATATAAATACCTTGCAAAGGTTTTAGGGAAGATAATTATAGTGACGTAAATACATCCAACTAGTGAATTATTACTTTACTTTAATGTAAATCGTTTTAATATCGTATAAAACCGTAATTGCAAAAATATTTTATTTTATTAAAACGATGTGGGTAGATATGCGGATGAGAATTATCTTGTATTTTTTCGCAATTTTAGTTATTAATTTAGTTCAAAATCTTAATATTTTTATAGAATTAGGTAAATGAAGACTGTATCTTTGTGATTATCACAAGTATGAGTACAATAACAACTGCAAAATAGTGATAATGATTGGAATGTTAGGTAGGTAGTAGGGTTGACGGAATCAGTATTCGGAAGGGAAACTTATCTGCATTGGCCTGTGCTGCGGTCCGTTCAAATTAATCAATGATCGTCCGGCGTTGACTGCAATGGATATGTTTCAATAATATAGCTTCAAGATCTCCGTAATTAATAATCTTCTTTGGGACGGCGGATGACTGCGGCGAGAATCGTCTTCGTCGATATTGTTCAGCTTACGTCGTCCAATTTCTTGTTGTTTTCCAAAGATTACAGTCCTGTCACGGTCGCCAGATGTTTTCGCTTGCAGGAAGTTTGAATAAAAAATCCGAATGTATAGTTCTTCATTTGTTTACTTCCTTAATATATCAATTTAGTTCACAATAATGTTGACTTGATGAAGGTTCTAGTTGGAGTGAATTAATATGACAGTTAGTAACAAAAGTAAGAGAAGCACAACGCGCGTACGATTGCTGTGATAAAACCTGAAGGCGTAAACAATAATGATGATGCATTGCCGACTAGTCGGCCGACTAGTCGGCAGTTTTGGAACCGACTAGTCTAGTCTGCTAGTCTGCTAGTCGGCAGAAGCCCTAGTCGGCCCATCTCTAATAATAATTAGAATATAAATGTATAAACAATAAAACATAACAAAAAATGTAAAAAAAAAAATGTAGAAATGAAAATAAAAGGGGAAAAAGGAAAAAAAAAACTATCTTTTCACTTGTTGGAATAGGGGAAATAATAGATAAGTTACTTTTAATGTAGTTTTTAACTTGTAGATTTATTTTGTTTTTTGTTTGTGTGCGTTTATAGATGTTTAGTTTATAGTTTAAGTTTAATTATAATAGGTTTAACCGCTACATCTTTGAAAGTGGCGATAATTTATTTGATGTCTTCGGGGAAAAAAAAACTTATATTATAAACTAACGCGTCCCGCGGTTTGACCCGCGTAAGTCCCGATCCTGTGGGAATATCGTGATCAAAAGGAGCCTTTGTTACTCAAGGTTAATATAGCTTTCTAATGGTGGAAGAATTTTTGAAATCGGTCTAGTAGTTTTTGAGTTTATTCATAACAAACATACAGCGGCACACACACACACACACAAAAATACAAATCTTTCCACTTTATAATATTAGTACCTATAGATTATTACTCCTTCACGCAAAAACTACTGAACCGATTGCGATGAAACTTGGTTGGTATGCAGATAGAGCCCAGTTAGAAGTTCACGTGAGTTAAAAGTTGTTTAAGTAATCGGGCTACTGGAGCCCTGGATTTGGATTAGGCTTTACATTGGTTCCCGATATTTCTACACTATCGGGACTTACGCGGGTGTAATCGCAGGGCACTGCTATTATTAGTCTACATTATAGACTATTTAATAGACCAGACGCGTTAGGCGGCTGGCCGCTTAAATGAAACGCCTATAGGCGACCCCCATGGGCTGAAAGCGGTAGAGGTATTATAAGGGTATTGTACCGGTATAGAATTACGGTACCGTTTTGATTTAAAAGAAAACAATAACGTTTGAGTATTTCGGTAGAGGTAGCGTACCTATATATTTTACGGTAGGTAGCGTTATTTTTCGGTACCTTCTTTTTAAGGTATCGAAATTAAAAGGTATGACGTCATATCGATAACCGTTTCAACCCATATTTTTTCGGTTATTAAGCCCCTGCCACCCGCTAGTGCGTAGGAGTCCTAAGGGAGTAGGTAAAGAGAAAACGGATAGGAAATCTACCGATATTAGTTTGAAATCTTCTTTTTATTATTTACGTAAGTAGGTAAAGGTATTGGTACGGCTCACTAAGTGTTAGAGTTTTCAGGTCGCCATCTTGACCTATCAACTGCTATCAGAGATAACAATCGGGACAAACTGCTTAACATGCCTTTCGAAGCACGGAGAATTAGATAGGTAATATTTTACAACACATAAGTAAATAAATAAAATAAATAAATATTGTACGACGTTACACACACCACAATCTAGCATCAAACTGAGCTCTAGGCTTGTACTATGGCTACTAGATAACGGACATATCATACTTTTTGGTGAAACATACGATACATAGAAACATACTATACCTACATAGAAATTACCCAGACCAGAAACAAATATTTATATTTTAAGCATATATACTTTCACCCAGCAGGATTCGAACCCGTAAACTTCTGCATTACAGTCGGGCCGTCGCCCGCATCGGCCCCCATACTTGCAAGCTTTTCCATCCAATCTAGTCGTAAGTTTTAAGCGTTGTTGTGTTACTATGTTACTCCTCGATGATGTAACTTTCTTTTGGTGACAGGATTTTTTTAAATCGGTCCAGTAGTTTTTGAGCTTATTTATTACAAACATACAAACACACACAAGCACACACACACACAAATACAAATCTTTCCTCTTTATAATAATTAGTGTAGACTAGTGTAGATGTAGATATTATCTAAAGCGGTAAAAAGGTCCCGTTTTCACCCTTTGGGTGCGGAACCCTAAATACTCTAATGTCATCGTCTATTGAATATTGGTGAACTGGGTCACGGTCACTTGGATATCTTCGTTACCCACTTGTTACCAAGGATAAATAAATAAATATAGCAGAGTGATACACATAGCGCCATCTACCCCCAAATTAAGCACTAGGCTTGTACTATGGGTACTAGACAACGGATATACTGCATTTTTTTTTGGAAAACATTTGATAGGTATACACACATGATAATATGATACCTACATGGAAAACACCGACACAAGAAACAAACATTTATAGTCAGCATAAAATATATTTGTGCCCGACAGGAAAGGAACCCACCCGCCGCCACACAGTCGGGGTTTCGCCCGACACGCCACTGAGGAAATAGTTGAATACCTAAGTCTCAATCACGGGTCCATATTGGCTCACATAAAATTTTAAGTCCTATTGTTTGTCTTACTACCGATTTGAATTCATAATAATCACTCTTCATAATTTGTGAAATTATAAATGGTTTTTGACTTGTGTTCTGGCGATCTTCTTTTTGAAACGGAGTTAACTCATAATGTAATTATATTTTCTATTCTATTATTATATTTCTTTTTAGAAATTACTCTTTAGTTAATAATGTTGTAATAAAAACACTTATGATTAAGATATATCAGGTTTTTTTTATTTATAGTAATTAGGCGCTTTGGCGACCGCTGCCGCGGCACGCTCGCTACGCTCGCTCGCCAAAGCGCTGCGCGTAATCATGTTCTTACATTAACCTAACCTATCCGAGTCGGTGTGCTCCGTATATTTAATTTCAAAATTCAAGTAAGATGACAATAGTAGTTTTATGACAGTAATAGTTTTTATTTATAACATGATAAAGATGACAGTAATAGTTTTTATTTATAGTAATTAGGCGCTTTGGCGACCGCTGCCGCGGCACGCTCGCTACGCTCGCTCGCCAAAGCGCTGCGCGTAATCATGTTCTTACATTAACCTAACCTATCCGAGTCGGTGTGCTCCGTATATTTTATTTCAAAATTCAAGTAAGATGACAATAGTAGGTGAAACAAATGTATGAATAAAGATATTATGATTTTCAATAATTATGCATAAAACACTTATGATTAAGAAATTTATAAAAATGAATATTAGAATAAAACACATGTATGAATATCAAAGTTATTTATTGGAATGATTATGAGTTTCGAGCATTATGATAAACAAATATATTAAAACAAATATTAGTAAAATGAAGTGTATGAATAGTGATATTATGAATTTCAATTATTATATATTTTAATATTTAGTTTTTAAATTTTTAAAAAAGAATGATCATTATGATTATAAATGGTATGTGAAACATTTTCGGACCTCCGATGATAGGAGTTAAAATTTTATGTAAGACGATCCGCCCCCCTCAATCACGCTGGAATATGGGTAAAAAGTAGCTTATGTGTTAAAGCTACTTCTTACCCATATTCCATTAGCCATTCCATTGGCTCCTTCCCCGACCCCCAAAGTCTTTTGTTCTCGAAAAATAAATTTTCATACATTAGTTCCCTCTACCCCCAAAACAATTAAAATAAAAATACAAAATTTTATTTTTTGTTCCCAACACCGCCAAGCACAATTTTAGGTATGGTTAGCAAGAAAAGTTTCTGAATTAAAGATTATAGTTGTTGGACTAAAATTATTTATTTTGTAGATAGGTGCCTATATACATACAGTGTTCAGTACAGTACAGTACAGTTATCATGTAAAACAATCACAGATAAATCAATCAAACTTAATAAAAACTAAATAAAAAAATAGACTTATCTAAAGTTAAAACCATTAAAATAATGACTTATTAAAAATTTAGTATGGTTTAATAAGGTATTAAAAATAAATTTATTTGCTATGGTTTAATTACATATTAATAAATCTGAAAAAAGATGTAGTACTAGAGAGAGGTTGCATCCTTCTCCGATCCGGAAGTAACATTGTGATCGGGACTTAAAAGCGGGTGAAGCCGCGGGGCGCTGTTAGTAGGTAGGTAGTTAGGTACTCGTATAATGAATGAACAGTAAGATCTTGAATCTTGTTTATAGGAAGAAGAAGGAATAGATTACATTTTGAAACATTCGAACTGTTGATCCAATCGCTCACTGTCAATGCTTGCATTTACACTGTAATTTTTAAGACGTAGCGATTTTCATACAGTAAGAGCTCGTTCCCACTTGTCGGGTGTCGGATCCGATTACACACACGATTAATAATCGGTTGTCGGCCACGGTCGAAGCTAGTGCCAATTTTAAGCATTCTACGCGAAGCGATTGTGCACGATGGACGACGACGAATTTATTGTTGTGATGTATTATTATTTAAGAAGAAAAAGAAAAAAGACAGTCAAGGAAAGAAAATATTGGGTGCACCCAATCCTGAGAAAAAGATTTAGTTTGGGAACATTTCAGAATTTATTAACAGAATTGAGGAGTGACGAAATTAAGTTTTTCAATTATTTTAGAATGTCGATAACTACATTCAACTATCTATTGGCTAAAATATCAGTGAGCATAAACTAACAAAATACAAGATTTAGAGACCGACATCAGACGAATGTGAACAGCGCCATTCTTTATCATAGGCGAGCGAGATCCGACACGATTTTTTTCCGGGCGTAGAGGGCTGGCAAAACACCCGACATTTCTTGTCGGAACCGACAAAAAATCGGTTTCCGATAAGTGTGAATAGCTTCATATGTAATGTTCTGCCACTATAACCTCCGTTTAATATACGGATCCGACACCCGACAAGTGGGAACGAGCAGTCACATATACGCAAATGGCCTCACTACGCGGGATGCCAAAGATCGCGCGAAGTGGAGACGCAAAAGTTGGAACGCGGATCCCGGGCTCCCGAGAGGGATGCTACCGGGAACTTCGTGAGGATGATGATGGTGACCCTCAAAAAATGTCCGAGCGTCGTTCTACATACCTTTTAAAATGACATTTGCTCGAATTTAGACTTTATCCTACTTGCATAGTCAAAGTCATCAAAGTCGCTCGAACGAATTAAACAAAAACTCTGCGCACGTGACAGCGTGCGTCGAGTTTTTTTTTTCAATTTGTGATTCTATAGGTATTGTAACTCAATGATGGTAGCCCATGGAAAAGCAACATACTATATTCTCCCTAAACTTTTTAAATTCACACGATTTGTTAACATAGTTACTGTCCCCTCGCGACCAAGACCATTGTAACAGGGTTGAAACGTCGAGGTAAGAAAATAAATAACAATACGCGATTAAGACCCGGGAAAATGTAACTATATTCTCGCTTCCTCTCATCCCCCACACCACCGGAACATGCAGACATTACATCAGTTATCCAAGTACTCGTGTAAGCCCTCGGGGTTTCCATCTCTAAACACCCCTTCACAATGTTCCCTAAGAAACCCCTAAGGGTTTGTTCACATTAATCTTGACTCTGAATCCTTGGCTCTGTCTAATGTCTTGTGTCAGTATGAAAGAATCTTATCTATTTATTTCATGTGATGTTGGAAATATTTTAGGAGATATGCATCATCAAAAATTCTCCCATGACGGGATTCGAACCTGCGCCCTTTGTTTTCCGGGCGACTGCGCCGATGTGATCATGTGATGTTTATAATCATCTACACTAGTCTACATCTACACTAATATTTTAAAGAGGAAATATTTGTATTTTTGTGTGTATGTGAGTCTGTATGTTTGTAATGAATAAACTCAAAAGCTACTGGCCCGATTTAAAAAAAAATTGCACCATTAAACATAAACATAAACATAAACATAAAATAACTTTATTAAATAGTCCACAATTACAAAGATGCTTAACTATGACATCTACACTAGGCTAAGTGCCGGTATCGTAGACATCGGTGATTCATTGAATTAAAGATATCGGACAATTTGAGCTTAAATTAGGCTTCATGTCTAAAAGTAATAAAGTATCTTAGCAATTACTAACTAATTATACGTGATAAAAACATATACAGTACCCAGATATAAGCAACATTACAATATCACAAACACAGAACCCAAACACAACCAAGATTCCATCCTCCAGTCTCATAAGAGCGTGTGTACCTACCCATCAAATTTTTAGACCAAGCGCTTTAAAAAGGCCTCAGTCCTCTCGAATGTCCAGCTACCAATAAGATCCATTACTTTGAGCCTGGCATCCCGAGTCGAACAGAAGCTTTTAAGGTCTGGGAGTTCTTTAGTCATTTTAAGAAATAGATAGGGAAAAGCGCGAGCCGGAAAACGCATAGAAAACACTGTCCTACCACTGGGGCCAGCATAGCTGTACCAGCGTCTCTTTGTCACGTCAATTAAATCAGGGTTCTGAAGCACTTGTTTATGCATTGCTGTAACTGCTTTAAGCAAATACAGACGTCGGACGCTAAGAACCCCGGCTTCCGCATAGACCGCAGATGTGGGATAAAGGTAGTCTCTTCTTAGCATTACCTTGAGTACTGCTCTTTGTGCTCTCTTAAGAGTTATAAGATGCGAAGCTGCAGCGCTACCCCAAACATCTATACAGTACGTAAGAAGTGACTGACATAAGGCAGTATATACAGAGAATAAAAGTTCCCTATCAGCTACATCCCGAAGATTACCCAGTACATAAATTAACTTTCGCACTCTTTTAGCTAAAGCAGCAATATGAGATTTAAATGTCAGATTCTCATCTAACAATATTCCTAAATACTTTATACTTGTAGTTCTTTCTATATGACTAGAAAGTTACATTCACCGTGAGGAACATAGACTACTTTTGATCCCGATATTCCCACGGGATCGGGACTTACGCGGGTGAAACCGCGTTACGCAGCTATAATGTATGTTTATAAATAAGTAAATTTATTCTATGAATATTACACAGAGCGCCCATACAGCCCCGTTAGGGGCCCTATTCTGAAAAACTGAGAATCCATGTCGGACGCATCGAAAATTGTTGATTATTTCATAACGGAATGCCGTAGAACTTTTTTTTGTGTACAGATTGTAGGCGACATTGTTTTCGATATTTTAGTGCAGTTTCCATATAAATATGTCGAAACGTATTGAAGCCTATCGACATTTTAGCCAAATCAGACATTTTTTGTCTAAAATTTGGATAGGCTTTGCACCAATAGGAGGTTCTTGTCTTAAAACTACACCAAAATGTAGGAAACAATGTCACCTACAATCTGTGCACAAAAAAAAGTTCTAATCAACAGAAGAAATAATCAACAATTTTCGATGAGCCCGACAGGGATTTTCAGGTTTAAGGTCGTTGGCGTTAATACTCCTCTTAAGGTGGCAACGGATATAATCATTATATTTATCTTTAGTAAGATATTGGTCAAACGCACATTTATCGTTTACCGTGTATCGAGTCCGCTCGGTGCTACGACTTAACCCAGTAGATGTTACCGAAACCTCCCACCAGGTGATTACTCATTTAGCACCACCCACTGGGCACGCTAAATCCTTCGACCGCGAGCAATTCGAACCTCCAAAAATATTTTCAAACATATTTCATATTCTAGCTCAAATCTGGGTTACGGGCATGCATCACAATAAAAAATTTACAAGGCTGTGTCGTTCTACTGTTTTCCCTGGTGTAACAGAAATAATAATAAAAATCCCGTGTAATTTGGACAGGTTTCACGCTACTTCCGCTGTTTTTTGGCGTATTTTTGTGTAATCTTCAGTCCTCTAAATGTAAAGATTATTGATAGGTACGCAGATCCACTTTAAGGCAGTAAACTATATTAGATATCATTAAATACTATAAAATTGGTAAAAACGTAGGTAATTTAAATAAAGATATTAAAAATAATATTACTAAAATTTAATTTAATCGAATAAAACAACCATTAAAAATAAAATTTACGAAAATGAAATAGGTGATAAGTAATGTAGCCACTGAAGCCTTCCCATCGCGTTTTCATCATCTCCTAGGGTCACATAGGGCAACCGGTGGTCATATTCCACAAATGCGATCAAAACGACCCCAAATGAACCCTAAATCGAATAAAATTAAAACAAAAAATTAATTATAAAAAATAGGAAGCCAAAGCCACGGCGGAAGCCTTTCACCAAAACATTGCGTATTCATCACTTCCTAGGGTCACATGGGGCAAACGGGGGAGAAATTCCACTAATGCCAACAATTCGACCCCTTCGACCCCAAGTTTTCGTCTTCAACATCCTGTCTAGGTAACGTCACTGCCACATGCCCCAAAACAAGGAGAATAAGCTCCTTTAGACATAGTTATTGTTAACCTCTATCATAATTTGGACAGTTTATATCGAAATTGTTTGAGAATGTGAAAAGGTGTACAATTTTGAGGATATAGGTATAATAATAAAATACTATATAATTTTAATACTACCACTTATAATAAAAAAGAGTAATCGTATAATATTAGATTTTTCTTCAATTTTCGCGATGTTGTTAAAGACATTTTTCGGTTTTATTCGCGTGGTGTTTATTACTTTTAACAATGTTTCAACGCTCAACGTTTCGAGACCTTTACATGTCCCTTCATCAGGATTGAGCGAGGGATTCTAGCGTAGAATTTTGAGTCCAGCGAGGGATTCAAAGTAGTAATTTATAAAATCTTAAATTTAAGAATTGATATAATAAATGAGTGATATAAAATGCGAAAGTTTCTTTGTTTATTTATTGGTTAGGATATTTTTGTTTCAATCACGTAAAAACTACTTAGCCGATTCCAAAGAAACTTAGTACGCAGATATACATAAGAAATCTAGTTTAACACAAAGGCTACTTTCAACCCCAATATTCCCGCCGGACCGGGACTAACGCGCGTAAAATCGCAATTGTTTTATAACCTAAATCAGTTTAAATATAAATAATTTGAGAAGGTGTACAGTTTTGAGGCACTAGGTAATAAACATCGGACACATCTCACGACTCAGTGAGTCGACGTCACACCTCGCCCCGGTGCGCTTAGCCACCCTGTGAAGTTCTTGGGGTACAGTGGGAGCGAGCTTTCAGACTGCGTACGGGCTTTCACAGTGGATATTTCGAAATTTTACGCTTTAGCAGTCTTGCTTAGTCTTAATATACGATTTTAAACTTACATGGTTGTTTTCACTACAAATATTATTATACAACGGAAAAAACAAGTTTAAACATGGTAAATACCCCTCTGTATAATAATATTTGTTGCTTAGTCTTGCCTCCATATAAGATGTTTTTGTTTTTCATTAATTTTAATTTTTTATATTGGTGTTTCAACAAATAATTAATCTATCTATCTATCTGAGTCAAGAATAAGGTGAAAAAGTTACCACAGTCACTATACTTCGTTTTTTTAATTGTAGACAATGATTTGACACATCTTCCTAAAGAAAAAACGTCAATTACAAAAAAACTAAAATGTCAGATCGCAGACTGAAATTAAATAAAACCTGGCCAAGTGCGAAACTCGCGCACGAAGGGTTCCGTACCACTATCACAATTGGGTACGGAACCCTAAAATGGTTTACAACAACTTTGATTCAAAGAAAATCTGAAACTTATAAGAAACTCTTTGGTCAGTGAAGGCAGACTAGTATATTTGACAGATAGGGCAGCCATTTTGAATTCCATGACCAACTCGATTTGACTCGACCAACCAGAAGCGACCTCACATCGTACTAGAATTCCCTTGTAGTTTTTGAAACACGTTTTTTGTATGGGAGCCCCTTTTAAATAATTGTTTTATTTTGTTTTTAGTATTTGTTGTTGTAGCGGCAACCGAAATACATCTTCTGTGAAAATTTCAACCTTCTAGCTATTACGGTTCATGAGATACAGCCTGGTGACAGACGGACAGACGGACAGACGGACGCGACGGACGGATAGACAGCGAAGTCTCAGTAATAGGGTCCCGTTTTTACCCTTTGGGTACGGAACCCTAAAAAGCAAAGTTTAGGTAGGTACGGATGAAGTACTTTGTCTTTAATGTATCATTTGACTTTAAATTTGTCGTGGTCAAATGCTTTAAAATTTGAATCTGAGGTATATATTCTGGTATATATCATTTTAATAAAATTGAAATAGCCTATAATTTTAGTGGAATGTCACCCGGGGGATTCCTTGAATCTATTGACACCGCATTCATTAAAAATCGGTTCAGAGACAGCCAAACTCATTACCCTTCCGGTTCCGGTCGGATAACGATAAGACAAGACTTAAGAAGTAAAAACTATTTTTAAACCCTGATCTATATATTTTTGTTATTTTTATATTTTTGCCATTTGTGTTTACGAGTAGGTACCCATGCCCCCATTGAATATTAAGTCTATAACCTATTACTGCAATTTGTCTTTAGAAACAGAACAATCGAGTCCACTTTAGTCTATTGTTACATGGTTAAAACGTCGAGGTAAGAAAATAAAATAATAATACGCGATTAAGACCCGGAAAAACGTAACAAAGTTAACAAATCATGAGAATTTAAAAAGTCCACTTTAGTTTTATTAAATCAATGACTCAAAAGAAACATTACAATATAACACAACACATTCCACACGCACAATTAATTAAAACGAAAAATACTGAAAAAGAAAACTCTAATTTTCCTCCCAGTGTACCCCAATCTCAAGCTAAACCTCTGAAATCGGTTCAGTGTTCGCTCGGAGCTCCCTCCGGCCGCCCGTGTGAGTGCAGTGAATGCAAAAGTGATTGTGAACCCAACAAACTATAACACATTCTGGATGCGCCTGTACCTTAAACAGTAAGTACTATCGAGTACACTTAAAGTACTGAAACATCGATATTTTGTCTCGCTCTGTACAATCAAGGACACAAATTAAAGCAGCTTCATGAGAACTCAAGGACGGTCATGATTTTCAGGTGAATGTTTCTGTAATAATGAACCTGTGTAGAAAAACGTTATTTGCTTAGTGCGCGTGATGAAAATGAGTTGTAACGTGTACGGCGAAAGGATGTACCCCACTTTATTGTAATAGAAGCTTGTTGTAATGTTTTGCGTCGGGTTTTCTTATGAATAAGAATAGATAATTTATTGTTCTAAGTGTGTAGGTTATGTGTTAAATGTGTACTATATTAGTGCATAGTCTACTCGTTTCGAGCACACAATAATAAGGTATCATTTTTTTAAATACTTAAGGATGTACGCTATGGATAACTAACTTCTGCCCGCGGCTTCGCTCGCGTGTTTTAGAGAAAATATGATTAGAATAGAATTAGCATAAGATTGGGATTAGATTACTATATTATTAGGATAGGATCCCGCCTCCTGCTGTATGTGTAATACCAATTTTCATATCTATCGATTAAAATAATAAAAAGTTACTTTAAAATAATAAAACCCCCTTTTCCCCCCTTTAGGGGTAGGATATCAAAAAACCCTTTCTTAGTGAATGCCTTCACATCACAAAGAACACACTCTCTAAAAATATCATGTCCTTCAAACCAGTGGTTTAGGTTGTGCGTTGATATATAGTTCAGTCAGTCAGGACTTTTTATTTTATATAGATGTTAGCCCGCGTATTTGTCTCATTGTAGGGCAAAGGTCTTGTCTTTTAAGAGGAAAGTCTACCTACTCTTTCTCCATATAAACGTAGTCAACTGTTTCCTCCCTGGATAAATACATTAGAGCAAATATGTTTATGTCATAAGACAATATATCTGTAATAAATAATAATAACTTTGCCTCTACATTTTTTTTCGTTTTTTAGTTAGAATAAATATAAAATTTAGAAAAAATCGAATTAAAAAATACCATCACTAAAAAATAGAATTAAAAAATATCATTAGGTACATAGTCATGGCTGATATAGGTTTTAATTGCATAAACATATTTTGTCTAATGTCTTAGGGAGGAAACAGTCGACTACGTTTGTATGGAGATAGAGTAGGTAGACTTTCTCTTTGTAGGAGTATGTTTTCATATGATTTTCAGGCTATACGTTTTCAGGTTTAGCTAAGATATAAGTCATCAACCCGCCATTGATGTACAGTCAGAAGGTCGCGGGTTCTTTTTGTATTGTAAAACAAATTATAGTTATTTAAATAATAAAATTTATGTATACCAATTATGTTTCTAGTGCTACCTATATCCAAGAAAATAACTACCTCGAACGTAGTAGAATTGAGCAATAAACATAAGAAATATTAAATGTACCTAGTCTTTCTTTACCTAGTACTTTTGGCATCTTATCATTAGATACCTACTTCAAGATATCTTCTTATCTTTATTGGTTTAGTTTCTTTTACGTAACAGGTAAATAATAAAGATAGCCACCGGGCTAAGTCGTATCGTCCAGTGGACTCATCTATGTTCCGATACGGATACCAGTGCAGCCATACAGCTTGTTTCACCTGCGTTAGTAACGATCTTGTGGCAATTTTCAAAAACTCTTTCTTATCGAGTACCTACCTACATCATTTACACTCTCCAAATTTCAGCCCTCTACTGTCTGCGGTTTAGGCTTGTCGTTGATAGGTCAATCAGTCAGTGATCCTGTAATTTACTCAGAACAAAGCATTTTATAGATACCTAGACTGTGTCCCGCGGTTTCATCCATATAAGTTCCGATCCCGTGGACATTTCGAAAAACCCTTTCTCATCATATTAAGAACACACTCTCCAAATTTCATCTCTACCATCAGGTTTAGGCTGTGCGTTAATAGATCAATCAGTCAGTCAGTCACTCAGGACAAAGCATTTTATAGATATTGGTAGATAGATAAATATTTTAAGTATTTAAAAAACAACAGTAGGTACAAAAGAAACAAACTTCAAAAATTTAATCTAAATCAATATTGCACAAATAGACGATCTTATCGCTCACAGCGATTTCTTCCAGGCAATCTTGAGAGACCGAACTGATCTGATAACGATTGGCTAACAACTTTTAGTTCTTTATCGTTTTTAAATTAGTCGGTCGATCGTAAACTATGTCTGTGACCTTAGCATTAACTCAATACTGGCGAAACTAGATATAGATCTTCCCGGAAACCCTTAAAATTTTCAGCAAAATGTTGGATTGAACGAGATTCGTAGAACGAAATGAAAATAAACATTTTTTATAAATACTTTTCGTTTGTTTCGTAGAGATCATTTGTCTAAATTACTGCTGTTTTTTATAAAACAAAAATATATTTTAATCTACCTTCTTATTCGTAGCTGCGCCCTACGGTTTCGCTTGCATTCTTTAGTATCTATCGATTTTGTGTTGCACATGGCACATGTTACACATAACTTAACCGTAACTTTAATAATTGAGGAGTTTTTGATGAGAATGTGGTATCAGGTGCTCCTTTAATTGGTACCTAGTTCTTTAAGTTTATTTTATTTTTTATTTTATTTATTTGGAACAAAACACAGCTTATAAAACACGATTTATGTAACCTAACTTAACATATTGTTAGCCAATTAAGCTTGTCCACATATTCTTTATAACAGATGAAGATGAGAGATGGATTTAAAAAAAAATAAAAATAGTTTCACTTACAAAAGGTGAACCACTATACCACTCCTCCACAGAAGACACACTTTCCCGAGCGTATTTAAAATGTAGGTAATATAATATAATATACATAGTACATATTTAAATAAAATAATAATATTCATAAGAATAGAATAGATGAAGCTATAAATATTGAATATGATTACTAAACATAAATACTAGTATACATACACATTGAATAAAATATTAGGTGGGTATATAAAAGTAGGTAAAACACCATCAAGGTGTTTTCAAGTTTCAAGATCAAGTTCAATAGTTTAGTTGAATATCGGTTTAGTAGTTTTATAGCCATTTCATTTCGAATATTATTAAATAACGGGATATTTACAATGTTTTAATTTGTTTTTGACGAAGCTCGATATTTCGCCAGTAATTTCAACTGTGTGTGTTCAATGTTAGGTAATATATAAGCCCCCTTGACCTATATACCTAACATACATTAGAAAGAAAGAACATAAAATTATCATTACCTAAATGATTCTAACAACCGTCGATTTTTGATCCATCTTTTTCAAAGGTGTGTGAGTAATTTCCCGAACAGTTTGACGTTTGGAACTGGTGAAGCTCGTCCGTCTGAGACGAGTTTGAAAGGATCACTATCAGGCGACCTTTCTCCTTCTAGTCTCTAATGGAGATCGGTCCAGTTCTAAAAACATTATGTATAGTAATCTGGTATATACTATATAATAAACTTCACAAAGTTATAAATACCCCTCAGAAACAGGTAATATATCCGCCTAAGTTTAATTAATCCTTACAATTTACAAGATGGTTTAATATAAAATTTCGGAAGTAGGTACGAAAGTTCACGTCGGTTTCGAGAGCTAAGCCAGCTTCGGGTTAACCGAGACGAACTTTCAACAAAACCTACCGAATTTCATTAATTGATTTAGCTTTACTAAAATTTTGCTACTTGAAAGATAATATTTTTGAAATTGGAATATTTGATTAGGTTACTTTAATTATCAATATTAAATTTAGGTTGGAAATTACTGAGTACCTACCTAATAGCACAGCTTACTTAATAGTCTCTTACGTAGGGAACAATTAATGTCTTGCTATAGCGTCTCCGCCTGGCCGCGGCAGATTGGTATTTTAATTTAAATGATTACATTACAAAAATCGGAAAGCTGTCGGCGCCGACGGAGTCCCCATCGAAGTATGGAAGGCTATGGGTTCTCGTGGTGTGGGCATCTTAACCAACCTTTTTAACCGCATACTCAAGACCGGCAGAATCCCCGCCCAATGGAGATTGAGTGTTATCACTCCAGTGTTCAAGGGCAAGGGATCTGTGCAGGAGTGTGGAAGTTATCGTGGTATAAAGGTCATGTCCCACACCATGAAGCTCTACGATCAGGCAGGAGTGCACTGTCTCGGAGGGCCAGTATGGTTTCCGCCCCGGTCATGGTACCATGGACCCTGTTTTCGCCCTAAGGATCGTTATGGAGAAATACAGAACGAAGAATACGCCTCTGCATTTTCTGTTCCTGGACTTGCAGAAGGCCTTCGACTGTGTTCCTCGCGTGATGATCTGGTGGGCGCTGCGGTCCAAAGGGGTGCCAGAAACTTATATTGAAACCATCAGGGACATGTACCGAAATTCCGATTCTGTGGCGCGAACTGCTGTTGGTGACACTAAATCTTTCCCCATTACAGTCGGAGTCCACCAAGGATCCGTCCTAAGTCCGTTTCTGTTTAGCGTAATACTGGACGAACTGTCCGTAGTCATCCGAGACGCACACGAGCAGCCCCCGTGGATGCTCATGTATGCTGATGATATTGCGCTAGCGGACTCGGATAAGGGACGGCTTGGAAGGCGTGTAAATGCATGGAAAGAGTCACTTGAGAACGGCGGTTTGCACTCAACGTAGCGAAGACCGAATACTTGGCTAGCAATACCACAGATCCCACACCTGTCTGCGTAGACGGTCACATGGTCGAGCGGACAGACCAGTTTAAGTACTTGGGATCTGTGCTTCACGAGTCCGGCGACATCGATTGTGACGTCAAGTCCCGCATTTCGGCAGCTTGGGCCAAGTGGCGGGAGGTAACTGGTGTCATCTGTGACCCGAAAATGCCGGTTAAACTGAAGGGACAGGTCTATAAAACGATCATTAGACCTGTCCTTTTGTATGGTAGTGAGGCGTGGCCATTGCTTGAGCGACATGAGCAGGAGCTGCGTGTCACGGAGATGAAGATGCTGCGCTGGATGTGTGGAGTGACGCGAAAAGACCGCGTCAGAAACTCCCGCATCAGGGGCAGCCTTCATGTCCGAGACATAGCAGACAAACTGCAAGAATGCCGCCTACGGTGGTACGGCCACGTTCTACGGCTAGTTACGTGGGAAACAAATGTCTTGCTATGGCGCCTCCGCCCGGCCGCGGCAGATTGGGAAGACCCAAGAAGTGCTGGCTTGACGTTGTAGGATCGGATATGCGTGCAAATGGCCTCACCACACGGGATGCCGAAGATCGTGCGAAGTGGAGACGTAAAAGTAGGAAAGCGGACCCCGGGCTCTCGAGAGAGATGCAACCGGGAACAACGCTCGGATGATGATGATGACATTACAATGATTACTTACAGCAGTTTAAATTACCGAAATCTTAAACTACGAGTAGCTAGTAATTCTCAATCCCGCGGGAATATCGAGATCAAGTAGTCTATGGCCTTTTCTATATATATTCCAAAATTTATCAAAATCGGTAAAAAGGTTTAGGCATGACAACGCAACAAACAAACCTACTTTAGCATTTAATAAGATTTGTAAGTATTTAAAAACTCAATTAATCTATTCCATTTTCGATTCAATTATGTATTTACCGTTGTTTTTATTTTCACATCAACCGACTGTTAGGTTTAATACAAGCCCATTGTTTGAAACAAGAAAGGTTCTCACGGGGGCGTTTATTTTATCTTGTTCATTCGACTATGCGGTTAATAAGCACTAATTAATTCATTTTTATTATATTACGGACCTTGACTTTTCTAGTCTACGTGGATTATTTTAGATTCTTCTTCTTTTTAGTGGCGGTGGAGCCATCCTAGTGTTAGGCTACGTACTACGTAAGCGCTTCAACGCGAACACGATTGCGAAGCGATCCGATGCGAATTCAATGCGGTGCGATGTGACGCGGCGACTCTGTCCTACGTGCGCGCGAATCGTTCTACACCATTATCGCCTTCCTCCGCCGCGCCGTTCCCGCGAAGATATCAAGTCAACTGATCGCGTTGTTGATCGCGTGTTAATTCGTTCCGCGCTGCATCGCGCGTTTGGTCACGTAGGTTACTTCAATAGCTATCGACTGTTTGTTGTTTCCGCGCCGCACCGCACCGCTTCGCGTTCGCATCCATCGCCCACGTAGGTCGCTGCGTAAGCGACTCAACGCGAACGCGATTGCGAAGCGATCCGATGCGAATTCAATGCGGTGCGATGTGACGCGGCGACTTTGTCGCGCGTTCGCATCCGATCGCCTACGTAGGGCGCTGCGTTAGAGTTATTACGTCACCCTAATGCCTTTAACTTGACCTAACGACTGCTATCAGAGATAACAACTGCGACCAACTGCTTCCCGTGCCTTCCGAAGCACGCAGGAGCGGGATAAGATGATTGTTATTCGATACACCCTTCCGAATTTAGACCGCGCTAGGCATTTATTTATTTTTTATAAGCAGAGTCCCGCGATTTCACCCGCCGTTTCACCCTCGTAAGTCCCGATCCCGTGAGAATAACGGGATCAGCGAGGTTCTCAATTCATCGCTTTATTTTTTAGAGTTCCGTTCCATAGACCAGCCGAGGTAGCCTTCAAAACTGCATTTTACCCGATTGCTTATCAAATCAAAACAAATCAAATTTCAAATTTGTGTCAAATCTGTATTTTTTGTCTTATTTATGTATTTTTTTTTTATTTTTTTTTGTCTTGTATTATCTGGTACAATAAAGCATTAATCTGTCTATCTATCTATTTTATCGAGCTTTCCGATACGTGTGTTACGTGCTTTCTACCCCATTTAAAACACACACTACCTACACATAAATGGTGGAATTCGAATGTATTTCGAGGGAATAATTCCCTATTGTTTTAACTTTCAAACGTATCAAACTCTAAATCTCTACAAAGCTCCTGTTTGAAGTAAATAAAATCTTGAATGAAATGTACCGAAAAATGGTACTGTGTATAAATATTTAATGCACGTACGCTTGTTTGTTTAGTTCCGGACTGGGCCGGATTTACCAACCCTGGGTTCATGGCAAAGAGTAAGTCACGGAGAGAAGTTATACTTTTAAACCTTTATGCAACTGGGAATTAGATCCATTAGATTAGGTAAACATTTCGCCACTTGAGGCAATACTTTTAATCTATCCCCCGGAAATAGACGATGACTAACTTTATGTAACGTTTGTCTTTTACTATGACATGAAGTTTCAAAGTTAACAACGGTGACAAACGTTACATAAACTTAGTCATCGTTTATAAGTAAGGGGGTATATACCTATCTATAAAAGTCTTTGTCCTTACTGACTGACCATCGCACAGCCTAAACTGCTGATAGCAGAATGCTTAAAATTTGAGAGTGTGTTCTTTATACGATCTAGGCATCCGATAAGAAAGAAATAATTTTTGAAAATTTCTACGGGATCGGGACTTATGCGGTTAAAACCGCAAGACACAGATAGTAACATAAATATAACACTGTCATTCTACGACGTTCTTGAAAAAAAGTTCGTATTTCCAAAACTCGTTGAACAAAAGTGGTTTTAAAGACCTTAAGGACAAAAACCCCCTTTCGGCTTAAATCACCGTTCCCGATTCCTACACACTGAAAAACAATTAGTCCAGGATTCCTGGTACATTTTTGCAATTTGATAACTATCAAGCTAGTTTTCCGTGAGTAGTTTCATTTTGATGAGACGCCCAACAATTTCCTATACGAAACTCTCGATTGTGGTAGATACCAGAGGTAGATAATTGTTAATTGCTAGTTATTCTCCTGTGAAATATATATATTCTCTGAATTCAAATTAGGTACTTTTAACATAAATGAGTTAGATAACGGAGTGTCTTATTTATTTTTACTCTATGGTATTTTATTTTTACTCTGTGAGATATAATCTCCTTTCTAACATCTTTACCGTTCACGTTTGAAACTTAGAGTTGCAGTTTCTTGTTGGAACTTAAAGTTGCTTTAACTTTAACAAACGGGGTTGTTTGGACACAAGATACCTACTTGTCTTATCTATAGACTAGCAGCTCTCCGCGGTTTCACCCGCATAAGTCCCGATCCCGTGGGAATATCGGGATCAAAAGTAGCTTATAGCCTTCCTCAATAAATGGACTATCCAACACCGAAATATTTTTTTAAATCGGACCAGTGGTTCCTGAGATTAGCGCGTTCAAACAAACAAACAAAAAAACAAACTCTTCCGCTTTATAATAGTAATAATAGATAGATAGATAAGTTATAGCTATAGTTATTAGTACCTATAGGTACTTATAACTAGCTGCATCCCGCGTAAGTCCTGATCCCGTGGGAATATCGGGATCAAAAGTAGCCTATGTTACTCGTCGATAATGTAGCTTTCGTTTGGTGAAAGAATGTTTGAAATTGGTTTAGTAGTTTTTGAAATTATTCATTACAAACATACAGACAAATGACAACAGACAAAACAAATCTTTCCTCTTTATAATATTAGTGTAGATAAAGAAATAGAGGATTAAAAGTCTGTACTTGGGTGCAAAATAAAACAAAAACCGGTCAAGTGCGAGTCGGACTCGCGCACGAAGGGTTCCGGTACCCAAAGGGTAAAAACGGGACCTTATTACTGAGACTCCACTGTCTGTCCGTCTGTCTGTCTGTCACCAGGCTGTATCTCATAAACGGTGATAGCTAGATATTAACAGATGATGTATTTCTGTGACCGTTATAACAACAACTACTAAAAACAAAATAGGCAGGTACCTATTATAGTACAACAAATATTTAAGAGAGTGATTTACAACATTTGTGATTTACATAAAAACGCAAAGATCGCGATGTATTTTTACCATTAGCGCCATCTAGTGATGGGCGCCAGTGGCAAAATCAATTTTAACGTTCGCGTTGCGTTCACGGATTGCTTGGTCCAGTGTTGATTATAGGGTTTCGTATCCGATTGTGATTGTTGTACGGAACCCTTCGTGCGCGAGTCCAACTCGCACTTGGCCGGTTTTTTTATGTTCATTATTGCGGTACATGCGTATTTAAATCTTAATAAATGAACAATTTAGAATTAAATTTCATAGAAATAAAACAAATCCTAAACAAGCGGTTTCGTTTGTAGTTTGAACGATTTAAATTTAGAACGTTAGTGGAATGGATTCAAAAATTGAATAGAGAATTGTGGTTTGATTGGCGGGACGGGAAACGATGTCGTGTTCCATTTATGAATAGATAGGTACTTTAACCTATTCACTATTCGGGCTTTATTACCCGTACACTAGGGTTTTGGCGTGAACGTGTTAAAGAAATGTAGTGTGGAATTTTTATTTTTGTGAATTCTGGTTGTTTTTATTTCGTGAAAATGTACGAGTGGACTTTTCTCATGGCTTTTAAATCTCACAAAGCATATCGATACCTTGGGGCTCAAAGGGCGTAACCGCCATTTTGGCGAAAATGACTTTTTAATGCAGTCCTACTTATTTTTTCATTCTCGCCCATTTTTTGAAGAAAATAAAACAGGTTTTTTCAGATTTTGGGTCGTAAGTTACATACCTAGTAACGTAATGGTGCTTACGCCCGAACATGATCATTTTCAAAGAATCAACTTGCCGGATACGCCCGACATGTCTGTTCTCTAAGATAAAATGACATCGAAACCTCGGGGATGAAAGGGCGTGAGCCTTAGAATTCGATTTTACAGTAGAGCAAAACAAAATACATTTTTGACGTAACAGCATACCCCAAAAATCAAAGGGTGGTGACTGATGGTTGTAACCGTCAATTTGCCTACTAGTTCTATCAATTTCTCTACAGTTTCTTTGTTTTTATCAGTTGATGTCTTCTTTTCTTTTTTATTTCCTTTTTAACGGCAATTTTATAAGGCATTAATTAACGTACCATACATTATTTGTCAACTCAGATTAACTATGTTGATCAAATTAGTTGGCAAATTGTCGCTTACAACCATCAATCATCACACATCCATAGATTTTTGGGGTGTAAACCCCTCTAACATTCAATTTTCCGGGGCGTATAGCCAAGCTATTTCCTTACCCTTAAATGTTTTATAAATTATTATTTTACCGTGTTCTGCATCTAATAAAACTAAGACTTTTGGTCGTTGAATGGTTTATTTAGGGCAAAAATTAAAAAAGTTATGTTCAAAATAAAAAAATATTTTTTGTTTTTTGGCTCTCCTGAAAAGTCGAGTTTTGGGGCTTACGCCCTTTGAGCCCCGAGGAATCGAATGTTACTCCTCAATAATGTAGCTTTCTTTTGGTTTTTTTAAAGAATTTTTGAAATTGGTCCAGTACAAAACACACAAACACACACAAAAATACAAATCTTTCCTCTTTATTAATATTAGTGTAAATTAGGTACCTATATTAAGTTATATTAAGTATAGATTTCGATTTGACACATCTTCTTGAAGAAAAAATCGCAAATTACAAAGAGCAAAAACGTCATCAGATTATAGTCTGAAATTAACTTACCATAGGGATACCAAATTTCTCATTCTCATTGCGTCACTAGCGCTAGTCGGCAACATGAAAACTAACTTATTTACTTAAGCAATAAGCATTTACTTTACCATTTCGTGACAAGTCTCTTAGAATGCACTCCGGTATTTTATTACACTAGTGGTGTCAAGGTTTACATCGGAAAGTAGAGGGTTTTGGCCAATAATAGGTTGAAATCAAACATATTTTTCCCGTTTTAATCACCATGGTTTTATATCATTAAGCACTAGCTGCGCCCCGCGGCTTTACCTATGTAAGTTTCGATGCCACGGGAGTATCGGGATCAAAAGTAGTCTATTTTTAGGGTTCTGTAGGTACCTAAAGGTAAAAACGGGACCCGATTACTGAGACTTCGCTGTCTGTCTGTCTGTCTGTCCGTCCGTCCGTCTGTCCGTCTGTCCGTCTGTCACCAGGCTGTATTTCATGAACCGTAATAGCTAGAAGGTTGAAATTTTCACAGAAGATGTATTTCGGTTGCCGCTACAACAACAAATAACAAAATAAAACAATTATTTAAAAGGGGCTCCCATACAACAAATCAGTTTCAGATTGTTTCAGATTTTCTTTGTGTCAAGGTTTTTTTTTTTGAGTGATTCGGTCGTTTGATGGGAGTAAGAATCGAAGATAAATATTTCATATTTTCCTATAAAACTTAAAAATTGGTTGTTGTAAACCATTTTAGGGTTCCGTATCCAATTGTGATAGTGGTACGGAACCCTTTATGCGCGAGTGTCGCACTTGCCCCGTTTTTTTTTCCTATAAAGATACCAAAAACAGTTTACCCTTGTTTTTACCCTTTGGCTTAAACTAAAATACATTAAAATCGGTTCAGCGTTTTAGGTGTGAATACGAAACAGACAGAGTTACTTTCGCATTTATAATATTAGTTTTTTGCTGATGAATCTCTCCTTGTAAAATATTTCTAATATTGAAAAAACAAAATAGTAAGGATCAATTTGCGACTCCTAGTCGACAATGGAAAACGACAATGGAACAGGTTTCAACCATTCCTTACTTAGTGGCTGCACCGGCCTACATATCAGTCAGATTATGTCATCCGTACATTACAATACTATACACAAAAGGCGTGTTACGTGTATATCTATAAAATACAACATCAATACGCGTTATCAGTTTCGACTGGTATCAGATGTCTGTTCCAAGTGGCTATATCAGATAAGATCCGATTGCTTTTTAATAAAGCTCTGAGTATCTAATGATGTTTAATGGTTCTTACAATAAACGGTTGCCGTGGGGTATCGTGGATTCTTGGCCAGAATGGGGGTAGTTCCTGTATTAGGATTGTCTCTAATTGTATTACAATTGCGTTTTGCAATAAAATTGTAATGAAATTACAGTTTATACATTATGGTTTTATATGCCACTGCATTATGGTATAGTTTATAGGCATACGCTGCAGGCTGCATTATAGTTTCGTATGTCACTGCATTATAGTTTCATATGCTACTGCATTACAGTATCATTCATAAGCATGCAATGCAAATTATAATGCCTTCATTATAATTTCACTTGCCACTGCATTACAGTATCATTCAAAGGCATTAGCTGCTTGCTGCATTATAGTATTATTTATAGGCGTATGCCGCAGGTTGCATTATAGTATCACATGCCACTGCATTATAGTATCATATGCCACTGCATTATAGTATAATTCATAGGCCTATGCTGCAGGCTGCATTATAGTATCATATGCTACTGCATTACAGTATCATTCTAAGGTATATACTGCTTCCTGCATTATAGTCAATATGCCACTGCATTATAGTTTGATTAATAGGCATATGCTTCAGTCTGGATTTAAGGTCAATTTCTACATACAAAAATCCCGTCGCGGCGACGATGGATGGGATGTCACGGGATTTTTTTATGTAGAAATTGCCACGTCCCATCCGGGAAACGTTACGTATGCAGAGACCTTTAAAGTTTCATATGCTTCTGCATTATATTATCATTCGTAGGCATAATATGCTGCGTCCGCCGAACACCCCGGAGCGTCTGACCCTATGGTCAGTTCTTTTATACCTACGCTGTTCGCTCGGTGTATTGATTGAGCAGTAAACAAGATGGGTAAACAATTGAAATAGAAAGAAATGTAACAGGTAAATGCTCACTCACTGCGAGCATTACGCCGAAGGGCCTCGAGCATTCGCAAGAACGCTCGGAATAACGCGATTACGACCCGGAAAATTGGATAGGTAACTGATTTTTAATGTACTAGCTGTGTCTCATTGTTTTCCCTGCACGCGTAAGCACGGATTTCCGTGAAAATTTCGATACCAGATATGCCTACATAAGGTTGTGCGTTGATTCGTTGATCAGTCATGATAAGGCACTATTCAAAAAAATGAACAAAGTTAAATAATTGATTGACTGACTAAATGACTCAATAACTAAACTATATTATATCAAAGTAGATTGCCCAAACTGCTGGTCCTAGAGACATGACATTTGGAGAGTGTGTCCTTTGTGGTGTGTATAAGTATCCACTTAGAAAGGGTTTTTGGTAAACGCGGGTGAACCACGGGATACTGCTTGTATTTATACAAATATTATAAGGAGGAAATATCTATTTGTTTGTTTGTTTGTAACGAGTATGCTTCAAAACTGCTAGACCGATTTCAAAAATTCGTACACCCATAGTAAACTACGTTATCGAGGAGTAACATAGGCTAATTTTTATTTTGATATTCCCGCGAGATCGGGATTTACGCGGGTGAAACCGTGAGATCCGGCTAGAAGATTTTGAGTCCTCATTTAACAATAGGTAACTACAAATAGTACAGTAGTAAAATCACGCATGAATAACTTCACTAGCACAAACAAGATTCAGAATAAATGTATAGGTAGTAGCTAGGTAATTCAATAAACACTGGGATTAATAATTTTGTATCTGCTATTTGTCCACATACAGTGGTTTGATTAATTAATATTATATGCGAGAAAATTGTGCACACATATCAGTTAATTGCGTGTGTTGATGAAATTCTCATTTCCATGTTTAATCATCGTAATATAATTGATACTCGTAGTCTATTTGGTTTAAATTAGAGATGGGCCGACTATGGTTTGTGCCGAAAAGCAGACTAGCCGACTTTAAAATTTAGCTTTAAAATTGCCGACTAGTCGGCAATGCAAATTATTAGATTTCGGAGATATTCGGGTCAGTCGTCATCAAAAATTCCAAAATAGTTAAACCGTTCTCAATAAAAATAGAGTAGAGCTAATGCAATGTCAAGACATTTAAGGTGTGCCCTGAATATAAGATGTTTGTTAACGTTTATCTTACTACCCACCTTCTAATAAACTTTTTAAATTCACACGATTTATTAACAAAGTTACATTTTCCGGGTCTTTATCGCGTATTATTATATTTATTTTCTAACCTCGACGTTTCAACCATGTCTTGGTCGCGCGAGGGTACTGAAAATGTAACTATACCCACCTTCTAACTGTAGGTACTACTAATTCGATAAATATTGGTTTTATTAGATAGTTGTTACATGACGACTTTGTCGGCACAATTTGCCGACTAGTCGGCTACTAGTCGGCCCATCACTAGTTTAAATGCAAACATGGATGAGTCAGCTAAACGGGAAATTAGATTTTGAATATTATGTTACTGTCACAACTGTGTAAAATGGGAAATACACGAATAGTTTGCGGGTTTCCATTGTAAGACTAGGCGCAAAGCCGCGCCCGCGGTTTCACTAGCGTAACTCCTAATCCCGTGGGAGTATCGGAATCAAAAGTAGCCTACTCTTCGCTTTTGTAGCTTTCTATGAATTTCTAAAATTGGTCCAGTAGTTTCAGTACCTACTCGTTACAAACAAATAAACCTATTTCCTTTTTATAATATTTTGTTTGAATACTAGCTGGATCCCGCGGTTTCACTCGCCCGACTCGATGACTAGTCCCGATTTCGAAAAACCCTTTCTTATCGGATTCCCTACATCATATAAAAACTCAGTAACCTTATGTCAGCTCTCTACTTTCAGTGATTTAGGCTGTGCGTTGATCAGTCAGTCAGTCAGGAGTCAGGAATTCTTTCACCAACAAAGGAACTCGAAACCTTAGATTAAACCAAAAAACTAAAGATACGGTACGTAGTCACGGAAAATGAGACAGTAAAACTGCGTCTAGCTGACGCACTAGCCTCAGTCGTATGTCGAACCGTTGCCGCGTGAGCACGTGCTGTCACACTGCGATTATCATTTTGACAGCCATAAGAATGCCATTTTGCTTATTTACAAAGCCTGAATCATTCTTAAAGACAAATGTTTTTAAATTACAATAATTTTATGAAAATGTATCTATGTGTTTCTAGCTCATGTTTCGAATACGAAATGTTAGAACATACCGTATCTACCTTTGTTTGGTTTTATCTAAGCTCGAAACGATGTTTCTTTTTCCACACATATTATCGGTCACCCATCCCAGTATTGTATTGTATTGTATTGTATGCCTTTATTTGCCAAAAATCAATTAATACATTTTTTTTTTTTTTACAAAACTAATTATTAATTACCTATATTAAAATTTACTTATTTTCACTTTACTTTCTTAACTAAAGTATTTATTAATTTAGTTCCACATCGGTTTCTGGATTTGGCGCATCTTTCGACGCAAAGGCCTCTTCCAACTGCCTCCATTGCTGTCTGTCTCTTGCTTTTCTGGTCCACAACAAGCCTGCTGTTTTTTTAATGTCATCAACCCATCTTCTTACCGGGCGTCCTCTCTTTCTCTTCTTGTTAAATCTTGGTGTCCATTCGGTGATTATTTTTGACCATTTCTCTCTGGTGTCTCTTATTGTATGACCTGTCCATCTCCATTTTAATTGTTTTATCTTGATTGTAACATCTACTAGTTTTGTCTTTTTCCGTATATCTTCTGCTTTTACTTTATCTTTTAGTTTTAGTCCGAGAATGCTCCTCTCCATTGATCTCTGACAGGTTGTTAGTTTTTTATAATGGTTTTTTGTCATTGCTAACCCATCCCAGTAACGACACATTAAAGTAATCATTATTAGCCCGAAAGAGTAATAAGACTCTGATAATGATCGTTGTATGTTTTTCCTTTTCTCGTTCCTCTTTAGGCTGGGTGCAAAGATTTAAAATCCGGATTAAGTTTCTTGATCAGGAAATCTAGCCTATGTTACTCCTCGATAATGTAGCTTTCTATTGGTGAAAGAATTTTTGAAATCGGTTCAGTAGTTTTTGAGTTTATTCATTACCAACATACACACAGACACACACATAAAAATACAAATCCTTCCTCTTTATAATATTAGTGTACACCATATCCGATAAGAAAGGGTTTTTCGAAATCGGGACTAGTCATCGGCGAGGAGTCGGGCTAGTGAATCCGCGGGATTCAGCTAGTATTCAAACAAAACATTATAAAGAGGAAAGGTTTGTTTGTTTGTAACGAATAGGCTACGAAACTACAGGACCGATTTGAAAAATTCTTTCACCCATAGAAAGCTACATTACCAAAGAGTTACATAGGTTACTTTTGATCCCGATATTTCCAAGAGATCGGGACTTACGCGAGTGAAACCGCGGGACTTAGCTAGTAGCCAAATAAAACGGATATAAAGTCCTAAATCTGTGCTTCATAAACCTTTATCCGTTAATATTAAAATCCTTTTAAACTTGCCTTGCTAATGAAAAAGCAGTTTTTTTAAGAATTTTATTCAAAGAACTTAATTGACTATAAAAAGTTAAAAAATAAATTAAAATTTACCTTTGTATTGTTAGTAGGATTGCTGTGAGTTTTTTTACATTATGAGGACTGAATAGCTCTTCTAGGAAACCTTTGGATGGATAAGAATTGTAAGAATTGTGGGATGGGTGGGTACCTATAAACTGAATATTGAGAAATACAAATAACAATTTAAGTAAGTATTCTCGAACTAGTATGAATATAAGTTATAAACATAAAATATATACATATAGGTAGGTTCTTTGCTAATATTATACATACATAAATCCATACATATAAATATAGAGGGACGGTCAACCAAATACCAACCGTTGATTTCATCACACAAAGTGCACAGCACAAAAATCACTACGACAAACTACGGCAAAATATCAGACCCCCTTGGACGGCGAACTTGTTGTTTTTTCACAAAACTTTCTAATCTGCTTTCCCTTGAATGGAAAACTCAATTTCAGAGTACCAACCCAGACTGCATCGATCATGGTGCATGTCACAACATCCCTTTGTTGTCGTTGTCACCCTCGGGAAACAAAGAGCCTTTGCAGTTTGCAGCCTTAGATAAAAACAAAAATAGTAGATACGGTATATTCTAACATTGCGTATTCGAAAAATGAGCTAGAAACACCTTCATGCATTTCCATAAAATTATTGTATTTAAAAACATTTGTCTTTAAGAATGATTCAGGCTTTGTAAATAAGCAAAAAGGCATTCTTATGGATGTCAAAAAGACACGTGATAGCACGTGCTCATGCGGCAACGGTTCGACATACGAGTGAGGCTAGTGCGTCAGCTAGACGCAGTTTTATCGTCTCATTTTCCGAGACTAGGTACCGTATCTTTAATTTTTTGTTTTAATCTAAGTTTGCAGCGGCGGCAGTATCTATGTGTTTACTTGGAAACTAAGTGGTTCCATGAAATTCCGTACGCAAAGCCGAGTTGGTAAAGTGTTAGTAACTTTTCAAGCTTTGTTGGCGCTTGTGTCTACGCAATGTCTTTGTAAATAAATAGTGTTGAAAAGTCTGAGCTGAAAGTTCAGTTGCTTTGGCAATAGGGACATATTTTATTTTAAAATCTTCGGTGTCGTAGTTTTATCCTACTAAAGACTCCCGCGGTTTCACCCCCGTAAGTCCCGTTCCCGTGGGAATATCGGGATCAAAATTAGCCTATGTTACTCCACGATAATGTAGTTTTTTCTATGAGTATACAAATATTGTTTACGCAGAGAAACATAAACAGCGCTTGCAAGTAACTTTAATACATCAGCTTTGCTTGCCACTTTTTAATTGTCATGGCTTATCCGAATCTCGAAGGTCTAGCTGTGCCCTGATAGCAGTCGTTAGGCGTTAGGGCGACCTGAAAACTCTAACACTAGATGAGCCACACCACTTTAAGAACAGAAGATGATTAAGTAAATGTGGAAAGTAGGTAAGTCTACCTATAAATACCTACTTAAACATCTCATAAGAATTAGATTCCTACCCCGTCATTAATATTTAATTGAACTTATCGCTCTCGTAAAATTTTACGGCGAAAAGTAAGAAAACCGATGAAAATGTGGCGTCTGCCTTTTAAATTACTTTGTAATTTTTTATGCCCTTTTTTCTTCTTTTTATGAAGACGTATAAAAGATAAGTTACGACAGATGCTCCTAATGTAGCAGCCAGTTTACATTGACGTACTGGCTTCATATGAAAAGGACTAGCAGGGTCCTGATCCCGCGGGATTTTCCAAAATCCCTTTCTTAGTGGATTTCACACCTCAAAGAATACACTCTCCAGGTTCATGTCTCTAGGACCAGCGGTTTAGGCCATGCGTAAAGTTTTATATTATTTCAGAAGATATGTTTTGAGTAAAGATATGTTGTACATGTCAATATTGCAATATTGCCAACTGAAATATGTCACTTATTTCATGATAAATGAACTTGTTCTATTTCGGAAGGCAAGTGTTTCCTAAACGATAAATAAAATAAGTGATAAATGGATGCCTATTGCCCACATACCTACGTCTCACAAGTAGCTTATAATGTCGTCATATTTCCTGGTAAAATATTGTGACAAAATGTATAAAACAATGATGGAACAGAAATATTTTCAAATTCCATAACTATTTCAAAAAATAAATGAATCAATTTACACACTGGGGATTGCTCTAGCCTAGGTCTAGAAAATGAAGGCTTATCTAACTGTTAAGTAAGACGAAGTCGGGCAGTCTTACTGGTTAGATCTAGATTATGTTAGGCTGCCCGACTTTAGCTTACAAAGCAGATAAGTAGGTGGCACTGTATGTATTTAGTCCTTTATTTTGAACTCAGTTTTTTAACGTGTAATCAATATTATCAATAAAATAAATATGACTATTTTTGGATATTTCGAAACGTTGAGCGTTGAAAAAATGCTAACTAAAAGTAATAAAAATCAAGTGATTAAAACCGAAAAATGTCTATAATTGAATGATTTTTTTTTATATTCCACATCAACATCGCGAAAATCGAAAAAAAATCAAACCGTAAAAACATTTTATCTCAATTTTTCAATTTCAATTTTGTCTCAACTCCCTACATACAAAATAAATATTCCATTAAATAGAAACCTAGTTTACGCAGCAGTTTTATGAAATCTTGAATCTGTTTCACAGTTATCAACGGCTACTGAAATAGCTGATATTTATTTACAATACAGATATTGCACAGTGTTAATAGCTGTGGTGGTGTTATAACCGCGTGGCCAATGTTTTAATCGGTGCAGATAGCTAAATTGCGGCGTTTGTTGTCGAACCGTTTATTATCGATATTATTAGGGACTGGCCGACCCGGCGGACTTCGTATCGCCATCGGAGATATCTGAAAAAAGATTGCGTTTTGAAGTAACGTAGCTTTACTTCTATTTCTATTTCTAGTCATCCCTTTTACCCCCGTAGCAGCTATTTCAGCAGCCGTTAATAACAGTTATCAACGGCTACTGAAATAGCAGCTATTTATTTACAATACAGATATTGCACAGTGTAATCGCTGTGGTGGTGTTATAACCGCTTGGCCAATGTTTTAATCGGTGCAGATAGCTAAATTGCGGCGTTTGTTGTCGAACCGTTTATTACAGATATTATTAGGGACTGGTCGATCCGGTGGACTTTGTATCGCCATCGGAGATATCTTAAAAAATATTGCGTTTTGAAGTAACGTCACTTTATTTCTAGTCATCACTTTTACCCCCGTAGCGGCTACTGAATAGCCGTTGATAACAGTTATCAACGGCTACTGAAATAGCAGCTATTTATTTACAATACAGATATTGCACAGTGTAATCGCTGTGGTTGTGTTATAACCGCTTGGCCAATGTTTTAATCGGTGCAGATAGCTAAATTGCGGCGTTTATGGTCGAACCGTTTATTACCGATATTATTAGGGACTGGCTGACTCGGCGGACTTCGTATCGGCATTGGTCAGTGTGATAGATATCGGCATAAAGATTACTTTCGAAGTACATAGCGCAACCTTGTTTCTTAGTTTTCATCCGTAGGGATGTTTTTTTACTATCGTATGTCTACCTACACCATGTAAAACATACCTACTCTTTAAAGGAGGTCGACCACCTCCCCTACAAGCTTTGGCCCTCAGTGAACACCTGTTAATAGCCTACGACATTATAGTTTAGGGTTATACAAGCACATCCTAAAACATATTAGTTAAGAAAAGAAGACGTCATTAAAAATTAAAACTAGTACTCGAAGTGTTTGAATTTCCACTTTATTATTTTTAATTTTTACAAATAATATGAACTTAACATTACCCTCGCCCGACGCGCCACAGTGGCCGTCAACTAGCCATCCCTATAGCCAAAAATAGCTGTTCCTATCTGGGTATAGAGATGTATGTTGACATGGAGGGATTCATGTTAAGATAGGTAGTGCAGTTAAAGTAGTTTCCAACAGAAAGGTAAATAATTAGGTACTTACTTGTGGAACCCATTGCTGTATTATTGAACGAACTTCTACTATTACCAACTGATGACAACGCAAACGTCTCATATTTATACCACAATTAGCACATCGAGCGTTCCGGTCAACACCTTGCAAACCCTGAGACGAGGTACTTGCAGTTGCAGTCGTCGCAGTTACTTTGGTCTGCACCAGGGGTTCCAAAATCCGAAGACATGTTGGGGTCGTTAGTGTGTGCGGAGCCGCCCGCGCTAGTTTCCATATTGAGGCCATTATCATCACTTATATCGGGTTCGGTGTCCAGGTTCATGCTAGGGTTTTCAATGAAGGCAGTTTCGGAGTCCATGTTCGTAAATAGGTCGTAAAATAGTAAGAAATCACAATAACAAACAACTTAGCTCTCGAACTCAACGAACGTGAAGTGATTTGCACAGATATCTAATATACTAGTCAGGTGATTTGTAAACAAACAAACGTCAAACGAGTGACGAGAAAAATAAAATAATTCCTGTGTATTATAGGAATAGGTCAGTACCTATTATTTTTGTTTATGATTCAGTAATCCAAAACAAAAATAATCAAGAAAATCGGTGATTTATCATCTTTGTGCACTGATTTTTAACCGACTTCATCGTAGGTAATTGTTTTTGATCAAATATACTTAAATATATTTTAGTACTGGCGAATAGATAGCTTTCTCCTTTTTTGAGTCGGTTAAAAGTACCCTTTTTTATAACATAAAATACTTAATCGATTTTCGTTTTTTTTACAATTAACAGAGGTATCGATTTTTGTAATCGACAAACTACCGACAAATGAAGAATGGCTACACAGAAAACCGGAAGCTGTGTAAAACAATGGCCAAAAAACGACAGCAAATCGTAAATGTACTTATTGTTTTGGTTTCATTTAAACGTCTTATTTACTGATGTAGCAAAAATACATCAGAACTATTTAAATCATACGATGATTTCTGTCGTTTCAAAAAGTTTGTTCACTGTGGGCCGTAACTTGGCGGTCCCCTTTTAGGTCTCTACTATGAGCGGTAATGCTAACTATCCTGTTAAAAACCACACTTAGGAAATACCTACTGCTTTTGAAAAAAATGCTTTCGAAAGTTTAATCCCGCCGGGTACTAAACTTTAAAAGCATTTTTTTAAAAGCAACTCTCCCGTTTTTAATCCCCGACGGGAAAAGAGGGGTTGAATAATTTTGGCAAGTACCTTCGTATTTAAAAAATATCTATGACAGTTTAAAACCCTATCTTTTTATTCAATAGTTAATCTAAACTAATCTATTCTATTATTATAAAGTTTGTTTGTTTGTTTGAACGCGCTAATCTCAGGAACCACTGATCCGATTTTAAAAGTTCTCTCAGTGTTGGATAATTCATTTATTAAGGAAGGCTATATGCTACTTTTGATCCCGATATTCCCACGGGATCGCCACGGGTAGCTAGTTACTTATAAAATTTGAAAGCGTAACATAATCGTTGATTATAAAATAAACAAACGTGATTTCAAATAGCACATCATCGAGGCACTTCATACAAGATACAATAAAATTATAGTTGCATTTTCCCGGGTCTTTATCGCGTATTATGATTTATTTTCTTACCTCGACGTTTCAACCATGTTACAATGGTCTTGGTCGCGAGGGGACTGGAGCAGCGGCGGGCGACATCTTCTTATAGACCACTGCCTGTGGACCGTTTAACTAACGAATATGAATGAATTTAAAAAGTTTACTATAGATATTATTATACAACGGGGTATTTACCATGTTTAAACTTATTTTTTTTCTCGGAGCTCGATATTTCGCCAGTAATTTCAACTGGCTTGTTCACGAGACTGGAGATTGCGGGTAGGTGATGACAGTTAGGGGCGTCCATATCGAACTACTCTCTTCCTAATGCGCTTAGTTCCTGGTACTATTGTCAATTAGTTTAAACATAATACCTCCGTGAAAAACAAGTTTAAAAGTGGTAAAAACCCCGTTGTATAATAATATTTGTAGTGAAAACAACCATGTAAGTTAAAAATCGTATATTGTTAACAATAAAATTGTAATTTGAAATAACGTTGATGTGACACAGTTTCCAGTTCCAGCACCCAAGTCCACAATCATCACGCACGCACGGCGAATATAAAACTAGTATATTTAGAACTGAAAACTATGAAAATGTGACGCAAGAGGAATTTAGATGTTTTAATGAAAAATTATCTGTCTACACACTGAAATAAAGGGCAGTGGGATGGAGACTGCTATAAAAATATGATTGGTTACTGGCTAAATTAGATTATGTATATTAGTTGTAAATATTATCTACTGAATCTACCTACTTGATTGCGTATTTATTATAACAAGTTTTGAATGATGTGATACCAATTTAGAGACAGAATGCGCAGCGAGCATTTAAGGGCCCTATTCTGAAAAACTGAAAATCCATGTCGGGCGCATCGAAAATTGTTGATTATTTCATGACGGAATGTCGTAGAACTTTTTTTTTGTGTACAGATTGTAGGCGACATTGTTTCCGATATTTTAGTGCAGTTTCCATACAAATATGTCGAAACGTATTGAAGCCTATCGACATTTTGGACAAATCAGACATTTTTTGTCTAAAATTTGGATAGGCTTTGCACCAATAGAATAGGAGGTTCTTGTCTTAAAACTACACCAAAATGTAGGAAATAATGTCACCTACAATCTGTGCACAAAAAAAAGTTCTACGACATTCCGTCATGAAATAATCAACAATTTTCGATGAGCCCGACAGGGATTTTCAGTTTCAAGGTCGTTGGCGTATATACTCCTCTTAATAAATAAATATTGCACGACGTTACACACAGCGCAATAGAAATCGCAAAGCAATCTACTCTTCATTATGGAGTTTGTAATAAAAAAGAAGTACCAAGAACGCTATCATGTAGTAAATAACTTGTAGATAAATAGGCTATTCTATAGGTAGCAGTCGAAAATTAAGCAAATTACTGTTTTTACAGAAGAAATTTAACTATTGTTCACGAAGAAGAGACCTGAAAAGATATCGAAACATTTAGTATTGAAATAGTGCTAAAAGTAATAAACACCACGCGATTTAAACCGAAAAAAAAATGAGTTTAATTTAAATCCAACATCGATTACAGAAGACTATCGAAGAAACTTCTTTCGTATATCTGTACATTATTTTATGATATCTGGATAACTATCGGGCAAGTGTATTTTGTACCCCAGAGTCCTTTTCACTTGATTTAAATAATTAAGCATTGTTTCTCGACCTCCACGTACCGCAACGAAGCAGCGTTTAAAATTAACTATGACGAACAAACCGCTGAAACTCTAACTTTGAAATAGTGGTGAAGGTACTTAAAAAGCTCTGTACACAGAAAGCTCTCGAAAGTTGTTTAAATTTTAAACAGGATTTTGATCTAAGTGAAATCTCGTCACGGGTGCTGTTCGTTTTCATATTTAATGCCCGGGTAGAGATGCATGGCGTAATAAATTTCATTACAGTATTGAATACTCCTTCTTCTTCTTTCCCTTGTCCCAGTTTATCCGGGGTCGGGTCTTCTCGTGTTTTTGCGCCAGTCTTCTGAACTACCGATCAGTTGGTAATTTTGAATACATAACATACAAGGTGTTATACACTTGATTTTCTTTAATTTCAGACCTATAAGATTTACAGTTGAAAAGACTAAAGATCATTGGTTGTGCAACTGAAAAAAGACAAAATTAAGGCCATTCTGTGATGCACACACAAACATAAAGAAGTTCAAGAAGCTACCAACATTAGAGTTTAGTGCGTTATTTCGTTTTATGCTTTCTAATTTATATTATGTTTTAGATTAGGTAAATAGTAGAGATGGGCCGACTAGTCGCCGACTAGTCGGGAAAGCCGACTAGTCGGCTAGTCGTAATACCGACCGTCTAGTCGTCAACTAACAATTATGCAATAAAATCAATATTTATTGAATAAGTAGTACAGTTAGAAGGTGGGTAGTCAGAAAAACGTTAACAAAACGTCATAGCCTAATACATCATCTAAACATCATACATTTAAAATGTTATTACTTAGCCTCAGCTCCATTAAATTGTTTTTTCCAACTTTTATTTTTTATTTTAACCATTTTTTAGAAGTTTCGCAACAGCTTTCGAAGTGCAAATTTATTCAAAAATACCTACAATCGCCGAGTGATCATGATTAACCCAAATGTCTCGAAATTATAATGATCTGCGTTGCCGACTAGTCGGCCGACTAGTCGGCAATTTTGGAACCGACTAGTCGGCTAGTCTGCTAGTCGGCAGAACCCCTAGTCGGCCCATCACTAGTAAATAGGAATCAATTATATAAAATATATAACATTTGTTGTGGTTATTCCTCATTGAATCCTATTGGAAACCCTTACCTTGAATTTATTATTTTTGCATCTGTACATCACTGTCAATGTCAATAAAGATACGTTCGGAAGATGCGCGTCCGATTCCAAACAGTAAGCTGGAAACGGACGCGACTGATGAATATTAGAATAAGCATTTAGAGCTTTAAGTCGGTCATCCGGGTCTTACGGGACGTAATGATAGTCGGGTCGGATGGTCTAAATTTTGTGACTGCATCAGCTTTGACATGCTTGTCCACCATGTATCCGGTGATCTCCCTCTGCCTCTCGGCATCACGGGAATGTATTACAGACATTGGGACATTACAGTATTGAATTCTGTCTTTTGAAAAAAAGCTTTCATAGATTCTTACCCGGTGGGATTTGACACCGGGACTACTAATGGTAATCCGACACAATCCAATCTAGCTGCTCTTCTTTATAGAGAACCGAACACACTATAGCGTTTGGGGACACGATCTGTCTACTGATCTCGGACGGTTACTCCTGGGAGTGGCCTGACGGTACAGCGGACCCCTTCATTTATGTCTAAACGTTGGATACAGTTGGGGACGCTATAACATAATATATATGTAATTCAGTTGGGGTTGTGATGGTTACCACGGGTACAAGTACCCAATGTAAGCCATCCCACTGTAAGGCACGAACCTCCTCAAAGAGATCTCAAACCTTGCTATTATAAAATGAGTTTTAAGGCTAGACCTGGTTTAAACCATGATTTAGTCATAGCAAGGTAGCTTTTATAATAGCAAGGTATGAGTTTGTAAGCAATCTTTAGGGCCCATTTTAACATTATTATAGTACGGTATGAACACGCTACCTTTAGAACTTTTGTAATTCTAGTGTCAAAAAGCGAGAAAAAGAAAGAAAAATTGCTAAAAGTTTTAAGTAGGTTTTTCCTTAAACGTAAGGTTTTCCTAATTAGGAAGTTAAATAGGTTCAGTATAAAGAAAACCTGCGGTACGTAGAGCCACAGTCGAACAATATGTTTGAACTGCACTGAACCTATTTGCATATGGAGATAAAGAACGGCAGATGGGTACCTACATAGATTGTACGCGTTTACCTACACTGTAGGTAGGTACTGTACAGTAGTGGTATTCTATAAAAGTCGACATTTCCCTAGATTTTTTTATTTCTTTAGTTTTATCCACACTTCGCGGAAAATGTATCTTCTTTTTTCCTTCTCTCTTCCCGTAATTTGGGGTCAGATCCCTATCATCTTGCGCCAGAACGCCCTGTCCTGGATTTCACGGAAAATTTGTATTTTGAAACTGAAAAGTCTCGACGGAGTCGCAGCGCTACTGTGCCTCCGCCGAGACTTATCAGTACGGTATGTGTGATGTGGAATAGCTTTCCTATATCTACCTATTAATAATTTATAAATTACTCTTTACTTCAGCTAATAAAACCCTTGTTATAATTCGTGACAACCTTTGTAGATTGTACGTAGACTTACGTAGATTGTAGGTAAGTATTAAAGATATTCGCTCACTATGACATAAAACTACAAAATATTTGTACCCGAAACTGGAACGTTGGGGGGAGGTGACATCGCTATTTATCTATCATGTTCACTCATTCATTCGTATACAAACTAAAAACCATTCACTCACTCATGATTAGTATTGCCATTGAGCGTGGCAATGCGGCCAGCATTTTGGGCTCGCTGCCACGTGACGGGGACTTAGATTTATTTTATTTGTTTATCTTTTTTTTGTATCTATACCTACCTTGATATACATTGAAATAAAATTTGTTTTCCATAACTCAAAACACGAACTCAATAATAATAATAATGTCTATTCAATAAGATATTCACATGATCGTTTTTAATTGTCAGTAATCTAGTGTGTCGTCGGAACGCGACCTCCAATGAGAGAAGACACAAGAAACTCATGGGCTTTTTTTGCGGTGATCATGTGATTCACATTGTCGCATACGTATTATAGGTGTGATATGACGATGAGATAGACAGACACTTGGGGCAGAAGCAAAAAGACGCATTACAAGGTTTTGTAAGGGTTGCGGGTTCATATCCAGTTTCCTGCTAAATTTATAAAACGTTTTTTTTTAAAGACTAATTTATACCTATAGATTATGACATGCACTGGCCGCGGTAGCTTCAGAAATCCGTTCCCATCCCTTTCAGTTTACCGGGAAGTGTATTTTAGTAGAACTAGCATTTTCTCGAAGTTGATAGGTACAGTAGGTAATCGATACGTAGTGGACGGCAACCTTTATTCATTTAATATTGTAATAATCTTTGGAAGAAAAACCCGTTGGCGAAATGGGAACAAGGGAGGTCAGAATAATTGCCCTTTTTGTTTATTTTTTTCAATGTTGTAACGTACAATTGACTATTAAAAATGTATTTTACTGATGTTGTCCGTATAAATTTGGCTTTGGTCGTGTTTTTTTTATCTCTGTCGATAATTATTTATTTATGAAGGTAATATTATGTTTCAACGCCACTGAGGTAATTATGTACTAGTAGGAGTAGAGATTATAAATGCTGATGTATTAAACATATTCCATGTTCCTTTACGAGAAATAAATAAAATTTTGATAAAATTACATATGATGCTATATTTTAGAAACAAAGAAATCAAATATGTTTATTAGGACAAGCACGCAGCAACAAATGCAGAATAGAACAAAAACAAAAGTAAATAAACAAAAACATTTTCACAAAACATGCCAGACTATTACTACGACACTATTCTCATCAAGATCGGTTCAGTAGTTGAGGCACTACGGTGGACCATACAAACATAGACTACCAAAAACATTACCCTTCCTTTTGACTTCGCCGTAGCCGGGTAAAAGACCGCTGCGGGCGATGAAGACGATTAATGACGATTAAAACGTCAAAAGCAACACGGCAGTCGATTGTATAATGTGTTTCAAAAACGGTAATAGGTTTAAACCGAAAAGGGGTTGAAACGTCTAGACTTTAGACGACTTTTTTCGATTTATAAAGTTGTACGTCTAGCTCAAGGGTTCCCAACCTAATTTTGTCTACTGCCCACTTTGAGGATAAATTATTTTTCAACTCTCCATTTTTTTGGGGCGTTATATCGCCCACTTTTTGAACACCTGCTAGATAGACTCAAGATTCTTTATTCTACGATTTTTGGGAAAAAACTGTGGTCTGTACATAATTTATACCTTATCTGTACAAAGCTGTACATTTAATCTTTGACATTGTGTCACATTGTATTCACCGTACCGCGTTTCGCCCCGAGGTCGACATGGTCCATGAAAATTGTGAAAATCAAGCGATTACGAGTACTTGTGGTTCGCAGAATACGTTCGTTTGAATTGGCTTGTCTGGTTGTTTTACTCTTTGAAGTTTTGTTGCGGTTTTTTGTTTTGATTTGTTTAACGGTAGACTAAATTGTGGTTATTTTAATTATACCAATTCAAGAGGACAGTCTACCTACTCCTTTCTCCATACAAACTTTACAAACGTAGGTAGTCGACTGTTTCCTCCCTGGATAAAGATATTAGAAAAAATATATGTTTATGCCATAAGTCCTATATCAGCCATGACCATGCCCCTACGTTTTGATTTTTTTCATTTTCTAATTTTTCTGATTTTTTTCTATTTTAATCAGAAAAAAACAAAACCTATGTTTTGTTTTTTTCTGATTAAAATAGCAGGGCATAGTCACGGCATATATAGCTTTTATGGCATAAACATATTTGCTTTAATGTCTATATCCAGGGAGGAAACAGTCGACTACGTTTGTATGGAGAAAGAGTAGGTAGACTGTCGTCTTTTAAGTGGTTGATTTGACTGTATAGCCCCAGCTTAGAATAATTCAAGTCAATTAATTAAATCAGATGTTACAGATACATTGATTATTTTATTGTTAGTAAAAACAGCTTAAAAATAATGGAGCTACCCCATCTCTTTCCGTGGGTATCATAAAAGACGACTAAGGGATTTGGGGTCTAGGAGAGACTTTTGAAAATCAGTAGTCTCTTCCAGACCCAAATGCTCAACGTTCCAAAACCTAGTAAAAACCTCGAAACGTATATCATTGAAAAAATGCTAAAAGTAATAAACGCCACGCGATTAAAACCGAAAAATGAGTTTAATTTCAATCCAACATCGCGAAAACAGAAGAAGAAGAACAGAAGACTTTTTTAAAAGTACATTTTAGTCATCAACTTCCATAGAGAATAGATAGATTCTTAAAGAATCTATACCTATAGAAAATACTACGACTATATTATATAGGTAACTGTAAATTCCTTAAAACCACACTACGAGTTTGAATACAATAACTAGGCTAAATCTTTTTAAAAAAAAATATAATAAAAAAGGAATTTTCGTCTCACGAGACAGGTCTTAGAGTTTTAATTTCACTACACAGGCCAATTTTAATCTCGAAGCCATTAAAAAGTTAACCTCAACGTTTTAGAGGTGTAAAAATTTAATAAAGCTGAAACATTACTTTTAACCGAGTTTTTTTAAAGGAAAGATTAAAGTTTTCGACTTGCTTTTTCGTACATAGCCTCGTAATTGGTTTTACGTACGTAATTTTAAGACGCGGGTGTCCTCGCGATGTTTTCCTTCACCGTTAACGGGATGATGATGATACATATTTCTATATCTATACTAATCTATACTAATATTATAAAGAGGAAAGATTTGTATTTTGTGTGTATGTGTATCTGTGTGTTTGTATTGTAATGAACAAACTCAAAAACTACTGGACCGATTTCAAAATCTACTTTTGATCCCGATATTCCCCCGGGATCAGGACTTACGCGGGTACAACCGCGGGAAATAAAATGAGAATGGTGCGGGGTCAGCCGGGATTCGATAAAAGTTTCTACCTCTAAACCAAAACCGCTCTTAATCTAACTACACTTAAAATTAGGATCTAAAATGTGGCACGCTAACGTAGAAGTTATCTATTTACTAGTAAATTAAAGCAAAGGTGTCCAAGAAATTGAACACCGGTCTTAATACCTAGACACGAACGAAATTACTTAGTGACTGGTACTGACGGAACAATTAACGGAATATTGTCAAACCAAATACATTAAAATAAACTTATTAAAACTACCTACCAATTAAAAGTTGCTCAGAAAAGAAACAATAAAACTGGACGTCAACTTTTTCATTCAAACTTTCGCCGTCGCGTGCCTTGCTTGTTAAAAAGAGAAGTACGTTTTTTAATTTCAGACTATAATCTGACTTTTTCGTTCCTTGTATTTGTCATTTTTTTCTCAAGGAAGATGTGTCAAATCATAGTCTATAATTGTAAACTAAGTATAAGTAGGTAGGTAGGTACAGTCAGCCGATAAGATTGTACACAAAGTGTAGAGTCTAGTTCTAAAATTAGACATGTTAAGGACTGGCATAATAGGGACTGGACCCAACTTGCACTGGAAAGGGAAGAGTGGAGAGAAGGGAGGAAGCCCTTTGCCCTGCAGTGGGACAAAATAGACTGATAATAAATAAATTATTAAAGGAAAATAAAATCTGCAAAAACACAGCGGATGGTCGACGCTGAGCGGGATTCGAATCAAAAACGCATCTTTACTCAATCCGGTAGTAATGTCTCGAAACGTTGACCATTGAAACAATGCTAAAAGTAATAAACACCACGCTATCAAAACTGAAAAATTAGTTTAATTTCTATCCAACACCGAGAACGGAGAAGAAAAATCTATCTTCATAAAGAGTTGGAATCCAAGGTTGCCCCGACCTCAATGATTTGTTCCACATATACCTACCAACATCTACGGACGTATACCGCCATCCTATTGTTTTGAAAATGCTTATTTTTATAATTTGAACGGCTGTTTCACATCTCTTGTTATCTTCAAACTGTTATGAAAAGATTGACTGATGGTATGACGTAGGTAGTGGTTCGATAACTAAGATATTTAGCATATAAAAGGAACGCGAAACTGAAAAAATAGTTTAATTTTAATTAAAGTCCAAAAAAAAAAGAAGAAATTAAGATCTTTACATAAACTCAAACCTCAAACTCAAAAAAAATAATCAAAAAATATATAAACCGACTTCAAAAAGGCATGAATAACCTCGCCTACATACAGTGCCACCGACTTATCTGTTATGTAATCTGAATTCGGGCAGCCAAACTACAATACAATCTGGATCAGCTGGATCAGTAAAACTGCCCGACTTTAGCTCAATGATACTTTTGACCTTTTACAAACAAAGAAAATTAAAAGGAAAAGAAGAAGCTTCAGTTTTGTGTCTTTCAAAACCTCTACATCATTTTTAAATTTCTTGGTAGACTTCTATACTCATGGACCGACACACTTCGAGCGAAGGGTATTAAACGCATATTAAACGCGTGTTATCAAATGCCTTGTCTGATGTAGAGATATAGGTAGGTAGGTGTACAGTGTAGGCGGATGGGTGACGTCACGATTCGGGTATGAGAGTTGTGAAGTTTGTAGATTACTTTCAAGAAATAAGTGGCCTAGAATACATTTATTATACCGTCCGTGGTCTATTCATTACTCCGAAGATACTTCACATTAAAAAAAATAGATTTTTTTAAAACTACTTCTTCTCATCCGAGCGATGTTTCCGGTTGCATCCCTCTCGGGAGCCAGAGGTCCGCTAGACCCGAAATTGTTTTACTTGAAAAGATACAACTATCTCTATTTAAAGTTGTTAATATATCGGATATATCGATTAGCCTCCTTTGTGGAAGAAATACCCTATCAATCAAAACTCACCCACGAGAAAAAAGGTCCTCTAGAGGAGAACTAACATACATACAAGCATGACAGACAAAAACAAATTTTCCAAACTTGAAACAGAGACCCTTCACTTGCTCGGTCAAAAATTGAAACAAAAATACTTTTATTAATTCACCTAAAAGTGCCTATACATAGGTACGAGAAACACGCGAAAAACATAACCTTTTATAGGCAGTTGGGTAAAAATCAGTAAGAGGAAGTTCGACTATACCTGACTATAGTCTTTTTCGCGAGTAGATCAACCAAAAAATGCATCATTAGGAAATTTGAAAAAAAAAATAACAATATGTAACGCGAATACGACCCAACCCAGGAAAAATATAAATATGAGGAAATTGAAGTTCCATTATATTGTGTAGTATATACTATTCTCGCAGGACTTTCTGATATAATTTTCACAACGAAATAAAACGTCAATCTCAGTTTGAAATTGTCGTAAGTTTTGGGTTCTACATGTTCGGACAAGGTCGCTTTGTTTCAAACACATTTCAGAACCTTTCAGCCGTTTATACACTAGGGACAGTCAGGTAAACCTTAGACCCTGGACTTTATTTATTTGCGTTTGAATAATATAATGAAATGTTTGACGTGATTGCAGGTACAGGATAATTTATGAACAGCGTCATCTATTTTCAAATCAAGGTACTAAATAATAATAGAATGGGGAGAAAATGTAATGTTTACGGATGATTATGTCAGACTATGGCACGAATTATCGAACTAAAATGTCTAAACTCTATTCAAATTTTGTCGAAAACTGTTAAGCAATTGCTGTTAATTTTACAATAAATCAGCAATAGCAGTTGGGACACAAAATTAGAATCATCAAGGAGAACACCGCAGAGTTAAGCGGGTTGTGTGTTTGTGGATTTTTTTACAAACTGATTTTTACAGATAGAGTTACTTACGAGCTTATAATGTTAGTAAGGATTATTTTAGAGCGATAAATATGCGACAATTGTGAATCACATGATCACTACAAAAAAAACCACACGAATCTTTCCATTGGAGGTCGCGTTCCGAAGACACACTAGATTACTGACAACACAATTTAAAACGATATGTGAATACCTTATTGAATAAACATAATAATATTTCCATCACTTGCAGATGGATTTTTATTTTATATTTGACTACATACCGCGGTTTCACCCGGGTAAGTCCCGATTCCGTAAAAATAGCCTAGGACCAACAGTAGCCTGTGTAACTCCCTGATAATGTAGCTTTCTATTGGTAAAAGAATTTTTGACATCAGTCCAGTGGTTTCGGAGATTACCCCCAAATATACCTACCTACATATACATACAAACACGTTACCAACGTTACCTCTTTATAATATTTGTATAGATTATTAAGTATTTTGTATGAACCGTATTCCTGACTATTAAATAATCTCGTACACTTACGTAGTTATTAAACTACTTGCATTAGTTGCTTCACAGAATCAATTTACAAACAAGAGTGGTAGGTAACTAGGTAAGTAGCTTCATAACGTAAATGGAGCTCTATGTAAATTGTTTGCGAGCTGACGAGTGTATTAGCATTTCTCTTGTTGTTGTAAATTGTAATTAAAACTGTTGTTACAGTCTTCTTTAGACTGATTAGTCTTGAAATAACAATGGCAGGGGCAGTAGTTCTTTGGCTATTATCTACCATCTAACTATTAACAACTACGAACCTTTGATTTATTTTTTAAAGTGTTTCGTACACTAAATGGAAATGGAAAAATATACATTTAGTGTACGGGGTTTTCCTTTATGGCCCCGTTCCGCGGCGGCCCCGTACGAGATGGCCCCGATTTACAAATTTATTGTTAACTAGCTGATCCCATTGGAATATCGGGGTCAAAAGTAACCTATGTTACTCAGGGTGAATGTAGCTATCTAATGGTGAAAGAAGTTTTGAAATCGGTCCAGTAAGTTGAAAAATTTTGACGTGGAACGTGACGACTTCTATTAAAAATCGACTTTTGCGCATCCGCCATTTTATTCAACTAATTTGCCGGCAACTATACAAACATACAAAAATACAAATCTTTCCTCTTTATAATATTAGTGTAAATGTAGATTGGCTTAGTCTACGTCAGCTAATCTAGATATTCCTTTCATTGCTCTAGATAATCCATTGAAATCAATGATTATCGTTTTCAATGGATAATATCCTGTATCTCCGGAACTATTATAAATAGTTCAGCGCTTAATTTCCGTGACAGATCTTTTAGAAAATATGAATGAAAAATATAGAAGGTATAAAAAACTGCTTTTCGCAGCGAATCTCTATTTTTCTCTACATATAATAAAACACTAACGAAGCCGTGTCGGTCTGTACATTGAATACTTTTCGAAAAAAGTGGGTTTAAACATGTTATACCTATGCATGAACCAGATCACGAAACTATGGTTTCTGAAATGTGTGTATGTTTGTGCGCGAATCAGGTAAAAACTACTAAACCGATTTTAATGAAATTAGCTTAAGACCTAGATTGAAAAATAGGATGCTTTTTATCAGAATAATAATTATATACTGCAATTAATATCTTTTCCTTTACCTCACATAACATGAGGTAAGTATGACACTCCGGGAACTTTTATCCGGATATGGAATCCGGTTATCCGTAAATTCCTACGCGGACGAAGTCGCAGGCAAAGCTAGTTGAAAATAAAATACCTCGCTACATTCTCCCAAGCCAGAGTAAAACGTAATCATGAAACGAAATTTAATAAACACCACCCACAGACGAAACTCCGAATAATATTCTAAATCTCGGATGGTTTTAACAAAATAAACAACTTATCGGGAACAATAATGCTTTTGAAGTATAGGTAGCTTTGTATCTACAGACGTGGATTAATACTATTGATTCTGTATTAAAGCTACTGGCCCAAGTTGTGGCGTCAACTCGAGACGGTTTTCCCCGTCAAGGGGTTTTCGGAGATGGGGTCCGATGGGAACACCCGCCGCTGGAGCTCGTCGACGTTCCTCCGCAAGGTTTCCGACGAGCTCCGGCAATAGCGGCGAGAAGGACACTGTGGGTTTTTAGTGGAGTATACCCTGGCCACCTACCATCTTCGGCCAGGGGGACCCCCACTCACCGGGCCGCTCTCCCCCGAGAGCGGCCTGATGGTCCTAATAAGATTTTCCCACGTAAAAAAAAAAAAAAAATTAAGTAAATAAATATTGCACGACGTTACACACAGCGCCATCTAGCCCCAAACCAAGCACCAAGCTTGTACTATGGGTACTCTACAACGGAAATACTACATATCATTATACTTTTTTTTCGGAAATACATACCTACATAGGTACAAGAAAAGATCCAGACTAGAAACAAATACCTATTTATTTTTAAGCATAATTACTTGCACCCGGCGGGAATCGAACCAATAACCTTCTGCATTGCAGTCGGACATTCGCCATACGCACCACAGAGGCCGCGATGCATCATCACCAGTATATGTAGGTGTGCTACTTAAAATTGGATCCAGGTGTTCCTCCGTATTTGACGTGTAAAGGTCAGAGCCCACTTACACGACTCTGCTACCACCCGGCAAAAATAATATAATTCAAATATGGGCTTTAAATATTGCTCTTTAGATATATTTTACACTGACTGACGAGCAGTCTGACGGCGGTAAGCTCGCTGAAAGCGAGCTGTCTGCTAATTTATGATGCCAATGTAAAATATATCTAAAAAACAATATCTAAAGCTCATATATAAAAGTCGACAGGGTGTGTATTGGGCCCTCTAAGATCGTTGGGCCCAAGCCAACCTCACCTGCTAGCCGGTGCACCTGCTGAAAAACGGACGAGGCTCTGGCGCGGATTTTCCCTTCGGGGTTGGGAGGTCAGACGGCAGTCGCTCCCGTAAAAGTCGACATTTAGCCAAATCTTAATGGAAAGTCGCGTAAATGTAAATTGCCACACGGATAGGGCGCCGCCGCATAACGGCGCGCTGGAGTTTCGCCCGACTCCTGTGGTAAGTGGATTAGGGCTACCGTGCCACGGGCGGGTACGGCCAAAGACGCGAGCCCCTAAACACAATGTGAAACTCCGCTTCGCAACGTGGAACATTGGCAAGCTGACCGGACGCGCGAGGGAGCTAGCCGACGTACTTTCCAGGCGGAAGGTGGCCGTGGCGTTCCTGCAGGAGACTCGATGGAAAGGCAGCAGATCCCGGCTTATTGGGAATGGCTACAAGCTGATCTACACGGGTGCACCTGGTGGAGAGAACGGGGTGGCCGTGGTGCTGGCTGAGTGGTTGCATGACGATATCTTGGAGGTGAATCGCTTTAGCGACCGACTAATGTGCGTGAAGGTGCTTATTGAGGGGGTTCCTACCCACTTAGTAAGTGCTTAAGCGCCACAGGTCGGTTGTAGCGACGCTGATAAGAGGTCGTTTTGGGATAAACTCGGCGAGGTCCTTGGGGCTATCCCGTTGTCACAGGGAATCGTTTTGGGTGGTGATCTGAACGGTCATGTGGGTGAGATGGGGGTGGAATTTGAACGTGTTCATGGAGGCTACGGGTATGGCAGTCGGAATGCGGAAGGGGAAGAAATTCTGCGTACGTGTGCCACTGCCGACCTGGCACTCGTGAACACATATTTCAAAAAGAAGCCCGACCACTTGATCACCTACAGGAGCGGGGGGCGCGCTACCCAAATCGATTTTCTAATCACTAGGAGACACCATATCGGCAACGTGGCCAACTGCAAAGTCATACCCGGTGAGAGTCTCACTGCCCAACACCGTATCCTTGTCATGGATCTCTGTGTAAAGACCAAAGACAAACGACCGGAACCATGCCAGCGCCGAGTCAGATGGTGGATGCTTGATGAAGTCAAGTCCCAGATGCTCGCCTCAGCAATCGGCGACAAATGTGCTAATGCTGAAGGCGAATCGGTACAGGAACACTGGGACAGGATTCAGGTGTCTATCGCTGATTCGGCTCGGTCGGTCCTCGGTATGTCTAAGGGAGGACGCAAGTGTGACAAGGAAACTTGGTGGTGGAACGACACAGTCCAGAGGGAGACTAGGGTGAAGAAAGCCCTCTTTAAAAAGTGGCAAGCGTCCAACTCGCCTGAAGATCGCGACGCGTACAGGTCTGCCAAACGTGCCACAAAGAGAGCAGTAGCCAGAGCCAGACGGGACCACTTACAGCCATTGTACGATAAGTTGGAAACGTCTGAGGGGCAGAAGCTCATTTATAAGTTGGCACGTTCTAGGATCAAAGCGGCACAGGATATAACCAAGTGCCGCTGTGTAAAAGATCCTAATGGTAACCTGCTATGCGAGGACCTCGCGGTGAAGGAGAGGTGGCGCTCTTATTTCCACGAGCTGCTCAATAAGCAGTATAAAGAGGTGCAGCCACCGGAACTCCCTCCGAATCTAGGACTTGTGCCACTGATAACGCCTGAGGAGGTGCGCAAGGCCCTTCGCTGCATGAAAAATCGGAAAGCTGTCGGGGCCGATGGAGTCCCCATCGAAGTATGGAAGGCTATGGGTTCTCGTGGTGTGGGCATCTTAACCAACCTTTTTAACCGCATACTCGAGACCGGCAGAATCCCCGCCCAATGGAGACTGAGTGTTATCACTCCAGTGTTCAAGGGCAAGGGATCTGTGCAGGAGTGTGGAAGTTATCGTGGTATAAAGGTCATGTCCCACACCATGAAGCTCTACGAGCGTATAGTTGACTCTCGGATCCGGCAGGAGTGCACTGTCTCGGAGGGCCAGTATGGTTTTCGCCCCAGTCATGGTACCATGGACCCTGTTTTCGCCCTAAGGATCGTTATGGAGAAATACAGAACGAAGAATACGCCTCTGCATTTTCTGTTCCTGGACTTGCAGAAGGCCTTCGACTGTGTTCCTCGCGTGATGATCAGGTGGGCGCTGCGGTCCAAAGGGGTGCCAGAAACTCAGATGGAAACCATCAGGGACATGTACCGAAATTCCGATTCTGTGGTGCGAACTGCTGTTGGTGACACTAAATCTTTCCCCATTACAGTCGGAGTCCACCAAGGATCCGTCCTAAGTCCGTTTCTGTTTAGCGTAATACTGGACGAACTGTCCGTAGTCATCCGAGACGCACACGAGCAACCCCCGTGGATGCTTATGTATGCTGATGATATTGCGCTAGCGGACTCGGATAAGGGACGGCTTGGAAGGCGTGTAAATGCGTGGAAAGAGTCACTTGAGAACGGCGGTTTGCAATTCAACGTAGCGAAGACCGAATACTTGGCTAGCAATACCACAGATCCCACACCTGTCTGCGTAGACGGTCACATGGTGACACACCAGTTTAAGTACTTGGGATCTGTGCTTCACGAGTCCGGCGACATCGATTGTGACGTCAAGTCCCGCATTTCGGCAGCTTGGGCCAAGTGGCGGAAGGTAACTGGTGTCATCTGTGACCCGAAAATGCCGGTTAAACTGAAGGGACAGGTCTATAAAACGATCATTAGACCTGTCCTTTTGTATGGTAGTGAGGCGTGGCCATTGCTTGAGCGACATAAGCAGGAGCTGCGTGTCACGGAGATGAAGATGCTGCGCTGGATGTGTGGAGTTACGCGAAAAGACCGCGTCAGAAACTCCCGCATCAGGGGCAGCCTTCATGTCCGAGACATTGCAGACAAACTGCAAGAATGCCGCCTACGGTGGTACGGCCACGTTCTACGAAAACCGGCTAGTTACGTGGGAAACAAATGTCTTGCTATGGCGCCTCCGCCCGGCCGCGGCAGATTGGGAAGACCCAAGAAGTGCTGGCTTGACGTTGTAAGATCGGATATGCGTGCAAATGGCCTCACCACACGGGATGCCGAAGATCGTGCGAAGTGGAGACGTAAAAGTAGGAAAGCGGACCCCGGGCTCTCGAGAGAGATGCAACCGGGAACAACGCTCGGATGATGATGATGATATTTGAATTACATTATTTTTGCCGGGTGGGAGCAGAGTCGTGTAAGTGGGCTATGACCTTAACTCTCTTTTTTACGTTCTTAATTACGCAAAAAACACCATCGAATCGGATGACGTGAAGGGATGGAAAATAGATTTGTTTTTACCGTTGTTGTGTAGAGGAGCATAGGTACGCTACTAGCTTGTTAAATAGTCCTTTTAAGAACGTGGCGACCCTTACCATTTCCATAGAAACTTAATACCAAAATAAAGTATGAAAAATTTAGTTTTCTACCTTAATATCGATATTATTCGGATTAAGATTTTACTTAATTTAAAATTAATTTAAATAATTTACTCCGATTCAAATAAAACGGAGAAACATTTTTCAATGAAAAAATGTTTCTCCGTTTTATTTCATTTCGAATGAATATTTTGGAAAACCTTGCGGTGGGGACCCTTTAAAAGTAAAATCTTAATCCGAATAATATCGATATTAAGGTAGAAAACTAAATTTTTCATACTTTATTTTGGTATTAAGTTTGTATGGAAATGGTAAGGGTCGCCACATTCTTAAGGGTTCCATCGTAAGCGACCTAAGAAAGCATTTCGAAAGTTCATCCCCCAAGGGAGCTAAAATGGCGATAAAAGTTTATGCCATTCGATGAGAAAACCCATCGGGCTACGGCTAGTTTAATTAAGAATCCCTTTACCCGCAAACTATATGATGCTGCTACTCCACCTTACAGAATTCAATTTTGTTCGGAACCAAGCTACTTACCTATTTAGAAAAAGATCGGATATGTTGCCCGCAAAATGAGGGGAGAGTCCGTTTAGTCCTCAGATGAAGACAAAAAACAGCAGATACGTTATGTAGTCTCGGAAAATGAGACGATAAAACTGCGTCTAGCTGACGCACTAGCCTCAGTCGTATGTCGAACCGTTGCCGCGTGAGCACGTGCGAATTTCTTTTTAAAATCCATAAGAATGCCTTTTTGCTTATTTACAAATGACTGAATCATTCTTTTAAGGACAAATGTTTTTAAATACAATAATTTTATGAAAATGCATGTAGGTGTTTGTAGCTCATTTTCGAATACGCAATGTTAGAATATACGGTATCTTCTATTTTCGTTTTCATCTAAGGTTTAGTCACGACGTTGGTGGGCCTTTCTCGAAAGTGATGTTGTTGTGTGAATATTGAATGTGGCGTGCCAAGCCTTTATAAAATGAAGAGAAATATGTGCTTTCTAGTTGCCAATGACAGAAGGTTTGCAGGTTAAAATGTTGTTTAGGAGATTCTGTAAGCTGTGACGCGCCACTGTGGTAAATCAGTGCCTAAATGTTCCGCATAGCCAAATATTATATATAGGTACGTAGGTACTATGGTTGATTAAATAGATACCTACCTATAAAAAAATATAATGCAAAAATGTACAGGTGCCGGCAAACATCTTGAAAAATACTGACGTGGAAGGGGTAAGTTCCCACAGTACATTTACGTGCGACTCCTATCGAAAAATCGACTTTTGCGCATCCATATTTTTTTTCTAGAGGTTTGCCGGCACCTGTAATACTTTTTTTTTCCATAGGTAGTAGGTATATATAGGTCAGTCATCTAATGACAACAATCTATATCAATAAGTTTAATATGCTTTTATCCGATTAACTCGGTACGTACAAGTTGATCGTCGGATTAGTCATGAATAATCGAATGGATACGTTTCGAAAGCATCGATTACATTTATGATCGCATTAATTTTGGTTATTATCGAGAGATTGTTTCAGTGTCAATTGGTGTAGAAAGCTTTGTAGGTATATTCCCAACGGCCGCTGAATGCTCGGCCACTGTGGCCGTTGGGAACTTTTTGATGTAATCTTGCCCCGTGCGTTTGTTCCCATTCATCATTCCAATTTCAAATTTCCCCCCATTCTTATGGACGATGAAAGTTTATGTAACGTTTGTCTTTGTGACATGAAGGTTCAAAGTTAACAGACAGTGACAAACGCTACATAAACCTAACCCTCTGACTTATAAACGATGATTAACTGAAGCATAAACTATGAATCGTTTGTCTTTTACTGTGACATGAAATTTCAAAGTTGACAGACAGAGACAAACGTTACATAACTTAGTCAACTGTTAATCATTGTTTATAAGTAAGGGGGTTAGTCATTATATATATGTTAAATGGATTTAGCACTAAAAGGAATTGACAACACTGGAAAACTAAAATCTAAGACTGTCACAAAATAAATAGTTTCTTATTGACTCCGAAACCCTAAAAATAGTACTCCGACTAAGCCGACAGGCAATCGCATTACTATGCCACCTAATTAGAACACGTAGAATTGATTAATCGCCAGTTGAGGTTCGTGATTAGGAATTATCGGAAAGCTAACACTAGGTCTGAACCTAACTAATTAGATGGACCTAATCGATATTGTCTAAAGCAGTGAAGCTTGCATAAATTCGCCTGATTATTTTAGGTACTAATATAGCTCAAGCCGCTCCAACTATTTGGTAAACAAACTCTGCTAATGAAATTCACTCAATCCTGAAGAAGGGACCTGTAAAGGTCTCGAAATGTTGACCGTTGAAACAATGCTTAAAGTAATAAGAACTACGCGATTAAAACAGAAAAATGTCTTTAATTTCAATAGAACATCGCAAAAACAGAAGAAAAATCTAACTCTTATAATATCAAACAAATCGAAGGTCTTAATTGTTTAAATTGAACTTGCGGAGTGGTTTAAATTCAACTTGCCAAAGCGGAAAACTCACATTAATACCAAAGTGCAACTTAAATAAAAGCTTTAGAATACAAATATTACTTCTATGTTTGATAACAGCAACTGGCAGAATACGCGAGCAGCATTAAGCCATAACTTGTTGAAAACTACATCACAGCTCGCCTATAAAACTAAAACTGAACACTTTAATATTCAGAATGAATACACGTCCCTTGGGATAACGGAGACGGTACACACCACGAGCTCAGATGTTCGCTTAACTATTATATGATTGGATGATATAACTTTGTATTACACTAGCTGCGTACCGCGGTTCATCCCGAGGGAATATCGGGATCAAAAGTAGCCTATGTTACAGGGTGGAAGTAGCTTTCTAATGGTGAAAGAGTTTTTGAATTCGGTCCAGTAGTTTTTGAGTTAATTCATTACAAACATAACGACACACACACACTTTCCTCTTTATAATATTAGTGTAGATGTAGACTAAGTATAGATGTACAAAGAAAATGTATGTATGATAGATAAGCCACAAACCCTCAGAAAAAGTTTTGACTAATTACATTATTGGCGACTTGAAAAGAAAATAAGTAGGAAAGTAGATAGAACAGTGAGAAGGTGACTTTGAAACAAGTTCCAACCTATCTTCATTACTGTGATGTAGGTACCGGCCAAAAAATGTTGATATCGTTGACTTTGAAACTGACGAATTAAATCTATCGTTGACTTTGATATCAATTTTAATTTAACTCGTTGCTTTTAGTATTTTAATACTTTTAGCATTTTATCATGCCCAACGTTTTGAGATCTTTACAGATCTCTTCAGTACCCCGTAGACGCTCAATCTCGTTCTCCATCCGTGATCAAGATCAATGATCGCAATCCAGATTGAGCGTGTACGAAGTACCTACATTAACGTATTGATGCATCTGATCACAAAGTATCCTCAGGGTAGGGTTTAATTATCAAATATCCCGTGGGACTGTCGGGATCAAAAAAGTAGTCTATGTAACTCCCTGATAATTTCGATTTCTGTTGGTAAAATAATTTTTGAAATCGGTTCAGTGGTTCTGGAGATTACCCCCAATATATGTCGTTCCATACATACATACATGCATAAAAACATATGTACACGTTACCAAAGTTACCTCTTTATAATAATTATTAGTATAGATGAAGATGACTCTCTGTATATCATCATTTTAGTTGTTGCATTGAACATAATTTTGTTACTTTCCATGTGTTATTTGTTTGGTTCATTTATTTATCCAAGAGCTGCCCTGTCTCACAAATTACATAGTCCAATAAACAACCCTAAATAAACAACTGTATTTACGCCCACCTAAATATCATCTTATTATACAACAACGGCCCTGGACGGCTTGTTCAGCTTTTTGTAATAATATAACCTAATAAATCTAGATTTGTTCTGAATTCAGGGTCTGTGGTCTATGCTGACATAACCAGTCTGGCGACGAGAAAAAATATAGGGGGATAGCACGAGATTTTTATATGTAGAAATTGGCACGTCCCGTCGGGAAACGTTACGTATGCAGAGACCTTTAGTTTATATCGAATAAAATATCGGTGAGCAATGTTTTGTTTAGTCGTGAGGCTTAAGCAAAGTATGGCGCGGTCATTACTTGGATGGGTTACCGACAAAGTATGTGGCACAAAATCTTCTGTACTTCGGCGCGAAACGTTAAGTTAGTTCCGGGGCGGCCGATCTGAAAACTGACACTAGGGACACTTCTTCTTCTTAATTAGTACTAGTAGTGTCACGAGGAAAAGAATTCGCACTAATTTTTCCATAGGTACGCAATATTGGGTTGGGTGGCGAATGGTCCCCTTCAAAACTGGGCCCATTCGCCACTGCTAATTTTGTTACTGGTCGACTGGGCCTACGTTTGTTTAGGATGTGGGCCCAGTCACCACTAAAAACCAAATTTTGGTACTCACGTAGTCACTTTGTATCTTTTTGGGTGGATATCCCGGCTAAACTTGTATAGCCTTATTAATAAAAGTGGAATAACGTTGGAGGAGGTTTACTACGTTTTGTCTCTGTCTGTCAACTTTGAAAGCTCTTGTCACGGAAAAAGACAAAGCATGTTATTCCTTCTCCGACCCTACTCCACGTTTATTAATAAGGCTAGTAATGTTTATACGTTTTAGTTGCTGATTACTAGAGATGGGCCGGCTAGGGGTTCTGCCGACTAGCAGACTAGCCGACTAGTCGGTTCCAAAATTGCCGACTAGTCGGCCGACTAGTCGGCAATGCTGATCATTATAATTCCGAGATATTTGGGTTAACCATGATCACTCGGCGATTGTTGGTATTTTTGTATAAATTTGCACTTCGAAAGCTATAGTGAAACTTCCAAAAAATGATTGAAATAAAAATTAAAGTTGGGAAAAAAAATGGAGCTGAGGCATAGTTATGACATTTTAGATGTTTAGATGATGTATGTAAGCTATGACGTGTTTTGTTTACGTATTTCTGACTACTCCTCTTCTAAACTGTACCACTAATTACTACTACTAGTCGGTTACTAGTCGCCGACTAGTCGGCTTTCCCGACTAGTCGGCGACTAGTCGGCCCATCTCTACTGATTACCTACCAATAAAGAGTATTTGCGATAAGCGTAGTTGATCCCGGTTGTTATCTCTGATAGCAGTCATTAGGTCAAATTAAAGGCTTGTCTTACACTAGTCTAGGTAAGCCACTATACCTACTCATTACAAACTACTGACCCTATACGAAAAGAAGATGAAATAGTAGATTGTATACCTAGAGGAGAAAAGACTATTTTTCCGGCAAGAGCGTTTTTTGAATCCAGAGAGGAGCGAGGGATTCTAGAATAGAATAAAATAGAATAGTGAAGGATTCAAAAAAAATCGCTGGAAAAATAGTCTTTTCTCCCCTAGGTATACAATCTACTATTTCACCATTATTTATTTATATTGACATTTTTCAATGCCCATGACACTCATAAATTCCATACAACGCGCTCTTTTCAAAGAACAATGGCGTATTTACTCCCCATAGAGGTCAAAAGGACCCAATATTAATACAAGTATTATACCAATAATGGCATAATCCTCTGCATGTATTCCCGATGTAATTATCATCCAATCTTCCAGCCCCCTTGGGGGTAGAGGATCGTAGGTTGCTCGTGAGAACTTTATACTGTACGACTTTTCTAGTATTATTACATGAGTATGAGTATGAGTCGCGTTACCAGCTGTGATATAAGGGCTATTACTTTAAAAAAAAAACAACTTAAAATCGGAGAGCCAAATTAAAATCTACCTATGTTAAAACTGCACGACTTCGGATTATGTTTTTTACTTTTTTATTATTGAACAGATGTTTATTTTTATAGCCAAGCTGTTTTTGTACATACCCAAAAGTTCCTTATATTTGTTTAAGATTGCGTTATAGGCAGACTAGTCCAGTCCAAGTCTTTCTTGCGACTGGGTTCTTGTTCGACCCAGTTGAAATCTAAGTCAGAACTGAACTGGTTCAAAAAACTTTATCTACACTTTAGAAACATTTGCGGTGTTGCCATGTTATAGTTAAACCTAACCTTATTTCCATCATTATTATTAGATACGGGTTTAGATCGCGTTATAGATAATCCCATTAATCACCCGTGAGTCCCGTGACCCGTGTCTAATAATAATTATGGACAGAAATCGTATGAGTTTAAAAAGTGTGTCTAACCTTTTTTGTTCTAAAAATCGAATACGTTTTAATAAGTCGTCATGTATAAAAGTACCTTCCGATACATATCTGGCCAAATCCCAACTCTAATTATGAATCCATCGAATATCTAATTTCAAAAACGTTATTGGAATTCTTAATTAATGAGAATAGCAGTTGTGGTTTAGTTTTGGTAAGGGTGCGTGAAGTATGGAACCCAAATTCCTTGGGTCCCCGGTACGGGGTGGGTTCGCAAGCAGTTATGACTTTGTACTGACCTCAATAACGGGCCACAATTGACGTCTGAATAAAGGGAATTACGCTCGTTGATATAGGCACAGTTTACCTAGTAGTTGGTATCTCATGGCGCTCTTACAGTGGCTCAACTTTCATAGAAATTTGTTTCCCAGGAACGGTCACATAAGTTGTAGGAAATGTAGGAAATTTGACACGTGACCTTGTCAAGCCTGTTTTAGGTTCGATCGCCATTTTTTTTTGTATTAGAAAGGTATATATTGGCTTCTATTTGATCCTACTCGTATAAATAGTTGGTAAAGTTCTCATGAGAATCTTCGGAATGATGAGCAGAATTTCATCCTTTAATACAGTAAATTTGACTTTTTGGGACTTCTACCAATAGAATTATCTACTCAATAACTAGGTACTGAATAGTTAGAATAATGGAGCACCTGATCACCTTTTTATCAGAAAACTCTCCAATGTTTAAAGTAACGATTTTGATAATTTATATTCGATAGGTTAGCGTTTGACCACTATTTTACCAGATGATGAGACGATGGGGTCTAAGAAGTAACACGCTCATCTAGAAGATAAAAAGGCAGTTTAACAACTGTAAAAAATACTTACAAAAATTACCTGTAACTGGGACAATCTCTATAAAACTTTCTGATGACAATGACAAAAGTTAATAAAATTAATCAATATGTTGAAAACAAAACTTTTCTAATTAGCCATATTAGAAACGAGCGACCCTTCAAGCTGAAACAAACTCAATTTCCACTACGCTAAGGTATAATTTAACTTGGCAACTACGAATTCTGAAGATAAAACAGATTTTACGGGCAATTGGCTAATGCAATTAACAAGTTTTCGAATTCATTCAATTGTTAGAAGAATAATGGAAATAAAGACTTTCTATTTAACTCTAGAATGATTGCCATTATGATTCAAAGGAGTTGTTACTGAACAATAGATAGATATATAAGACATTTATTTGCATAGACATTGCAGACAAACTGCAAGAATGCCGCTTACGGTGGTACGGCCACGTTCTACGAAAACCGGCTAATTACGTGGGAAACAAATGTCTTGCCATGGCGCCTCCACCCGGCCGCGGCAGACCCAAGAAGTGCTGGCTTGACGTTGTAAGATCGGATATGCGTGCAAATGGCCTCACTACACGGGATGCCGAAGATCGTGCGAAGTGGAGACGTAAAAGTAGGAAAGCGGACCCCGGGCTCTCGAGAGAGATGCAACCGGGAACAACGCTCGGATGATGATGATAAGACATTTATTTGCACCAAAAACAACACACGCATTAATACAAATATTATCAAATAACTAAAGTAACTTAGGTATAAATGGTAGGTATTAATAAAGTAAACAAATAGAAAGGCAAATAAACAGAGTGTGCTGCAGCAGTACAAATGGGCCTCAGCTCAGTGCTAATATTGGCCAAAGACCAAACACTGGTTTTCAGCTATCTCCTTACCAATTTTCAGACAAATCGGTTCAGCCGTTCTTGAGTTATAAATAGTCTAACACGACTTTCATTTATATAGATAGAAAGATATATGGATAAGATATTGGCAAGGCCGTATAATATTGCTAGGCACATTTTGGAGAGAGGAATCATTTATTCTACTGGGACGTCAGACCGACTGGCTAGAGAAAACTGACTGACAGGCGTGAAGTCAGACTGACTGGCGAGAGAAAACTGACTGACAGGCGTACTGTGCAGACGTGAAGTCAGAACTAGATTGAATCGAATTAACTGCCTGTGCTAATTGCAAACACAGCAGCAAAACAGTGTGACTGATTTACTTGAAATGGTTACTGATTGAATACCTACCTTAATGTATATAAGGCGCGTTGCCGTAGCGTCGCAAAATCTCTTAGTGACTAATGTCAAAGGAAATCACGACTCAGTGCGTATTATGTTAGAATAGAATAGAATAGAAATAAATATTCATAACTATTGTTACTTCTTACTAATATTATATAAGTAGCTTTATCTGTCTCTATGTAACGCTTTCACGCTTTCACGGCTAAACCGCTGAACTGATATTGATAAATTTTGATATTGAGATAGATGGGACCTTGGAAAAGGACATAGGCTACGTTTGATCCCGCAAATGTCGCGATATCGCGACTTACGCGGGTATAACCGCTGGGCGCAGCTAGTATCCTATGTTTAACAAAGTATGTTCGTAGTAGTAACTCTACCGTTAATAATTTATTATGTGTATCTTACAGAGAATATTTCAAAATATCGACTGATTTACTAATGTAAACAAACGTAAGGTATTTCTGTCTGGAAACAATTATGGACGCGCTGTAGCCACTAACAGATGGAGACCAGCTGATCTCGGTTCAAAGAATAAATAGACAAATTATATTCTAAGTATTTAGATTTTGTTTGTATTTTTGTATCCCGTATTTTGATGATTATAATATTACTAGCAGCGGCCGCGGTTATACCTACGTAAGTCACGATCTCGCTGGATTTACTGGATTTAAAGTATTCTGTGCCCTGCTCCAAGGTCCTATCTATACAGAAATTCATCGAAATCGGTTTAGGCGTGAAGCGAGCGAAGAAAGCGAAGCGTCTCTCCTTGAAGTCTGAAAAATGTAATAATGATGTATCAAATATTTACTATGTCACAGTTTAACTGTTTTATCTCTTGCAGCTAAAATATCAATTTACATCTCTAGTGGGGAAATACTCCACCGATCAAAAATCGCCCACGACGAAAAAAATCTATAAACTCAATTTATCTATTGACCAAGTTTCATGAAGATCGGTGGAGAAATACGATCCGTAGAGAAGAACTAACATACTGACAGACGAAAGTAAATTTCCCTCGCTCGGTCAACAACACTGGCAAAGACAATCGTATTAAAATTACTAAATTGGAAGGTAGTTATCAATTTAAATAATTTGTAAGACTTATGTCTCCTCAGTCTGTCTGTGGCCATGGAAACTATAAACAAAACATTACTAAACAAATAATTTAAAACCATCGACAATAAAGGTACGAGTTGGCAACGGGCGACATAAGGCCGCAGCGGACGACGTGTCGCGGCGACACTATACTAGTTTCTATGTATTTCCATGAAATTCCCTACGCTCGCTCGACGACGCGTCGCTAGCTTCGTGTCGCTGACTACTAGGGAGTTTCATAGAAATACATAGAAACCAGTAGTGTCGCCGCGACACGTCGTCCGCTGCCGCCTCATGTCGCTCGTTGCCAACTGGTACTTTAAGACCGCCTAATTGTACAACTTTTTACCTGACTTTATTTAGTTTTTTTACTTGACTGCTGAAGAAGGGTTGTTTATTTTTAAGCTTTTCGTTTACTTTTTTTTCGCATTAGCTTACTAGCCTAACCTGCTCACATCTCATATCTTTACATAGCAACATTTTATATTATTTACTAGCAGCATCCCGCGGTTTCGTGGTAATTTAAAAAAAAACCTATCCTATATCAACACATGACAAAGAACACACTCTCCAAATTTCATGTTCCTAGGACCAGGGGTTTGCGCTCTGCGTTGATCATTCAGTCAGTGTATCAATCTATCAGTCAGAACTTTGAATTTTATATGTTTTGATTTTCTTACCCCGACGCGACGTTTCGATTATGTTACGAATTACAATAGTCTTGGTCGCGGGGAGACTAGCTGAAAATAAATATTAATATGAATAAAATGTGCAAATTAATGTAAATCCTGTAAATCTAAAAAGGTTACCTACCCTAGCCTTAATCAAAGGTACCATTTCAAATCTTTGACAAATTCATTTTAAAACACTGAAGGCGAAACGTCTTTAATCAAGCCAATAATAATTCTCTCTTATCTCACCCCTAGGGCTACCACAAATCATACCCACCGTCTAGCGCGTCTCGCAACTGGAACTAGATAAGACAATGGCCTTCACGCGGAATTAATAGCCGTTGTCTTCGGGATCTATGGTCCGACAAAGACGGCTAACTTGGAGCACTTTGAAGAGAGAAATAGTGGCGCTGGATGTCTCTTACATGAACTAGTAAAAGATTCCTAGCCGTTTTAGATAGATAGATAGATTAATGCTTTATTGTACCAGATTAATAGAAGACAAAAATATAAATTAATTTAAAAAAAGTACCTACAGAGAAAACAGAAAAAATAAAAATAAAATAGTCGAACGAATGTAATAATAACTGTATAATAATAAATTTTATTATAATTATTAAAATTTATACATTGTTTATAGGACTTGTGGATAGAATTTTATATAAGTTTGTTACTTAGATGGAATTTTGTTTATAGGTTTTTTAGTAATGTATATATTTTATATGTAGTTTATTTTTATAAAAACTTAAATTTAAGAAATTAAATAAATGAGTGCATTAAATACTGTAGGTAGGTCCTACAATGACCTAATAGTGACTGTGCGTGTAAGGGGTTTCGGCGGAAATATATTTAATAACCGGGGAAAAAGATTCAATAGATTTTCATACTATAAAATTTTAAATTTTTCGAAACATGTGTGGTCGAAATTCTACGACACTTGCTCGGTCCAGTCGCTGTCATTGTGTAAACGAGGCATGAACAAAATAAAAATGGCTATCAATCAACCTCTCATTTATGAATCGATACAATACCTAGCCGTTCATTTTCTAAAACCATTCAACTCAGGCTGGAATCGAATAAAATCGATAGGTTTCGTATAACTCATCAAATATCGAGTGAACTGGGCACTTATTCTATAACTAAATCGTCTCAGCGTCGCTTCAACTTGGTAAGATTTATCTCGGAAACGGTTCAGCCAATTGTTGGTAACATTGCAAGAAATATTTCCTTTGAGATTCACATTACGAAACTATTGGCATGCATTATATGATATACTAGCTACGTCCCGCGGTTTCACCCGCGTAAGTCCCAATCCCATGAGTAAATATCGGGGAATAGCTCATGTTACTCAGGGTGAATGTAGCTTTCTCTTGGTGGTATCAATCAACCTCTCATTTATGAATCGATACAATACCTAGCCGTTCATTTTCTAAAACCATTCAACTCAGGCTGGAATCGAATAAAATCGATAGGTTTCGTATAACTCATCAAATATTGAGTGAACTGGGCACTTATTCTATAACTAAATCGTCTCGGTTCGGTCCAGTAGTTTTTGAGTTAATTCATTACAAACATACAGACACACACACACACAAATACAAATATTTCCTCTTCATGATTATTAGTGTAGTGTAGATATAGAGTTGATCTCACAAAAGCAGTCACACAGCAGTTACTGAAAAAACTTTATTAAATAGGTATAAAAAATGTCTACGCAACTTTTTAACTGGGTACTTATGTTAATATTTTAATTGTTTACCAGTTTTTACACAAAAAAAAACATAAAGATACAATAAAATAAGCACTAAATCTAACTTCTAAAAAGAGAAAAAGTCGTCGCCGACGACACCCTCCCGAGACTTCGTGGCATCGGGGTACTTTTTTGTGAAAATGACTTTACAAGGCTTGCCAATTTATGCCTTCTGTGCAATGCCTTTGTGTCGTAATGTAAGCGAAACTGCATAATTAAAAAAAAATGCTGAATGTTAAGTTTTGAGAAAAATCTAACCATGCTAAAGCGATGTTTGAGACGATGTATTTGTAGAATACATACCCTGAAATCAAGTTTACTAGCAACGGTAGGGTTTTAGTGCTTTGTAGGTTTACGTGATTCGATTATAGTAATTTGATGTAAAGGGTAATTCGATAAAGTAATTGAAACCATTATTTGATAAAGATGAATTACCTGTGTTGTTAGTAATAATAGAGATTAGTTTGAAGGGGTTTTAAGGATGTTCTTCAGTCTTCGGTCAATTATTAATTACCTATTTCACGTCTTTACTTTGCCGTATTTACGTACTTTCTTTGTAGTTGCGGAAACAAACAGTACAAAGTTTGTACTGTGTGTTTCCGCAACTAGCCCTATGACTGGGCCTTTTTGCGTGACTTTAAACCGTAGGTTTCCTCACGATGTTTACCTTTACCGTTTTACCGCGATGCCATGTTAATAGCGCCAACGCGCTGTCGCTCGGATTCGAAACCACGACCTTTGGAATGAAAGTCGCGGTACCACTAGACCAACACCGCTCTCTTGCCGTATTTAATTTTATTACTCTCACAGTCTAATCAGGCGTTATGTATGATAAAAAGTAGCCTGCCACATGTTTTTGTCAGACGCCAGCACATATCTGCTTACTAAGTTTCATCACAATCGGTTCAGTATTTTTTGCATGAAAAAGTAACAGATAAACTCACTTAGGTAGTTGCTTACCTACATATTATTTACAATCAATCTTTCCCATTAGTGCCAAAATGTTGTATTCCCAAAATGTTGACTCTGAAATGTTGAATTTCTAGAATGTTCTATTCCCAAACTGTTAAATTTTCCAAAATGTTGAAACTCAAAATATTGAATTTCCTAAAATGTTGAATTTCCCAAAATTTTGAATCCCCAAAATTTTGAAAAACACTTATTAGTAGAATTTAGAATCGCCTTTAAAATCGCTCTAAGTAATTAGAACTAATTAATTGTATTTTATTTCAAATATCTGACGTTAATTTACAAAACGTCTTGTACTTTTGACCTATATTCGATGTCTTCGAACAACCCCGCTGTATAAATTTTCAGATCAGCGGAGCGTGAATTATGTACCGTCATTGCCTCTGTTTTGGAAGCGAAAATGTTTGTCGAAAATCATTTATTAATTTACATGTGTAGGATATGTAAACAACCCCGACTTTATTGCCTTTCACAGCCTGTACAAATACTGAAACGAAAATAGCTTTCGCAAATGAAATTTGAAATCAAGATTACACGGTATACGTATTGCAAAATGGACTGGCGTTTTTTATGTAGAAATTTTTTCTAAAATTTCATTTGAACTTAGTTACATTTTCCCGGGTCTTGATCGCGTATATTATTTTACCTATTTTCAGAGTGATCATCGTTTCAAAATTGACAGATTGTCTGTCTGTCATATTTTGTATCCATTTCGTCTTTTGTTTCTATTTCGGTGGACGAGTTTTTCTATTAGATCGTTTTTTGTTTTTCACTAATAAATGACGTTTATTGACTTTTTTTTACTTCAAAATTCTTAGTCACGTCGTTTTTGACTTAGAATTTTCAAAGTATTTTTAACACGATATTCTTCTAAGTGTTATTCATCATTCTAGGAATTTAAAATTTTGGGATATTCAACATTTTGGAATATTCAACATTTTGAGATTCAACATTTTGGGAATTCAACATTTTGGCACTAAAGGCTCAGTACTCAGTCCGCTATTCTTAATGCCCCTAAAAGTTGTTAAATAGTTGACAGAAATGGGCTCATAAATGAGCAGTAAAATTTAATTACATCTAAGCGTGTCTCGTGAAACTGAAGGTACAATATAATTAATATTTTATTACTGCTATTACGACATTTGAACTGAGACGACGTAGATCTCTGCCCCTCTTATTACACGTTACAAAAGATTCCGGTAGATAGATGAGAAATATTTTACCTGAAATTAAACTCCCTACCTTGAGGTACATCTGTCTTCTTTGAGGAAGAGATTTGTAAGAATCTCGAAACGATAGTCTACACAAATATTATAAAGAGGAAAGATCTGTGTTTTTGTGTATTTGGGTGTCTGTATGTTTTTAATGAATAAACTCAAAAACTACTGGATTAATTTCAAAAAATCTTTCACTAAAAAAAAGCTACATTATCGAGGAGTAACATAGGCCACTTTTGATCCAGATATTTCCACAGGATCGGGAATTAAGCGGGTGAAACCACGGGACGCAGCTATTATTTATAAAATGCTAAAAATAATAAACTTTACCAGAAATTAAACTCCTTTACCTTGAGGAACCTCTGTCTTCACTGAGCAAGAGATATTTGGGGCTATTTACAACCCCCGATCCGACGCCGATGATAGAAATAACTGTGCCTGTCTTTATCATATTGAATTGCGCTGAGCAAGAAGGAGATAGATACGTTTCCGATTTTCGGTATCGGACTGTATCGATATCGGTATCGAATAGCCCCTCTGTAAGGATCTGTAAACATAGGGCATTGATAAAATGCTAAAAATAATAAACGCAACGCGATTAAAACTGGAAATTGAGTTTAATTTCAATCCCACAACGCGAAAACAGAACGAAAATCTAATATTTCACTTGTTTTGATTCTGTTGGTTTCTTTTTAAACCACCAAGGAAGCTTTTAGCCCGGTCAAATATTGGTAGAGAGCTGGGGTTTACTATTACAAATGAAGTCTTAAAAATCCCCATCGATCCTATGTGTGCACAAAAGTTATTCGGGGTCAAAGGTGATTTTTCTCGAAAACGGTAATGCGTTCTAACAAAGGTGCTTAGTTAAAACTCGTTTTAAGTAGTTAACTAACTGAAAACGGGGTTTAACTGTAACATATACATTGCCCTCATTGAATAAATTAATTTAGAATTAAAAATTGTCCTGGGCACTACAGCGCTATAAACAGCATTAAAAGCTGCTTGCGCCTGTATAAACATCTGAAAATCAGATGAAAAGGCAATTATTATTATATATCTAAGTAGGTACGTATTACAGAAACATTAATTAAGAAACGCAAACAAAAAATAAGTGGCTTATTTACAAAGATTCGAGGAATTTCCAACTTAATTGGAAGCTCAAGTTGCTCAAGTAAGAAATTATGAACAAGTTATGCGATCCAAGTCAAATCAGTATAGTACCTCCCTTGATGAATGTCGGTCTGATGTTGAAAGGACAAGTTAAGTTAGGTTTTACTTTTAACTTGCTTTATTTAACTGTTTTTCGTTTATTTATTTGTACTTCTATACCTATTAAAAAAGAGAAAATATTTATTTGTTTGTTAGTAATGCTATTGCCGTGTAGCCCCAGCATAGAATACGGCTACCCCATCTCTTCCCGTGGGTGTGGTAAAAGGCGACTAAGGGATCTGAGGGAGACTAAGAGGTCAGGCAGGCGACCGGCCATAAAGATTACCAAATCTAATTGCAGAAGGTATGATCTATGATAACTTACCGACTGCGTCAACCCCAAATAAAAAAAACATTTGTGGTTTAGCGGATCCCGGGCTCCCGAGAAGAATGCAACCAGGAACATCGCTCGGATGAGATGAGAAGTCGCGACTCGCGATGATTCGTGTTGCGTTTTATCATTTATTTTACAATCAATTTATTTACGATAAAAACTTCCTGTTCGATCTACCACGAATGACGACGGATGACGACTTTCTTTCGTTCGTTGGTTCTTAGAATTAAAGTACTCGGGACGTATGCAGGTAAAACCGCTGGACCCAGCTAGTGTAGAATAAATATTATTAAATATAGAAGAAGAAACTTTACTTTTTATTTTAATATTACACCCGAGCTCTCGCTAAGTTACATTTTCGCAGACGTTGTTATCACCGACAGAAGTGAGAGAAATGCATTACTTACCCTAAAGTAATTACTACACTGGTCTGTGAAATATACGGAAGGAGATAAGTGATAAGTTCCTCGACGTTTTCTTTTTAGTTTCAGTAAAAAGAGAACGTATAGTCAAAGACGTTTAACATCCATTACGCCACATGATGATTACAAGTAGAATGCCTTGAGTAATAAAAATAAGAAACATTATAATTCCCGGCAAACATCTAGCTAGAAAAAAAATGGCTGATGCGCAAAGTCGTTTTTACAGGCAAACATAATTTTTCATAGAAGGCGCATGTAAACTATGCTGTGCGAACTTTCCCCTTCCACGTCAAATTTATTCTACTTGTTTGCCGGCCTCTACTTACATACCACATACATACACATACAGAGGAGACGACATTTCTGACAAAACAAAACGAGTCCCGGAGTTTTTAGCGGGAACGGGATTTAGAAATTTGTTGGTGAATTTTAATTTTCTGGAAACCTAGTTAAAAAGCGCGAAGTGGTAACAATATATTCATATAAACTTTCGCGTTATAATATTAGCAGGAAGTAAGATTTGCTACCACTATTATATACCTACCACTATATACCACTACCACTACAAATAGAAGAAAAGAAGAAAAGCAAACAAAGAAAACTTACGAAAAGTAATTTACGAACTCTACCAACAGATGGCGCTGCTTCAGAAACAAAGCTCAAATCGCGCTATCGTTTCGTTTCGTCGATCTATAGACCTCAAACGTGAACTTTTCCCAAGGGATCCTCAAGTCATTTATAAAACGCAATCGGTACAGGGAATATGAAAGTAAATTTCAACCAAGATGACGCTGTTGTGTTACCAAATCTGTTACAATATTCATAAATCTATTTTATCTGTCAACAGAAAAACCCGAATCTCCATTCTTTTCACATAACTCCTTTTTCTCGTTAAGAATAATAAAGAATGTATATCCAAATAGATTTTTACTTCGTGAATAAGTAAGCTTATCAAGAAAAAGCTCTGCAAAGGCCTTCCTAATCTTATTCCCGTTTCGCAACTAAATAAAATAGTACCGTTAATTCAATTTATAAAGGAAAAGTCCGGGAATCAGCTTCCGATCCGAGTCGCTCCGTTTCCTTCGATATGTATTCAATTATTAGAGTAGAAGACGGTTCTTAGCGCTACGAAGTATTCTAGAACCTTCTATTTTCATACTTGGGTATGAAAATTCAAAATTGGAAATATATACATTATAGGAAAATGTACCTAGTACCTACCTATAGTACGTTAGTTTTCGCTGGGCCTTTTCCGCACTTAGCCTCATAATTGGCCCATAATGGGCCAATTATGAGGCTAAGTGCGGATCACGTACAATGATTGTACGTGATTTCTTAGAGGGGTTAAGCAGTAAGACGCCACGGGATCCTACTCCGAATTGGCGAATGTCCCACGCCTTCAGACCGTGGTGAGTCCTAAGTGAGTGGTGAGTGCTCACCGTGGTGAGGACATGTCGGTTTCCACACGATGATTTCCTTCACCGTAAGACCGATGTTATAAGCGCACATGACTTTCTCTTAAAGAAAAAGACATTGGTGTCCGGTCGGCCTGGATTCGAGCCCACGACTCTCGGAATGAATTCGGGGTATCTACCACTAGACCAACACCGCCCACCTAGTACCTATATAGTAGGTATTATTAGCTTTAGTAGTATTAGCTATATAGTAGGTAGGTATAGTAGGTATCGATGAGGTAGGGTTGCCAACGATTGGCTCCCAATCTGTATGTATTTGTTAGTTAGAAGATGCTACTTATTTATGGTGGAATGTGTTCGAAATGAGTATCTGACATTTAAAAAGTTACGTAAATTTAATTCTTACCTACATGTACCTACTAGGCGCTCGCGCGCTCTGGCATGCTATTGTCAGAGAAGAAAGATACAGCCTGCCGGCCAACGCAGAAGGACAGACAGACGGATAGCCGAGACTCAGTAACAGGATCCCGTTTTTACCCTTTGTCTACGGAACCCTAAAACCTGTACGTGTAATATGATATTTTAATTTAAAAATCGGAGTAATAAAAAATTTCGTCACGATATTCCTTCGGGATTAAAACTCGTATTGAGTCATACATCAGTCAATTTTTTTATACGTCCGCCATATTTTTTTATTAAAATCACCTTTTTATACTTTCCTCGCAACAAATCACGTCGAATTTGGCGGTTTTATGGGACATTACTGAAAAATTGAAGTCATTAAGGAGACACAAAGTCAAATAAATTACAAATTACAAAGAGCGCAAGTCGGGAAACGAGCAAAATTTGAACTTCAATAACTTAATTGAGTCATCTTAGTAATGAAACATTTTCGTCCTTATTTTACGGAGGTTATTTTTCCTTGGGGCGGACGAAAGAGACAGGCGACTTAAAATCGGATGACAATTTAATCAACTGTTTTCATCTTCCGGCCCTTACGCCAAGGTGCTTGGATGGTGTTTCGCGCTAGTATGGTGGTGCCAGCGATTTGATTTCTACGCAAATGGATACAACAAAACATCGTACATCATCTGTCAAAATTTCAACTGCCTAGCTGCCTATCACAGCTTATGAGTACAGCCTGGCAGATATACAGTAGAGTTTTAGTAAATGGGTTCTATTTTTAGCCTTTGGGTACGGAACGCTAAAAAGATATTTCACAGTTTCACAGTTCTGCCGTTTGCTTGTAATTTGTTTTCGGAACTATACTTTCGTAACCTAACATGCAGGGATTACAAGGTACGGCATAAAACCCCTTTAACATAACCCAGAATAGACGATACGACGACTGCGTGTCACCCTGTACCCTAAAATCCAGCTTCGCCATAACATTTTCTTTGCCCATTTACTAAACTTCAAAAAAAACACAAGCTGTCTTCATACAAAAGTATGAAGTGTCCGGGCCTGGGCCCGGACACAGCCCGGACACGGCCCGGTCTAATTAGAATCATCCATAAAGCTAAGGCGAAGTTTCTGTGTCTGCGTCCGCCATGAAGTAGGTACAGTCAAAAACTTTATAATGAAATACAAATAAAGTTCATTATCGAGTTTCTGAAACTGAAATTGTGTTACGAAATTGTGACAGTTTCTGTGACGTAATTATTCACTTAAATCATCAAGCAAGAGTCATCAATCCCTTTAAGGGACTTATTATAATTAATTGCTGATTTCTATTAGTTAGAATAATCTAGCTAAAAACAATAGCCCTTAGATTACGACGCGTCGGTGTCGTTTTTATAATACCCACTAAAAAAGATGAAGGTGAATTTTGAAGGTGTCTGTCAGAGACGAGTTTGTAATGGATCACTATCAGGCGATCTTTCTTCTTCTATTCTCTAATAGAGACCAGTCCAGTTCTATGCAATATAATAACAGGTATCCTTATTGGTCGGTGATAATGTGAAGTAAGTTGAATCTATACTAATATTATAAAGCGGAAGAGTTTGTTTGTTTTTTTGTTTGTTTGTTTGTTTGTTTGAACGCGCTAATCTCAGGAACCACTGGTCCGATTTGAAAAATTCTTTTGGTGTTAGATAGTCCATTTATTGAGGATGGCTATAGGCTATATTATATTTTCAAAAAAAATAGGGATCCTTACTAAAAGTTCAATAATGTAACACAAGGTGTGAAAAAAATGACCAAAAAATTCCTTACGCCGCGTGGGCTGTGAAAACTATTGGATATAGAACAAAACTATGTACTACAACTTTGTAGAACATGTAATTGTCTACAAAATACATCGCGACACCATATGTCTAACTATTGTAGTTATCTCACAATAAGTGTTTTTGTAATTTTTGTAAATAATTAAAATGCCGTCGCTTTAATAACCTTTTATTTTGTACCTTGGTATTAATCCTTATCAAAATAAATTACTTCATATTCAAGACGAATTCAATACCTTTCTAGGACCTTTTGAATTATTTAATTCGGACATTTCATTCAAAAGATATCGCGATATTAAAAATGTAAGTATGTTGCAACCAAATAAGTATTAAGTATTGCGCGCGCATGTATGAGGGCGGTCGGCTCCTTGCAAAGCGGTTGTGCTCAGCGATACTTTTTAATACTTCTTTTTTAGGGTTCCGTACCCAAAGGGTAAAAACGAAACCCTATTACTGAGTCTTCGCTGTCTGTCTGTCTGTCTGTCCCTCTGTCCGTCTGTCCGTCTGTCACCAGGCTGTATCTCATGAACCGTTATAGCTAGACGGTTGACATTTTCACAGAAGATGTATTTCGGTAGCCGCTACAACAACAAATACGAAAAACAAAATAAAACAAAAATTTATGAGGGGCTCCCATACAACAAACGTCTTTTTTAGTTATTGTTGTCAATTTCCGTATCTAATAGCTAACCTTAAGTACTCCCCGCGCGGTGGCGGATAAACTGCTTGATCCCTAAGAGGTGTCAGGCAGGCGGCCGGCCGTAAAAACATTGCCAAATCTAATTGCAGCAGGTATGGCCAATGATGACTTACCGTCTGCGCCGACCCCAAATAAAAAAAAAACAATTTGGGGTTTATCGGACCCCGGGCTCCCGAGAGGGATGCAACCGGGAACATCGCTCAGATGAGAAGAAATAAATAAACAAATCCTGAAGGTCACTTTTCTACGCGGACGAAGTCGCGGGCATGCCAAATAAACAAAATACCGTATCTCTGACTGTTCAGTTTAGGTTTGATATCCGTATTGGCATAATGGGTGTGTATGGGGTCAACTAAGATCGTTGGGCTCAAGCCAACCTCACCTGCTAGCTTGGTGCACCTGCTGATGAACGGACGAGGCTCTGGCGCAGACTTTCCCTTCGGGGTTGGGAGGTCAGACGGCAGTCGCTCACGTAAAAGTCGAACTTAGCCAAATCTACAATGGAAAGTTTGAAAGAAGATCGGATTATGATACGTATTGACTATTGACATAATGGTCCTTTGGATATTGGTTACATTAAAGATCAGAGACAGAAGTCTCACCAAATGATTAGTAAAATTATGTGTAATTTATTATTGTAATTACCCACGCAATATTATTTGCAGATTTTCTACACTAAAATGATTCTCTCTGTGAACTTCAGACGAAAAAAAATGAACAGAAATAAAGCGTAAAAAACATCTGACATTTAAAAAAGAAAAAACGTTAGAATGTAACGTAGGTATATTTAATCCGACTGTGGCTGTAAAAAGAGCTGTTAAACGCCTACGTTTCTCCAAATCGCGAACCCAAAGCAAATTCTTGAATGAAATGTGAATATACTTCTTACCTTGGACAAATGGATACTGAAAGGTCAGTGGACCTTAAATGGTGTAGGTATTTCTAACGGCCGAATACGAAAGGCCACTTAAAATTTGAGGGCTACCTAAGGTCGTATTATAACACAATAGTGTGACAGGGATAGTGCTAGCGAATTTCAGATGTGCAAAAGAAAAACAAACGATGCGACTATGATAAATTTTAGAGCACAAAATCAAATATTTGCTAATTACAAGTCAACTGTGCTCTTTTTCAGAAACTTAGATCAGAAATGTAAACAAAGAACTGTCAATTTTAAAGGAAAAAGTAAATAAAGAGCTGTCACTTTCAAATAAATTTATAGGATTTTTGTTTACATTTTTGATCTCAGTTTCTGTAATAGGATTATAGACGGTTAAGCATATTCTAGAAATAATTTTAACCTAAATTATATATTAATTAAAAATTACGTAGGTACTATTAAAAACTTGAGGATTCGAAAGATATTCAGTAAAACATCTCAAAAGCACCAGTTTTTCATATATTTTTTCTATATATTTTTTCTATCGTGGTTTTTCTATCGTGGTTTTTTTAACATTTTTATTTGTTTTCATGTTTCGGAGATGAAGTCTTAAATATTCTAATTCATAAATTTCGTGCCCGAGTTTTTAGGCTACTATATTTAGCTAGCCTACTCACTTACAATTTGCTTAATTTACTTAACGCATATTTTTTTCTATTACAGGTATCAAATCGAGCTCTGAACAGCATCCAATCATGCAAGGGCGAACGATTAAAACCAATTTAAAAACATACAGATTCTAATCAAATCAAATACAAAGTTAAAACAAAAATTGAAGTGTTTGTGTAGTGAAAAAAAAAACAGTGAAAATACTCACAAAGTGAAGTGAAGTGAAAACCGAAACGTAAAGTCTGGAGTGAAAGAAAAAAATGTGTCGATAAAATAAAACTTTAAAAGGAAAGAAATGGCGCGAGAACTTAATCTAACTTCTCTATAGTATAGTTGGGTATATATACCCTTTAGGGTTGTCAAAGGGATGATTTAGTTGTCTTACAAAATGGGGTGTCAGCTAGGGAAGTTGGCGGCTTCAGAGCGAAGGAATAACAACCCTGCTGCGTTGTCGGATGGACCGCCTCCTGCTATGGACCCTCGGTTGCCTTTGACTGCTAAACAGAAGTATTCGATGCTTGCTTCGTGGAAGGGCATATCGAGAGCTATGGAGAAAACTGGGATTTGTATGTTTGTCAAGTAAGTACATGACTTTTATTATTATTATTAGTATTAGCTTCTGGTGACCAAAGGGCTGGCGGCTACTTTGGCCAACGAATAGGTATTGCTATCCAAAGGGGCAATGCAGCCAGCCTTTTAAGTACCATACTAGGGACTTATTTTTAGATTATTAATTTTAATTTATTTAGTGAATTGAGATGGTATACTGTTGGTATAGTTATATTGAAAATTAATATTTTACTTTTATTTATTTATTTTCATAGTTACAATTATTATACATGGTTGAAACGTCGAGGTAAGAGAATAAAGACCCGGGAAAATGTAACTATGTTGACAAATCGTGTGAACTTAAATAGTAGGTAGCTCTATCTCTATCTCTATTTTCGTATTTAATATTCACCAGCGTAAGTCCCAATCAGGTGGGAATATAGGGATAAAGAGTAGCCTATGTCTTATTTCAGATCTCTATAGCTATCTAGCTACCTACCTATATTACCGAGTTTTATCGCAATCGGTTGAGTAGCTTTTGCAAAAACCGGAATGGGATAAGGTTAAGGGATGGAAAAGAGGTTTTTCTGTTAATTGATCGTCATTTCCAAGTGTGAGTGTCTATCTGTAGTATATATATGCCTATAGTGTAAGTAAGTAGCGTTTTAAAATTCTCATAGGTACATATATGTATAAAACAGATGGACAAGCGAGTGAATACGGGTTCTTTTCTACCTTTTGAGGCATAGAACAATTAAAAATATCCAATAAACAAAAACGAGTATAAAAACCTAGGTAATAATGCTTTTTGAAAAAATGCTTTCAAAAACTTTAGTACCCGGCGGGACTCGATCCTGCGACTACTGGTATTCCGTTCCAGCGCGATAGCCACTACGCCACGGGTAACCTAGTGTGGTAAACGAAACGGTAAGAAATAACGTTTATATAAAAACGTAGTTAGATCACGACAAAGTACCTAACATAAACAAAATAAATAAAAGCCACTAAATCATGAAATGATTAGCTCTTGTTGAAATGAATTGAATTTGAATAACAAAATTATTCAGACGATGAAATATCTGAGAACCGTCTCAATGAGGTTCCGTCGTGAATGGAATTACACGAATTAGCTTTCTGTTTTATGAGGAAACTCGATGGAACCCTAATATCAACTTTCACGGAGGAAAAAGTTAATTAATTGGTTTCGCCCAGCTTAAGTTGGAAGGAACTTGGCGCGGCCACCAAGGCCGTGGGAATAATGAATAGGTAGTAAATAAGTTGACAAACTAAGGTATGTATTGTAAAATACAGGTGTTTTCTTTAAATGACGTACTTACCTATTAGGTCCTATCTATCTATTTAATTTCACCTAAACGGTGCTACAAGAGAGACCGTGCTAAAAAAAATTGAAGAAAGAAAAAAAATAAGTTTGATCGGCAAAGCATACCACTAAAACAAGAATGGAAATGAGTTAGAGATAAAGAAAATTACATAATGATAAAATATGAAAACAATATACAAGCATAAAAATACATATTCCATACACATTTGTTAGAAATACATAGACAAATATTTCTTTTAAACGGGATTTTTACCATGTTTTTAGAGAAATCCACGTTTTTAATCCTTTATCACGAAGTTACCCCATCCCCGATCCCATTTTTTATTCAATAATATTTGTAATGAAAACAATAATTTTAGTTAAAAATCAATTTCATCAAGTTTAAAACTCTACGGTACAACCATTTGAGTTACAGACCGTAACTACCTACCTACTATAAATTATTTTTAATTTATGCAGATTGAAAAAAAAAAAGCACGCACATTTCTTAAAAACGAATCACGAAACAATCTCAAAGCAATCAGAGCACGGAAAATAAAAACGCAATTCTAACTTTTTAACTGAAAAAGTATGTAAACGTAGCGACAGAAAACCCAGGGCTTTATACCTACATAAAGTCTAAAAAAAGGTCACTAGAGGGAAATGCGGATTTGGGGACAGTGCGGCGAGCATCAATTTACCGGACTTACAATTAATTATAACCTTTTTCTTCTTTTCGTAAAGTGGTGTGGCTCACCTAGTGTTAGAGTTTTTTAGGTCGCCCTACGGCCTCTAACTTGACCTAACGACTGTCATCGGAGATAACAACCGGGACCAACTGCTTAACGTGCTTAACTTTTTAACTGAAAAAGTATGTTAACTAGGTCGTCTGGTGTAGGTCTTAAACCGCAAAAAATGCAACACATAGCTTTCTATACAAGCCCACGCATTAGCGTTTTTTTCAGTGATTGATTTTGCGTGTTAATATCCGGTTCTGTGTTTTCAGCTATTCGTAAACCGCTTGCGTTTAATCGCAGTGCGCGCTAAGCCCAACAATTGTAAGCCCGGTAAATTGATGTTCGTCGCACTTTCCTCAAAGCCGCACCTCCCCCTAGTAACCTTACCTATTCCTTGCAGATTCGTAAAGGTCAGATTGAAGTTTGATTATAGGCAAGAGGTATACTTATAATATTTTTCAATTACCGTTGTGATTGCTTCGTTCGGTCGGATTTGAAGAGCCTGGAGGCATCACGACGTTCCCGATTGGGTTATAATATACCGAATCTACACACAAATGTGATTTGACGACCTCTGTGGCGCGTCGGGCTTCCCCCTAGTTGCCCGCGTCGGGCTGCGATGCAGACGGTTGTGGGTTCGATTTCCGCCGGGACAACCATTTATGTTGACGATGTTTGTTTCTGGTTCTAAGTGTTTTCTATTATGGTTTCTATACATTCACGGTTTCGCCCGCGTAAATCTTGATTTCGTGAACACATGAACTTTTGACGACCTCTGTGGCGCGTCGTGCGAGAGCGCGACTGCAATGCAGGAGGTTGCGGGTTCGATTCCCGCCGGGTGCAAGTATTTATGCTTAAAAATAAATATTTGTGTCTGGTCTGGGTGTCCTTCTATATATAATATGTATGTATTTACAAAAGAAAAATAAATATAAGTATTATATCCGTTGTCTAGTCACCGTAACACAAGCTTAGTCGCTTACCACGGGGCTAGATGGCGCTGTGTGTTGTTCGCAGAATTTATTTATTATTTATTTATTTACATGAACTCGTGAACTCAACCAAGTATTCTTTGTGTGTTCTTGAACAAAACATAATTTATGCAGTTGTTAATCATCGGTTATAATTTACGGATAATTTTGTGGCATTTACGGATAAAAAATGTTGAATCTCAAAATGTTGAATTTATAAATGTGAAGTTTGTGGTTACTAAATATAAAATAAAATAAATAATTCTTTCATATTCCCGGGTCTTAATCGCGTATTATTATTTATTTTCTCGACGTTTCAACCATGTTGTCTTGGGGTCTTGGTCGCTAGGGGATTGGAATCCTCAAGATCCGGGAATATAAAACTATGTTAACAAATCGCGTGAATTTTAAAAGTTTATAAATAGAAATTAAAGACATTTTTCGGTTTGAATCGCGTGGTTTTTATTACTTTTAGCATTGTTACAACGCTCAACGTCTATCCTGAAGAAGAGACCTGGAAAGGTCTCGAAACGTTGAGCGTTGTAACAATGCTAAAAGTAATAAAAACCACGCGATTCAAACCGAAAAATGTCTTTAATTTCAATACAACATCGCGAAAACAGAAGAAGAGTTTATAAATGATTCTTATTTATCTTTATTTTACAAAATACTTAGCTGAGAAGGTAGGATCCTCATTGGCACAATGAGCAGGCTAACAAAAGGCTTGAGCCTTTTGTAGAGCCTCTAGGCTCTAACTCTAATCCTTGAACTTCGTCGTAAGGTGCGAGTAGCTCAAGTTTGTCGGTCTTTTATCTAATAAGTAGGTACCTTTCGTCGAGTAGGTATTCAACAGGGATTGTCTAATTTTAACCTTCTACCGTGTAAGGCAATTTAACTTTCGAACTTAAGTGAGCGGTGTTGGTCTAGTGGTAGATACCCCGACTTTTATTCCGAGAGTCGTGGGTTCGAATCCAGGCCGACCGGGCACCAATGTCTTTTTCTTTAAGAAAAAGGTATGTGCGCTAATAACATCGCTCTTACGGTGAAGGAAAACATCGTGAGGAAACCAACATGTCCTAGGACTCACCACGGTCCGAAGACATGGGATATTCAGTGTTTTCTATGTATCATATTATGTATGTATTTACAAAAAAAAAAGTATAATATGTAGTATATCCGTTGTCTAGTACCCATAGCACAGGCCTAGTGCTTAGTTTGGGACTAGATTGCGCTGTGTGTAACGTCGTGCAATATTTATTTATTTATTTAAGTCTAGATTCTGTGTCCTACACCGAAGGAAACAGGATTTGGATAGAATTAGGATAGGATTAGGATAGTCTTAGTGTTATCCAACTGTATGTGTACCTACTAATTTTCAGTCTTTGATTTTTGATCATTTTTTTTGAACATTGAATTTTATATGTATAGATAATGAAACCCTGAAAGCTTTTACTTCTGTTTTCGCGATATTGGATTGAAATAAAAGACATTTTTCGGTTTTAATGGCGTGGTATTTATTACATTAAGCATTGCTTCAACGCTCAACGTTTCGAGACCTTTACAGGTACCTTTTTCAGGATTGACTGATTAAAACCGAAAAATGTCTTTTATTTCAATCTATAATAATATCACTTTTCTATTGGTCTAAAAGGGCTTGCGTCAGGCTGTGATAGCATGTTAAGTTCCAGGGTTTAATAATTCATATTTTTATTGCTCAAGGTATTCTACTTAAATAAATATGCATAATCATTAATTTACCGTGGCACGTGGGTTTCCATGTGCCGTAATGGTAGCGCACTCGGCTGGTTGGCGAGGGGCAGGGATTCGAACCCCGTCACGGGAGGATTTTATACGATGCATTTTCTTCTTATAAAATATTTCCATGGTTTGCTAATGATATTGGACTACATTTTTACACCACATTATGTCTAACTTAAGGGTTTAATACTTTAACTCTGGCTGCACAGAGCAGAGCACAATAAAGAAAAGTAAAAAACCCTTTTAGTATTTCTTCGTTTGCTCGCAAAAACTAGGTCAAGTACACGTAAAAGGAAATATAGGCTATGCTCATTAAAACGCTTGGAAATATTCTCATAGTATATTTATTTTATTCGTGATTTTATGCTTGAAGACGAAGCTGCAAGCTGCAACTGAAGTAGAAACTGAAGGAGGACAGTTTTTTAAAGAATTTGTCATGGTAGCAAAATTATTGTCATTCTGACGTAAAGGAGTTTAGAGTAAAAATGGGATGCCACGCGCAAAGCTGTTTGCAGAGGCGCTGGCATCGGATGATCTTTTTTTTTTTTCGATGATGGTCCTCCACCAATGGAAACGCCGAGTTTTTTTTTTATTATTTCGGTCTCAGACCGATATGGCCCATTTGGCGCCGAGAGTTGTAAAAAACACATGTTTGACAGGTCTAATTCAAACCGACAAGAACAAGACTTTCAACCGAAAGATTAATCGACTCGCGCCCTCTGCCGGGATAAAAAGTTAGTGTTCCTCCTAATTAAACTGAAATGTGACCTAGTCAATATTAAATTGAAAAATTATATTATGTATTCGACTAGATTTTTTATAATTATGGCTGTGTCCCGCGGTTTTACCCACATAAGTACCGATCCAGTGGGAATTTATAAAAAACTTTATTATCAAATGCCTGATGCATTGTACCTACTCGTATGTTGATATCCACTAAGAAAGTACCTAGGTATTTTTTTTTGGGTTGACGGTGATCGAGACTTAGGTACACGGATAAAACCACGGGACGCTGCGAGTCATGACATAAACAACATACATACTACTGTCAGGTTAGACAGACAGACACGACGCGGCTTCAAACTACAGAAACCATTGTTTCCCAGAGATCATTTCACATCTTGTATCCTAGAATCACTGCCCATCACTGTCACTCTACTGCTGTCATTGTGACAGACTGCTGTCTAAATTAATGAACAAAGCGGGAATCTTAACAAAGCTATTTCTAGTAGGTAACTAAAATTATGTTTGCTTGTAATTTGTAACTCTTACATCTATAAATTTATCTCTTCCGCTATGCCAATTTAGTAAGCCAATACGAAATAGAAATAGTTGCAAGTCTGTCAAGTCAAAACTAATTTGTTACCTATTACAACAAATTAGATTTTTCTTTGGTTTTCGCGATCTTGATATAAATTGAAACTCATTTAATCCTTAGTAATCGTTCACGTTGAAACGCGCGGGCGCGGTAGCGGGTGCGGGCGCGGAGACGTGGCGAACTCATGTTCACATTGGCCGCCAGGCGTTTGCGCGAGCGTTGGATTTTACTTAGCCAAATCGGAGTTCTAGCCTGAACAGCACTAATAAACTCTTCTGTATTAAACGACATGATAAACACGTGCTTTCGTTTCTCGCGACAAGTTCAAACTGGTTGAACTTACATGGCGTAGCGAGTGAATCGCGCGCTCCGCCGCTTGTTCAATGTGAATACGCACAAACGTCTCACTCGTTTGATAAAGCCGAGAGCGCGCCGCGCGCGTTAGTCGCTAGCTTGCCCGCTACTTAGACCGCACCTGCGTGTTGTACGTGAACACTTGGATATTAAATCATGTGTTTGATATTTCGTGACCGCGCCCGCCACCGCGCCCGCGAGTCAACGTGAACGAGCACTTAGGTATTCTATACCTCTATGTCTAAAAAAATAAACTTACCTATACTAATATTATAAATGCGAATGTAGTTCTGCCTATCTGTGGCGTTTTCAAGTATAAACAGCTTAACCAATTTTGAAGAATTTTTACCCGACTTCTAAGGAGGAGGTTCTCAATTCGACCGTATAGTTTTCATCATTTTCATTCAGGGACATACGCTTGGACAACGCTTTTGATCCTGTTATTACCGCAGGATCGGAACTTACCTAACGCACCTAGTATAATATAATATAAGCAACGCTAAAAAAATGAGTTCAATTTAAAACAAATTGTTAAAAAGACACAAAGAAAGAACTATTATTTCATACTTCGGAAGATAGAAATTGACATCGAGTCTCCCTAAGGAGCGACTGTTCAAACTCCTATTAAACCTTAGCTCGTCTATCAAGGGCACGCAACTCGATATCGGCAGTGAAATTTCGTCTTAAGAGGAAAGGATATTCTCTTTCTCCATACAAACGTAGACGACTGTTTCCTTCCTGGATAAAGACATTTCAGCGAATATGCTTATAAATAAAAACAAAATAAAAATAAATATAGGATATAAAAAAAATGTGAATATCTTATTGAATACAAACATATTTTTGGTTTTTGAAAAAATGGTTTCAAAATATTTTAGTACCCGGCGGAACTCGAACCCGCGACTACTGGTAATCCGAACCAGCGCGATGCCACGTTTTACCCGTAACGTAGCGGTGTAGTATTTGACGACCTCTGTGGCGCATCGAGGCAAAGCCCGACTGCAATGCAGAAGGTTGCGGGTTCGATTCCCGCCGGGTGCAGTGATTTACGCTTACAAAATAAATATTTATGTCCGGTCTGTGTGTTTTCTATGTATAATATGACTGTATGTATATACAAAAAAAAAGTATATTATGTATAGTATATTCGTCGTCTAGTACCCATACTACGCACCTAGTGCTTTGTTGGGGCTAGATTGCGCTGTGTGTAACGTCGTGCAATTTTCATGATTTTTTATTATTTATTTATTTTGATTTGATTTCGATCCTTTCCTCTTAACTCAGTTTCTCCCAAACTCAGTACTTTATGACACAAGTTCAGAGTTAATGAGTTTAGGGCCGCGTGAGGACCGAATGTGGGTAGTTCGGGTTGTTTGACGTTCCAAATTGTTGTGGTGATGTGGTCTGAATGTTGCTTACATTTACCCGGGAAATTGGGGTTGAAGGTGAGACCTTTCACCTCGATTTCTGAGCACCTGATAAGCGCTGCCTTGTCGTTTACTCGTCTACTCTTTTGTGGGCTAGTTGTCCACGGGTGGACAACGCTGTTTGCAGATTTTTAGGGTGACCCTATTACTGCGACTTCGCTTTCTGTCCGTCTATCTGTCCGTCTATATTTAAAAGGGGCTCCCATACAATAAACGTGATTTAGGTACATAAAACGCAACGATACCGCGTTATATTTTTTACGACTAGCGCCATCTAGTGAGTGTTAGACTTGCGCTAGCAGTAAAATTAATTTTAACGTTTGCGTTGCGTTCACGGATTTGTTGGTCCAGTGTTCATTTTAGGGTTTCTTACCCAATTGTGATAGTGGGACGGAACCCATGCATCGTGCGCGAGTCCGACTCTCACTTGGCCGGTTTTTTTAATATATCCTGGCATTTTATTATGTTTTGAAATATGTTTGGCCTCACCTGATGGTGAAGTGTCACTGAGAATTTTGATGTAACAGTGACTGCAGTTGCTTGGTATGCCATATATCTACTTTAGGTTGAGATTAATGGTTAGAACCTATGTTATAAGATTATATAAATATATATAAAGAATATATAAATTATATAAATTAATTTGATTTTAATAGAATACATCGATTTCTTTGGTTCATTGGAAACGTAGCCTTTAGGCCGGTTACCACGACGCGATGCGACGCAGATCGCGCGGTTAGCAAGATAAAGTAACCCAATCTGATTGAATGATTTATCCCGTCTCTACACGCAATTCCGAGTCACTGGGTCCAGTTACTTACCCTGTGTAAATCAGCCATTAAAGAGGCTTTAGGGAATGAAAACTTTATCGTCTAGGTCGACTTTAAATAACTGTTCTATTGGGCTAGTCTTGCGTGCAACTTTACATAATAATGCCGTTAAAGTTGCTTGAATAAAGAAATAAATATTCCACGACGTTACACACAGCGCAATCTAACCCCAAACTGAACACTAGGCTTGTACTATGGGTACTAGACAACGGGTATACTACATAATGATATTTTTTTAAGGTTCCGTACCCAAAGGGTAAAAACGGGACCCTATTACTGAGACTTCGCCGTCTGTCCGTCTGTCTGTCTGTCACCAGGCTATATCTCATGCACCGTAATAGCTAGACGGTTGAAATTATTACAGATAATGTATTTCCGTTGCCGCTATAACAACAAATAAGTACGAAAATCAAAATAAAATAAATATTTAAGGGGGCTCCCATACATAAAACGTGTTTCTTTACATGAAAACACAACGATACCGCGATGTATTTTACTACTAGCGCCATCTAGTGATGAAATGATAGGACTAGCGCGAGTGGTCCAGTGTTCATTTTAGGGTTCCGTACCCAAATGTGATAATGGTACGGAACCCTTCGTGCGCGAGTCAGACTCGCACTTGGTCATTTTTATTTATTTTAAAATACGTTCATAGGAAAACACCCAGACCAGAAACAAATAATCATTTTTAATTTTTAACCATAAATAGGTACTTGCACCCGACAGGAATATCATTGCATTGCTATCAGGCCTTCGCACAACGCGCCACAGAGGGCGTCAAGTTGTACTAGTATACTGAACACAAATTTAATTAACCTGCACTATCCCATTGCTGGGCATAGGTCTCCCCGTGGTCTCCCCCCATCTCCCTCCATTTGTCTATATTGGGTTACCTCCGGTCAGCCTGGCTTAAAGCGGCCGAGGTTGTCTCGCCAACGCTTTTGTGGCCGACCACGACTTCTCCAAACATTCGAAGGAGTGTACTTATCGACAAAATACACTACTTCACACATTTCTTCATCCTTGAACCCCATTTGTCCCCGTATTATGTAACTTATGTATAACTAGCTGCGCCCCGTGGTTTCACCCGCGTTAGTCATAAATTTTGGGACAAAAAGTAGCCTATGTGTTATTCTAGGTCTCCAGCTATCTATATTCCAAGTTTCATCGCAATCGGTTCAGTAGTTTTTGCGTGAAAGAGTAACACAGTTACATACATACATACACACAAACTTTCCCGTTTATAATACTAGTAGGATAGGAAGTAGGATAAGAAAAGTAGGAAGTAGGAATGAATGAATGAATGAATGAATTCTTTATTGTACACACCAAATAAATTACATCACAAAGAAAACAAGAAAACACTACTTAAAACTAGGTGGCACAATGGGCGGCCTTAGGATAGAAAAATAAACTAAATTTATAGGTATGTACCTAACTAAGTTAAAACTACCAGTCTAGAGTTTTCAGACCCCTCGCAAGTATAAAGTCTTAAAGCGACCTAGAAACTTAAACAATAGCTGCACCACCCCTACCTATTTTAGGTACAAGAAAACATATTAAATCACGCGTCTTTGCATGGGTCACGTGATTTGTTTAGCAAACTACGAAATCCCTCAGGACTATGTTAATCCGTGGCCGTTGTTTACGCCTGATTACTCGCAGTTATATGTGTAGGTAGGTAGGTAAAGTTGGCGTTAAATAGGGTACTGAAGTAGGTTAGTAGGGAGCATAGAGGTATGTTCTGTTTGTGTAGGTCTCTACTTATATTATTACCATTACAGAAAGGAGTTTCTGTAAAAATATTACGATAAAATTTACTTAGGTTTTTTAATAAAATTGTAGACACATCTTCTTCAAGAAAAAATGTCAAATACAAAGTAGTCAGATTTTAGTCTGAAATTAAAAGAACGTTCTATAGTTTACGTATTATTTCAGTATTATTAGTAATTGTCATAATTGACGTGTTTTTGACACATCTGTCTACCAAATGTGTCAAATAGTCGTCTAATGTGACATTCTTACTGGTCTTCTTAGCAGTCTTGGGACCCTGGTCTATTTTAACGTTTTATAGTTGTTCTATCGTAAATTTCCCCGCTTTGTATAGATAGAGCTGCCCCATCTGGCCCCAGAGGGTGTCGTAAAAGGCAAATAAGGAATCTGGGGGATAAAAAAATTAAATGCATCTGTTTTATGAAGTTAGTGGAAATGTTACGAAAAGACTACGACGACGCGACGTCGTAGTCATTTCTACGGCTACGACTGACTACGACCGTAGCAAAAGTAAATCAGAATTTTACTTCTGTTGGATGAATTAAACTCATTTTTCAGTTTTAATCGCGTGGTGTTTATTACTTTTAGCATTGTTTCAACGCTCAAAGTTTCAAGACCTTTACATTTACGTTTAACTATTTTATACTTCTGTAAGTAAGATACGTAGCCTCATTAAGTAGTCGGTTAGTGGGTACAAAGGCACACTTGGGGACATAGCCTAGGGACAACTCTAACATAGATCGAGTGCTCTTTGCCGTACCAACTCGGATAATCGCTGTAATTTGGACTAATTACCTATGTACGGTGCAACAAGGATCTTAAACAACGTTTTGTAACCGACTTAAAAAAAAGCAGGAGGTTATTCATTCGGATGTATGTATTATTTAATAACGGGACTTTCATTATGTTTTCATTAGTTACAAAGCTTATACCTATAATATATTAGCTTAGCTTTTAGTTGGCGAACAGCAGTTTTACTGGGTAGATCCTGATCGTAGTTTGGCTGTCCAACTTCAGATTACAAAACAGATAAGTCGGTGGCACTGTGTATGTGCGAGGTTATTTTGTCCTTTTTTTTTAGTCACGTATACGTCCAGTATCAGACCTGAGACCAGACCAGAGAACCGGACCTTTGAAGGCGTGCATGGAGCCAAAGAGGCCATTTTCAATAACAATTTCACTCGCAAACTACGAAATGGACGCCAAGCCGGCAATTATCCCAGTCTGCACTATAAAATGCAACCATTTTGCAGTTGATTTTTTAAAATTCCTTTTGAAATAAAATAAAAAAATACATTCTCTGAACAACACACAGCGCCATCTAGCCCCGTGGTAAGCGACTAAGCTTGTGTTACGGTACTAGACAACGGATATAATACTTATATTTATTTATTTATTTGAAATTTAAACTAGTATTTATTACTATTCTTTAGCGTCCCTGTCCGAGTACTTAATGTTTGTTGTTGAGTCGTAGCTTATAGGGGTTTTATTGCGGGGTTGGTCATGATTAATGTGAGCAAGACCCTGGACAAACCGGGTTAGTTCAAATCGAATTAAGAGCTACCGACTTCCCGAACACTACGCTGTTACACGGGTGTGATAGAATTATGTTCTTCATTCTCATTAGTTGAACGAACTACTGAGACTATTATAGTGTTTTAGTTAGCTATTTTTTAAGAGCCCTATAGCCGCTAAACTTAAAATCCATGTCGGGTTCATCGAAAATTGTTGATTATTTTATGACGGAATGACGTAGAACTTTTTTTTGTGTATGGATTGTAATCGACATTGTTTCCGACATGTTAGTGCAGTTTCCAGACAAATATGTCGAAACGTATTGAAGCCTATCGACATTTTAGCCAAAACAGACATTTTTCGTCTAAAATTTGGATAGGCTTTGCACCAATAGGAGGTTTTTGTATTAAAACTACGCCAAAATTTAGGAAACAATGTCGCCAACAATCTATACACAAAAAAAAAATCTACGACATTCCGTCATGAAATAATCAACAATTTTCTATGCGCCCGACAGGGATTTTGAGTTAAGCGGGCCTTTAAATAAAACGCATTTTCCGGTCTTAATCGAGTTGTTTTAATCCAACGTCCTGCGTTTCGAGGTCTTTCCTGACGACTTGCTCACGGGTATGTGCGCGGGTTGTCTGTCAGTAAAATGAACTTAATTTCAATCCAACATCGCGATATATTATTCTGTTTTTCGTTAAAATAGACTTGGAGCCGATGGTTGGCAATCCTATCTGACCGAGTACCAAATAAAGCGGCACAGAAATACATCATCTATGAACATTTTAACTGTCTAGATCAGGGGTTCCCTAACTTATTTGAGTCGCACCCCCTTTCGACCATAAAAAAAAATCCGCGCCCCCCCGTCCTCCAGTCCAGATTATCAGGTCAGGATAAAAGTGTTCAAAATAAGTATTTTTACTGCTCATTAATTTTTTTCAGTCATACAAAAGGCATTTGGTAAGTTGTACCAAATACCTTTGATAGCGCCCGTAAGGTGACCGCGGGGCCAGTCTAGAGGCTGATATTGGCCGACTGAAGAAACAATATTAATTATGTTCTTCACAGGCGTCAATTTCAAATAATTTCATTGGTCGTATCAAGCTGTCTGGAATGCATTCTCTCAGCGATCGCAAGTATTAACTGCATAGGTGGCCCGCGCCCCCCTTGAAATACCTCTGCGCCCCCCCTGGGGGGCGCGCCCCCCAGTTAGGGAATCCCTGGTCTAGATACACGGTTACGGTGTAATTTTTTATTAGTTTTTTGCTGTAATATTGTTGTTGTTCTGCCCGTTTTTTATTTTATAGATGAGCGTGCTATATCTCAGACCTTATCATCACTAACCATCAGGTGAAATAAAGGTTAAATACTAATCTATTGTTTATCTTCTTCTTGTTTTCGAATAGTTTTGTGGCTCACCTGGTGTTAAAGTTTTCAGGTCGCCCTAAGGCCTCTAACCTAACGACTGCTATCAGAAATACAATCGTTTATTTAAGAGGATAGTCTCCATTCTCTTTCTCCATACAAACGTAGTTTAAATTTTCCTCCCTGGATAAAGACATTAGAGCAAATATGTTTATGCCATAAAACTTATATCTGTCATGACTATGCATCTACCTTTTTATTTTTTTCATTTTATTATTTTTTTATTTTTTATTATTATTTTAATTAGAAAATAAAAAAAAATAAAAATGTAGATGTATTGTCATGACAGATATAGGTTTTATGGCATAAACATATTTGCTCTAATTTCTTTATCCAGGGAGGAAAATTTAAACTACGTTTGTATAGAGAAAGAGAAATGGAGACTATCCTCTTAATAAAAATCTATGTATCAGTATAATGCATGCTGACGAAACAATATGTGAATATTACACTACACGTACATAAAGCAACCATATCTACGAGCGATAACAAAGGCTTGGAAAACTGTGAAACTGTCCTATTATGTCGGAGAGAGGAGTGTATTGTATTCATTGGAGTTCGCTTGTTTGTTCAAGGCAAGCTAAATAGGTACCTACCAACGCAATTGAGCGACATGCTGCAAATCTAATCGTCAAAATAGGATCGTAAATAGTACAACAAAGTAATAGCTGTAGAAATAGTATACAAATATTTAAAATCAAAATTGTATTTAGGTCTCCCGCGATCCAGGATTTTCCTTGTGCGGGGACCAAAGCTAAGCTCTGTAAAGTTTTTTTAGTAAATAAACTTTTTATTTAAGTATTTATTTTATTGAAAGCGTCTCAGGACAAAGACTTGAATTGTATAGCTAGATAGGTACAGATTTTTATAAAAGTAAAATTAAAAAAAACCGGTCAATTGCGAGTCGGACTCGCGCACGGTGGGTTCCGTACCACTATCACGATTGGGAACGGAACCGTAAAATGAACACTAGATCAACCAATACGTGACGGCAAAGCGTGGCGCTAGTAGTAAAAATACATCGCGGTATCGTTGCGTTTTATGTCAAATTTCACGTTGGTTGTGTAGGAGTCCCCCTTAAATATTTGTATTTTTTTAGTACCTATTTGTTGTTATCATCTGTGGAGATTTCAACTATCTAGCTATCATGGTTTATGAGATACAGCCTGGTGACAGGCAGACGGACAAACAGACAGCGAAGTCTCAGTAATAGGGCCCCGTTTTTAACCTTTGGGTACCCTAAAAAATAGCAAAAATAAATGAAAGGGACGAGGGAAAGTAAGAAAACGATTCAGCATTTTCTAGAAAAGAAAGTATTACTAACCCGAGATATTAACAATATCGTCTACAAAGCTCTATGAAACTATTCAGCATTTATTTTATCGGCTTCAACTTACCTAACCCTTTTTAGATTATTCTCGTAATAAAATACGTTAAAATATTCTTTCTCCACAATCGTAAGGGCGGACACAAATTTACAACCTATGGTCGCCGCGCGTTTTTGAAAAATATGTTAAAAAGTTGTATAAATATTCATCGGGCTTCAAGAATCAAGAATACTTATTGTTTAAGTGATGTGACAACAAAAATACCTAGGTACATCATCTGTGAGAATTTTAACTGTCTAGCTATCACGGTCCACGACATCAGTGAGAGACAGACGGACGGACAGCGGAATCTCGGTGTCAGGAATAAAGAATCAAGAACATTTAATTTTAAGAATTTTAAGTGATATACATAGTGGTCTGAAATTGAAATATTTTGGATACAATCACTTACCTACTACAGGCATACAATAATAATAATATGTTAATGTACTTAAGAAGGTGGGTACTGTTACCATTTTCATACAAACAATACCAAAATATAATTATGAATAATTTAGTTTTCTACCCTAATATCGGTATTAATCGGATTAAGATATTTACGATCTCATACAATTAGATAGTTAGTAAATGCGATCAATGACCTTCATCTTAGATTGCATCAATTGATACAGGACAACATATCCGAAGTGATAGGGGTTCAATGTTGGCCTAAACGCTATTAAAAATTGATTAAAGAAGAGTAGGAACTCGTAGTTTCCAAAACGAAAAATAAAGTAATATTCATGTAGACATGTAGGAACCTAGGTACTCTAGCCTATGACCACAGCCTACCTACATTATACTTGTGTATACTTCTTGACTATAGGTACATAATATAGATTATCCTTCTGTTTGTGCGATGTTGTATTGAAATCACAGACATTTTTCGGTTTTTATCGCGTGGTGTTTATTACTTTATTACGTCCCTTCCTGAGATTGTTTCAGTCAATCCTGAAGAAAAAACCTGTAACGGTCTCGAAACGTTGAGCGTTGAAACAATGCTAAAAGTAATAAACACCACGCGATTCAAACCGAAAAATGTCTTTTATTTAGTTCAAACCTAGTTGCCAGGGTTGTGTACGTTGTCACAATGCAAAAAATGCTACAAACAATAAAAGCAACGGGAAAGTAACCGAAAAATAAAATCGGTCGATTTAAAATCTGCGCTCTGTTTTCGCCTTAAAATATCAAAATAGAATGTATTGAAACGTAAACGATATTTCGACCTAAAACCTACCTACCTATTTGAATATTCTAGGGGCCCGTAACTTGAAAACCCTTTTAGAATTTGACGTGTAACTTCGTCAAGGTCCATTTGATTGCCGTTTGATTGGTTCCGTACCTTTGTGGAGCAGTTGTCCGTCTTGAAAGGAAGTTTGCTTAATTGAAAATTGTACCGGGGCTAGCTAAGACGTTTCAATTTGAGAGCGAAATTTATGGTAATTTTGAACTGGTTGGTAGTAAATAATTCTCTTTGTAAAACATGGTAAAAGATGGAGTGTTAAATAAAAGCCTTATTGTAAACTAGCTGCGCCCCGCGGTTTCACCCGCGTAAGTCCCGATCCCGCAGGAATTACGGGATAAAAAGTAGCCTATGTGTTATTCTAGGTGTCCAGCTATCTATATTCCAAGTTTCATCGCAATCGGTTCAGTAGTTTTTTCGTGAAAGAGTAACAAACATCCTTACAAACTTTCACATTTATAATATTAGTAGGATAAGATAGGATAGGATAGTAGGAAGGATAAATAAATATTTCTCAACGTTACACGCAGCGCAATCTAGCCCCATACTAAGCAAGCACTAGGCTTGTGGTGTCAGACAACTGATAGACTACATATAATACTTTTAGATAGTTAGGTACATAATTTTGAATAAGTACTTACCTACGGGTAGAAACGACGACCTTTGGATCACGAACGTAGGGTAAAAGTCATTTATTTCATTCCATACAAAATTGCAACAAAATTACGTAGGGTTGGGTTCAGATTCCGCACCGGGGACAATGATTTAAAAAAAAAGTAAACCTTTTTTTTAATCGTATATATTTTAATTGAAATAGATGAATTCCTTATTGTACACACCATAAAATTGCAAGGTTCAAAAAAATATACAAAAACAGCTTAAAATTAGGTTTCAAAATAGGCGACCTTATTGCTTAAAGCGATCAACGCAACCTTTAGGTGGACAAGAAGGGTCGGGTGTGTGTTAAAAGAGGTAGATTGTGGATTAACACTTTTTAAAAACAACCTTGAAATCGGATTAATTAGCCAGTAGGTAGGTACCTTAAATTCATAACAAAAATATACTTAGTTATTTTATAATTAGGCAAGATTAGGTGGAAAAATAATCACGGAATATTCAAAAGTAGCTAAAAACACGAATACGAAAATAAAACAATTTTACCTCATTACATTACATTGGAATTTCAGTATAAAAAGATAATATTCTATACCTAATACCTACTACAACTGACCGACACAAGTTGTCCTGCCCGACTCTACTACCCTACCCTACTACTACCCTACCCTCTAAAAAAAAGTATTCAATGTTCTTCTCCTGGTTCTAAGCTCCCCACCAATCCAGTTGTTTACACTTGCAAAAGGAAAGCACCTGGAAAGTTGTTCCTGCAGCGTTAGATAGATGGCGCTATAACAAGCCTTAATCGTAAAACAATTTATTTATTTATTTAACAAAATCCACAGCTCTTAATGCTAGTAATACAAAAAAAAAAAATTAATCTTACAGCCAATAAAGGATTTACATTTTTTATATTGTGTTGTTTAAATTGACTGACGCGAGTTGTATCATTCATTAGTATTAGAGACTAAAATATTATATTACTATTGCGATCAAAGGAGAATATAGTATTGAAAGTTTTCACGGACGCCGTCGAACAGGGACTTGCGTAGTCTAGTTGGTATAGACGTTGGGGTACTGACCCAAAGACGCGAAGTTCAAGCCTCGCCGCAAGTGAAAATTTTTGAATGCTATTTTTCCTTGAAAATAATTTTTCCAAATAAAATAGCCTTGAGCTACATACAAAAATTAAAAGAAATTTATAGCAATGGAAAAAAGCGACATCTTACGTTAGTAATAAGTTAACTGTAAAGTTAACCATTACGACGCAGGTGTAAACAACTGGAAAGTTGTTCCTGCAGCGTTAGATAGATGGCGCTATAACGAGCCTGAATCGTAAAACAATCAAAGGAGAATATAGCATTGGAAGTATTCATGGCACGAGGCAGGGACTTGCGTAGTCTAGTTGGTATAGATGTTGGGGTACTGACCCAAAGACGCGAGTTCAAGCCTCGCCGCAAGTGGAAATTTTTGAATGCTATTTTTCCTTGAAAATAAATTTTCTAAATAGGTACACTTTAGTTTTCAGTAATCTTTGTATAATTTGAAATATGATGTATGTACTTTCGGTACAATAAAGTGTTAATCTATCTATCTATAGGTAGATATCTACCAACACCGCCCTCAACATAGCTACACGAGCAAACACGAGGTACGAAAATAAAACAATTTTCCGTCGTTGCGTTGGCTTTGGTATTTCGGTATTATGTTGCTATAATATTCGCGTCAGGCGCTTCAGAACGCTGTTATTGAAAATTGCCATGATACGTTATTTAGGCGCTCTAATATTCATGCCACATTCGAGATAGGATTGCGGTATCATAGAGTATATTTATTTTTATTATACCATCTTGCACGAGTGGTACAAAATATTTGTAATATTATATCTTAACGTTATTTCTTAGTGTTTGCCACACTAGGTAATAATGCAACGAGGCCCCACATATGAATTGCGGGTTCGATTCCCGCCGGGTGCAAGTATTTATGGCAAAACTGCCGACTAGTCGGCCCATCACCAGTATTTATGCTTTTAAAAATAAATATTTGTTTGGTCTGGGTGTATTCTGTGTATCATATTAATGTTATTCAAAAAAATATATAGGTATAGGAATTGCGGGTTCGATTCCCGCCGCGTGCAAGTATTTATGCTTAAAAATAAATATTGGTTTCTGGCTTGGGTATTTTTTATGTATTAGGTATAATATATGAGTATATCCGTTGTAGAGTACCCACTATACAAGCCTAGTGCTTAGTTTGGAGGTAGATTGAGCTGTGTGTAACGTCGTACAATATATTATTTATGTCTATAAAATACTTTGTCCTGAGTCCTGTCTGACTGACTGATCAACGCACAACTTAAACTGTTGATAGTAGAGAACTGAAATTTGCAATGTTCTTTAATGTGGTATATATATATATTTTTACTCACAGTTCACCTTTTTAATTCACTAAATTAATTAAAATTAAAAACCCAACCCAACCCTAGGGTATGGGTACCCAAAAGGCTGGCTGCATTGCCCCTTTGGAATATACCTAATAGGTATAGACATTAGACAGGGCAGGTGAAACCGCGTTGCGCAGCTTGTTAGTAGCTACGACTTGGCCCATCTAGATAGTGGCAGTCATCTTTTCAGCAGTTAAAGCAATTCATCTTTTTAACGAAACTTTCCAAAAAAAAATCAACAGAAAAATCTGAAAATCTTCCATTGATTGAAGCATCAATTGTTACCACAACTGCCAATTGAGTTGAGAACGTTTTTGCGGATCGTACATACTTAACCAGGTGAGTTTATTTGCTGACCGTCCCACTCGGGAGCGCGACAGGGGTGCTAATAAACGAATTAAAAAACGTGTGGCACTCGGGGACTGCCGCGGTAAAGCTATTGCATAGCATTTTTAGGGTTCCGTACCTAAAGGTAAAAACGGGACCATATTACTGAGACTTCGCTGTCTGTCTGTCCGTCCGTCCGTCCGTCCGTCTGTCCGTCTGTCACCAGGCTGTATCTCATGAACCGTAATAGCTAGAAGGTTAAAAATTTTTAAAAACATCGAATCGAGTAAGTAGGTCATGAAATTCAAAATGGCTACCCTATCTGTCAAATATACCAGTCTGCTTCACTTACCAAAGAGTTTCATAATTATAAGTTTTAGATTCTCTTTGTGCAAAGTTTTTTTTTCATTTTTTTTTAGTGGTGTGGTCGTATGATGGAAGTATGAATCGAAGCTAAATATGTCCCATTTTCCTATCAAATTTTAAAATTGGTAAACGATTTTAGGGTTCGGTACCCAATTGTGATAGTGGTACGGAACCCTTCGTGCGCGAGTTTCGCACTTGCCGGGTTTTTTATTAAATTATGCAATTATAATTATTTATTATTATGCCAACTCAGGCCAACTCGAATAACACGAGTTTTGCGGTAAGATTCGTACCCACGAAGGTTTTATTTTATGACAGCCGCAGCATTGGCTTCACGTTGCTTTTATTGGCTCTAATTCTAATGCAATAAACTCAATCCAATCGCACTAAAGTTAATCCAATCCAATCTAATCATCATCTAACGTCATTCGCCAATGCCATACAAACTCGGGAAAAAATGGCATTACTTATTTCATTTCTAAAATAAAGTAGATATACTTATAAATAAATTAATTACCAACGTTACCTCTTTATATATTAGTATAAATAAAATGGCATTTTAATTTTCATATGGCATTATATCGGCACTTGTCCTGTTATACGGAATGACCGCGATTAAACATCATTTAAGGGGAAATTTTAATTTTGAGATTTAACATTTTGGCACTAAAGGCTAATCGGACTACAATTTTAATGTTATACTACCTACATATTTATTGAATAAAATTTATTTGAAACTTTAGTTGAGGATATTCACTGGCTTCTATATGTTGTGAAAACACGATTACAGAAAATTACCTCGATAGAATAAAATCACAAACATCCCTCTAAATTTTACAAATAAATAGAACTAGTCAGTCAATAATTTACTTATACTAACAAAACTTTGTAGATGAACTGATCTTAGTTCAATGCAGGGCATCCATGATTTGAAATTCAAAATTAATGTTTTGTTATCTTGTTATTACCAATTGTTTGAGTCTACGCTCTAAAATTTTACATCCCACTTCTGAAATTCACTAGCGCTATCCCTGTCACGCAATTGGGGTTATGTGGGCCCTTAAATTCAACGACAGGTGCTACTTTGACGTTTTAAGCGTCATTCATCAACCTCATCTTAGCACCCGCAACAATTGCTATTTCATTTTTACGATAGACGTACCTAACAATATAGCCAGCGCTGCAGCGGCTTTTTAAAATTTATTTCACGTAAAATAAACATGGAAATGGCCATATATGCCCTTATTTGTTTTTGCCATTGAAATGCGAAATTTGGGATTTAAGATTAGTTGTTGAGTCTGGGTCGACTCAAAAACAAAATAACTTGGGGTCGATTTCTACCCCCTGGGCACGTATGGGTTAAGACATCACTTCTGGTACCTATATCAAATCAGAATAAATAAATAAATATTGCACGACGTTACACACAGCGCAATCTAGCCCCAAACTAAGCACTAGGGTTGTACTATGGGTACTAGACAACGGATATAGTACATATTATACTTTTTATTTTTTGTAAATACATACATATGATACATAGAAAACACTGAATATCCCATGTCTTCGGACCGTGGTGAGTCCTAGGACATGTTAGTTTCCTCACGATGTTTTTCCTTCACCGTAAGAGCGATGTTATTAGCGCACATACCTTTTTCTTAAAGAAAAATAAGAAATAACTATACTAGAGTAAGTTACAGCCTACTGTTCACGAGATCCCTACTTCGTCATATCGAGCGCCGCTCGCCCACAGCGCCCACTCGACCTAGTTTCTGGAAGTACCGTCAGCAACGGACATTACAGTTCGAGATTACTTACAACAGTTTGTTTTTAATGTAAATAGGTTTTGTTTTGTTTCTGTTGGCTGTACCTGTTGGTTTCTTTTGTTGATTTGTGGCAAGTTTTTGGTTATTGTTGATTTTTGGTCGGGTGTAGGTAGTTTTGGAAAAGTAGGTAAGTACCTAGTTGTATTAGAATTTATTTCTATCAAAATACAATTACATTAAAGATTAAAAACAATAATTATTGTAAAAATTATTAATAATAATAAAATTGTATATAAATTTATTACTTAGGTACCATAAATAATAAATAGGAAGCTTAAAAAAAAAGTTACAATTAAATTTAATAACCTTTTTGGAACCACTTGGAAATTATTTAAAAAAAAATGTTTTCTAAAGTTCTGCTCCTAACAGGGCTTAAACCTGCAACCTTCACATTTTTTTTATTTTGCGACTGAGGCACATGGAGACATCTACCGGCCACTTTTTTCAAAAAATTAAAGCTCAAAATAGACGATGACACTTACACTGACATTTTGCCTAAAAATAAAACTTAAAACTAAGTTAGTTTTACTTTTAAAGTAGTTACTCTATAAGTACAATGGGCGGCCTTATCGTTAAAAGCGATCTCTTCCAGGCAACCTTTGAAACAGAACCAGTAGGTAGGTACTACATCAAAATAAATCCCTCACTTTTAATTTTTATAGCTAAATAGATAAAGAACGCATTCCACTTGAAGCATTATAACCACTACATCACAACCCTAATAAAAACAGTTTATAGGTGACGTTAAAAAAAAGTCATTAAAACCTGTTATTTTCATTCTTATTGCTTAGAACATAAGGAGCGCAGTAACCGTAAAACTTAAGTGGGCTCCTGTTAAAGGCTCTCGAGGCACTCCAAGATTGTAACTCAACTTTATACGGCTATGTATTTAGATAGGTAATGTATTGTAAATCAAAAAGAGGCGCGTTTAAGAGAGGTATGGAAATGGAAAAGGTAAACGTCCATTGTGTCGAATCTTCTTGGTCCAATTTCGTAACTGGGCTACGAAAAAGAAAATTTTCTTCACTGTTTTTTAACAGTGTTTAAAAATTAACGTTTGGGCAGTTTTTATAACTGTTTTTCATTTTTAAGTAAGAAAAAAGAAAATTATTTTTTCAAAAATTCGTGTCTAAAGCTGAAACCAACTCTTTAATATGAGAGTCTTTCTCTCTTTACTATTCTCTTCTCTTTTCTTTTTCACTTTTTTTCTTTTAGAAGAAGATATTTTTTTTTCACTCAACATGTAATCACTTTAATTAAACAACTTACTTGACTATAGAAGTTTGAACTCGAGTTAGCGCGCGGTAGCATATTTGGTACCAAAAGCATATTGGTAACCCAACCTATTTGACTATACTAGTTTGAACTCATGTTCATATTTGGTACAGCGCACTAACATGAGTTGCGTAGCGGTACCATAATTTGTTTAGTTATTGTGTGTAGGAGTTACAAAACGCTATAAAAGATTTTGTGGATAACACACAAACATAAAATTATGTAGAACATTTTGTAATATGTTTTATAACGTATTAGTTACATATGTGTGTGTACGCACCACTACACAAAAATATTGTGGTGCCGCTGTTTCCTCTAAAACTCACGCTATTTTGTTTATACTTAGATACCTACTACCTACTGTTACTTACAATTTAGAAATAACTTACAAAATGATCATTAAACCATAATTATTATCAGCATCGCATAAATCGAAGAAAAATGTATTTCTTGGACTATGTCAAATGTTTTGGGAATGTTTTACATATTATATCCTGTCATTGTCATTATTAGCGAGGCAGGTACGGGGTGACTTTTGACTGACAAAACTTTATGTATCTGTTAAGGTATCCATTCTTCACGCACACACAGAACCACTCCCCAACGCGACTGAAAACATGTAAACCACCTCTTTCAGTAAATCTACTAGATTTAAAACATTTCCGCGTCGTTTGTCTCCATCGCATCGCTTCAATCTCCTTATGTCTTGGAAATACCCTGTTTCCTTCGAATGCCTTTGACAACTGTCCTCGAACGAACAGGCGGCTTAGCTCCGAGAAAATCTTGTTGTACGGAGGTATTTTGTGAAAAACATGGCGGATTTGTTTTACTTGTAGAGTTTTAAGTATTAGAGGTTCTTTGGACTTTGTTAGGCTTAGGTTTTACATGGGGTTATGTAGAGTCCAGGTTTAAAAGTGGTTCTCCTTTACGAAATATGATATTTTCATTCATAGGGCCTAACATTTTTCAACAAGGTGATTTGTTTACTTTTGAAAACTGCTAAAGATGTCAACAACTTATTCAGATGTCCTTTCATTGGACCACAGACTCTTCGAACTTAAACTCTGCTTTAGATTAATGAGATAAACCATGATTTAAACCAAAGTCTATGGAGTCTAGGTCGGACACGACAAACCATCGACTTTTAAAACGTAATGACGTTATTACGAATCGTTAATCTACCGACGACAATATAGACCATGGTCTAGCCATGATTTTTCATTGTATTCATGGATAATATGAACTTACAAAGAAAATCATTCTTTTTGATGTGAAACATCTATAGGCGATGATAAACCTAAAAGTTGGCGTAGCGATACAGTCCATGGCGACGCCTCGCAACTCAAGGCAGTCAATATATACCTACCTACATTTTGATGTGAAACATCTATAGGCGAGGGTAAACCTAAAATTCGTCATTGCGATACAGGCCGTGGCGACGCCTCGCCACGCTAAATGTACTATACGTAGCGAGTCGATGTTTCACATCTACCAGACGGCCCGTGACGGCTCACATTTTCTTTTTCATTTAAAAGTTATTTTTTCCAAAAATAAATCTCTCTTATTCAAACCTGCAAAACTTGGTAGGCAAGGCACTTTAAATTAAATGGCGTTACCAAAATAATTTATAGATTAATCACGAGCTCTCGGAGCAGTAGTCGAAACGTCTTATAAATTATACGTTCACCCTTTACACCAAACAAGTAGCGACATCAAAGAAAACATAAACCCTTTGAGAAATAGGCATTTATTTAAATTAATATTTGTCGAGCTGCCTTTCTCATTAAGTTGGGATAAAGTGGGAATTAACTTTGAACGTGAACGGGAGAACGGGGAAGAGTTTGAAGTGGTTGGGAATAGTTTTTGATCGTGGGTTTTACCCATTTAGAGATGTACCGTAGATGATTCACCGGCTATCAAAAAATATCCAGAAATCTATTTATTACTAGCTGTGCCCGCGACTTCGTCAGCGTTTTTCGGACTACCTACCCATCGCTGAGCAAAAGTCTACACTTGAACGGACGACCAGGGAAGTCTGTTGCTGAACAGAAGAGAATCATAGCAGAGTCTATTTAAGAGTAGATTTTGCACAGCGCAGCGGTAGGTAACGTGTTGCATGCTTATTCGCATTACTTATAATAAGAAGTAGCCTTTATCGAAAATTAAAAAAAAATCAAAACCCGACTTCGAATTAAGGACAAAACAATAAAAATAAACTCTCCAACATACAATGCAACTGACTTTCTGTTATGTATCTTTTTATATCTTTTTTTTACTTGGGTACTGCACCTTATGCACTGTCAGGCCACTCTCTTTGGGCTCCCTACCATAGGTTTACCCGACAACGGCGGCCTTTCCAAGCCTCATCTCTGCCTCTGCCCGATAGACAATCCCTCTCCGTTTCCTCTCCCTCGGCACGGTCACGCCACCGTCTCGAGGTCCCCAAAGCCGGTGATAAAGCCCCCCCTCCCTCACCGAGTTCACCACCAGAGGCTGAGGTGATTTTTTATAGTGGTTATAATCCATGCGGCCCCTTTCTTGCGGAAAGGACCCCCGAGCCCGCTGACGCGGGATTACGGATTAGAAGCCTGGCAAGCCCCGTTTCCCACCTCGTGCGCCTCTTAGCTTTCAGCTACTGAGTCCCCTCACAACGGCAAGGTGGACGACCATCTGGAGGGTAAAACGTAACGTCGTGTCCGGGACTCGTGACTCGAACGCGCAGCCGTCGAATCGGAAGCCATCACTCGGCTCGGTAGGCCACCGTTCCTTAAAAAGGGAATGTGCCGGTCTGTGATTCGAACGCGGAACCCTCGACTCGGAATCCATAGCTGCCATTGTGCCACGTAAACTACATGCAATATGCATCTACCCAGTAAGACTGCCCGATTACAGATATATTTTATTAATCCATTTTATTGCATTTTCAAGATTGTAACCGTAACTTTAATCATTGAGGAATTTTTGAGAAGGTGGTTTCAGGTGGTCCATCAATTTGTACCTTGTTCTTAATAAGCCGATTCTATTGATGGAAGTCCAAAAATTAGTAATTTACAGCATTGCGGGATGCTATTCTGCTCATCATTCCGAAGGTTCTCATCAGATCTTCACCAACAATTTATGGAACCAACTCGGGACTCTCACTCTCCAAATAAAAAAAGAATTATCGAAATCGGACTTTATATGCCGGAGTACGGTTTGAACATATTCACATACAAACAATATGCGGGTAGAATTGAGCAGATCCTCTTTTTTTTAAAGTCGGTTAAAAACAACCATTATAAAGAATTTCCGTATGTCCGAAGGATCCGGATATATGGAGAGACAAAGGTATACGGTATTTTAGGAATTTCCTGAAAAAAAAACTGGATATCCGGTTTTTTTATTTTCGACCGGATATCCGGTTAGTCATGTATTGATTCCACACAACATACTTCTTCAATACAACATTCAAACTAACTAAGTAAAAGCAGAAAAATCACTTTATCCGGATAACCGGACAAAATATCCGGATAAAAAATAGCCTATATGTTAATCGGGGTCTAAAGCTATCTGCATACCAAATTTGGTCAAAATCGGATAAGCCGTTTCTGAGATTAGCGGGCACAAAGGCACACACAAACAGACAAACAGATAAACAGACAAACAGACAAACAGACAAACAGACAAACAGACAAACAGACAAACAGACAAACAGACAAACAGACAACCAGAAAAGTAGAAAAATAGGTTCTACTGCGTTAATAGATACCCCTACAATTTATCTTTTTTTTATATCTTCCAAAAACAGACACCGATAAGTTACGATTTTATTATATGTATAGATCAAAACTAATATTGTAAAGAGGTAACGTTGGAACAATGTATGTATCTAATAAACTTTTTACCCTAACACGATTGGAACTCATAATTTAAGTCCCCTCGCGACCAAGACCGTTGCAACATGGTCGAAACGTCGAGGTAAGAGAATCAAAAAGTAAAAATCACGCGATTAAGACCCGGGAAAATATAAAATTATGAGTTCCAATCGTGTTTGTTTAAAAAGTTTATTAATGTATGTATCTATTTAGGGGGCAATATTCGAAGCCACTGAACCGATTTTGATTGCATTTAAAATGAAGATATATTTTATCTTTGGGAGTAACATGGACCACGTTTTATCCCGATTTAATAAGTTTTATGTTACTACCGAGAAACAGCCTCGTCGGGTGTTTTTTTAGGGTTCCGTATTTTGTGTACCTATGAAATATTTTCTCTCATCAGATATAGTATAGATACAAAACTAGATAGATATATGTAGATAACCTACCTAGTTTTTTGAAATAATTTTATAAAATAATTAAAAAACAAATGCAGGCCGTAAATCTCGAGGATTTTAATAGTTAGGTATATTTTTTACTGGAACCAGTAAAAAGATTTGTGAGAAAAAATCCTTTCGACTCTTTCATTGTTTCATAGATTCATAGCTAAACGACTCCTTCGATGAAAATGGTACGCATAAATATGATCGTCTTCATTTTTACAAAGCGCGAAATTGGTGAAAGAGTCCTTTCTCTTTGGCCGTCAGAACATGGCCTTAGATTGATTGAATTCCACGATTCCGAATACGTTAACGAATTTCTATTTCTATTTATCATTTTGAGCCAGTCGAGTTGTTTTAAGACGGGAAGATGTCCTGGGTTTGTAGTTGGTACAGACAGAGCTTTTAGGCTCGCTGCCAAAGTGTAGCCAACTGGAGTAGATTGTATTGTTTATAGCCGTTGTTGCAAAATGTTTTACGTAAATTAATTTACATTGCATTGTGGCTTTGTTTGTAGTCTGCATATTTGCAACTGTGACTGCTAGTTTTTTTTTATAGTTGACTGGTGGACGTTTGTCTATTACGCTGATAGACATTACCTCACACTCAAAAGATAGAAATATATTGGAATATAGACTAGCTTTTCTGGCACGATTACTACAGTTTATCTCTATTACCTATTTAGGACTTAGGTTATTCTTGATTTTACTCTAAACCGGTTTATAGCGTCCTGAACCGTCAAAATTTACGTCTTTTCGAGAAGGTTTCCCCACTAAAAGGTCCCCACTGGTGGGAATTGCGACAGTTTTCAAAAACAAATCGGCGTTTGCCTCACTATTCTTGGTTGATGGGGATTACTATCCCCTGCCTGCCTACTCAGTGAAGATCACAATCTGACAAGCTTGCAACCATGTCATTGGCAGGTTCTGGCCTGGCTATGACGTGGAAAGGTCATTTATTAGCGCATTAATGAAAAAATATATCTCATCATTCCAGATTATTCGAAGAAAACCAAGATCTACTCAACATGTTCGAAAAGTTCCGGCAATGTCGAACCAAAGAGGAGCAGATCAACTCGATGGAGTTAGCAGAACACGCCAATAACGTGATGAACACGTTAGACGAAGGCATCAAGGGGCTGGATGATCTGGACAACTTCTTCGAGTACATACACCAAGTTGGGGCCAGCCATCGAAGGATACCTGGGTTCAAAGTGGAGTATTTTTGGGTAAGAGACTGTTGTAATAAACTTTCTTATCCTTGCCCCTTAAAAGTTGGGTTCGAACAGTATTCATTTTCCACTGTACTTCACTTTATTCCTCTTCTCTTTTCTTTAGGATTCTCCTCCACTCTAATTTGTTCTTTGTCAAGATCACCCCATTATCCTCCTCAGCCTATTTAACACCTCGTTTCTGGTCTCCATGAAAGTGGACCTAACGGAAAAATAGGATTGAAAGGAGTGGAGAATAGGAGTGGAGAGGGAAGGATAACCTTCCCTCTCCACTCTAATATAGTCTTTGTCAAACCCTCGCTAACCCCATTATATCCCCTATTCTCCTTCATCTTTTTTGACCTTCATCTCGCACCTACGATCATTTACTTCCAAGTTCTGTACTCTCTAGGCTTCTGATGGTTTAGTGGATTTTCCCTGTCAGTTTCATAAGCACTCTCCGATCATTAAGCCTCTATTTCCTACATCATCATCATCATCATTTTAGCTGTAAGAAGTCCACTGCTGGACATAAGCCTCCCATAGATCTCCAGATGCTTCGGTCATAAGCGGCCTGCATCCACCGTAAACCCGCGGCCTTAAGCAAGTCGTCCGTCTATCTCGTTGGTGGACGTCCAACGCTGCGCTTTCCGATCCGCGGTCTCCATTCGAGAAGTTTTCGGCCCCAACGACCATCTACTCTCCGTGCTATATGTCCTGCCCACTGTTACTTCAAAGAGCATATTTCCTACATATATTGTTAGTTTATTGTTGGTAGTACTGCGGACGTATCTGCTCCCAAGTGTCTGAGTTCACGCAATAGAAACAACTACGCAAATGGCTTTCTACTCTTCAAAAAAAATCTTGCTGTTTACATCGACGAAAGAAAGACAAATGAGCAAATTACTACTACCTAGTATTTAAACAGCTGAACTAAGCAATATCATCTCAGCAGAAAAGTGTAGACAACCGTCTCGAATAAACAGCATTTAATATCACAACGGCTTTATTAGGTTTTTCATTAAGTGAAGTTACATAATCCTTTGTATATCTTATCATTACTTCTATACAACTTGCCATTAAAGCTAAAACAGATATATTCCATCCAAAGGTTGCATTGAAGAAATTGCTTTCTGGTAAATGACATTTGCATTTATTTTTTAAGCTCTGTCTTTACGTTTCTATCACTGACCTTAATTATATGGACAGGGGGTCTCGCGCTGAATTTTATGCCTATTTGATCTGCGCCATGTTGCGTTGTTCTATTGCGTTTTCTTGCGTTGTTCGCGCGTTTTCTATTGAAAGTGATGGTAACCGTCCATGGAACTAATAGTTCCGGAGACGGTCACCATCACTTTCAATAGAAAACGCGCGACAACTGCGCAACATAGCGCAAATCAAATCGGCACAAAGATCTAATGTCACTTTGTATGGTCTAACAACTCCAGCGTACCTTCTTGTATAGTTTCATTTCAGTGTTCTCCATGTATTTGTGTTTTGTCCTTGTCTTATGTTGTGCAAATAAAGCTATCTATCAAATAAACAGTTATCTACATATCCACGGTTAGCCAAAGTTTGTCAAGTAAAGGCAAAGTAAAAGTTCGCCATCATCCTTCCCAGACGGCAACAATATAACTCGAACAAATACGAAACTTTGTTTAATATCAATATTCGAATTGATTGATCGATACTTGCGAAATGTATTCAGTTATGTGTTTACCTTTTTCCCTTATTTGTTAACCGACTTCAAAAAGGAGGAGGTATGCTTTTAGATATGTGTGTGTTCGCTCTGTAAGGAAGTGTGCGTGCACGTCAATGTGTGTGTGTTTCACAGCCTGTATATGCATATTTGGTATTCCGGGATTACTGATTTAACTTCTCATCCGAGCGATGTTCCCGGTTACATCCCTCTCGGGAGCCCGCGGTCCGCTAAACCCTATATTAATTTGGGGTCGGCGCAGTAGGTAAGTCATCATTGACCATACCTTCTGCAATTAGATTTGGCAATGTTTTTACGGCCGGCCGCCTGCCTGACACCAACTTTCTTAGAGATCAAGCAGTTTATCCGCCACTGCGCGGGGAGAACTTAAGGTTGGCTAATCTCCCTCAGATCCCTTAGTCGCCTTTTACGACACCCATGGGATGAGATGGGGTAACCCTATACTATGCAAGGGCTACACGGCTTACTGATTTAACTAATACATGGTAAAAAGAAGCATATATGTCTAGCCAGGTCTCTATAGACATAAAGTTCTAAGTTCCATTGAAATTGGATCTGTAGTTTGTTCGAAGAACATACAAACATACATAATACACTGCCAAAAACATTACTCTTTCCTACGGCTTCGCCGTAGTCGGGTAAAAACAATAACACAACCGTGTTTTTTTGATTAAAATTTCTATAGATATGTCACCTCGGCCAATTAGGTACAAATCTATTGACACCTCGTTCATTATAATCGGTTTAGTATTTTAGACATTACGGTGAAGCAGACATACATAGACTGGATTTTGAACCTTTTGGCAAGAGCCAAAAGGAAGGCTTTGTTTTTTTTTAATTGCATAATACATAATCAACAGCACTTAAAAAGTAACTTATGTATGATACACTAGCTGCGTCCCGCGGTTTACCCGCGTAAGTCCCGATCCCGTGGGAATATCAGGGTGAATGTAGCTTTCTAACGGTGAAAGAATTTTTGAAATCGGTCAATAGTTTTTGAGTTAATTCATAACAAACATACAGACGCACACACACGCACACAAAAATACAAATCTTTCCTTTTTAATAATATTAGTATAGATATATAAGTATAGATTAGTGTCGATAACAGAATCACCAACACTTAAAAAAATTACTTATTGTTAGATACATTTACACAGCTTACTATTAATGACTGATTCTTACTTATTACTGAAAGAAAAAAAAACTTTTCGCGCTGTCTAGACGAGTCGCCGGCTTTAGTTAGCTTTGGTGTGTAGAGCCCTTATCAATGTCGAAATCAGCCATCTGTATTCGTCCCTTGAAATACCTGTAGGTATCGCTATCGCTACGTAGGTAGGTAGGTACCTATTACGACCCTTTATTTGACAAATGAACTGACATGACAGGTAGGAATGAAAATGTTTTAATATTATATTTCTGTACTTATACAGGTTGTTGTTAGATTATTAAAAAACCCCGACTTAAAAAATCTTCCAAGTTCAAACATAACTAAACTTTAAAAAAAGGCAAAAATAATAAGCCGAAAACAAACATGTCTCTGAGTAGGTATGTGGTACCTTACGTTCCCGCGTCGGGGGACGCGGAACGTTGGATACTATAAGCACGGGTCGGTTACCATCAACTTGTGACACATTCCCGCGTCCCCCGTCCTTTCATTTGATACCCCACTCGGGTATATTTGAAAACATTCGATTTTTATTTCCGTGTTTGTCCCTACATATACTTTGAACGGTTTAGCCGATTTTGATTAAACATGCATATTCTTGTCGCAAAAGTCTTGTTCTTTGATTTGATACCCCACTCGGGCATATTTGAAAACATTCGGTTTTTATTTCCGAGCTTCAACCAACATATATTATGAACGGCTGAACCGATTTTGATCAAACATAGCTAAGAACACTCGCGCAAAAGTCACCTACCAAAAAAAACTACATTGAAATCGGTTCATCCGTTCGTGAGCTACGATGTCACAGACAGATACACAGACAGACAGACACGTCAAACTTATAACACCCCTCTTTTTCCGTCGGGGGTTAAAAATTATTTAATTAGGTGTTACTTTTTCGAACTTTTGAAAGACTTTTGTTATAAAACAATTTTATTTTGTGACCATAAATATCTATGTAAAACACTGCGTGTAAAATAGTATATGGTGCACTTAGCACGCTGTGTTTGTATTATAGGGTCAGCATCAAAAGTTCATGATCACATTTAGTTTTTCAAAATCACTAGACGTCATAATTGAGGGGTGTCATAACAGGGCAGACATTTTGAAAATATGTTCTCAATTTATCGTTTATTTTGCTATGGCGCCTCCGACCCAAGACAGGCTGGCTTGACGTGAGAGCGGATTTGCGTGCAAATAGCCTTACTACGCGGGAGGCTGAAGATCGTGCGAAGTAAAAAACGTAGGAAAGCGGACCCCGGACTCCCGAGAAGGATGCAACCGGGAACATCGCTCGAATGATGATGGTACTCATTTATTTTCAGAATCTTCTTTTATCGAAGATCGCAGTCTTTTGATGCTGACTATACCTGCTCGGGACTAAAAGCTAAAAATTGTTCTAAAACATGGACATAAATAAATGAGGCGCTCAGAAATGCTACTATTTGTGAGCGATATAGTATTTTCAAATGTAAAACTTATACCTAACCTATGTCGGTTTAGATTTATGAAGAAAAAAAGTTTTGTCTAGAATGTGATTCTCCCGTTTGTATTTGAATCCATTTTATCCGCATGGCCGATGTAGCCGTTTGTGACACTCTAACCAACCTAGCACCACACACTACATTGAGTAGAAATTAAAGAAAGCTTTCTTACTATTTACGATTGAAGCTAAATGTTTTTATTACTACCTACGTCAGTTATAAATTAAACAATGAAAGATGCGACTTTCTAAAAATAACACAACCAAACACAACAAAAGCTCAATAAACTTCCCTAATTGTCTAAAGTTTAAAACTTTCTTAATTAATAATAAAAAAATCCGCAAAAACTTTCAGGGAAACGATGTTTTTTTAATGTCTACGACTGTTTGAGTTTCGGGCCATCCTGTATTAGCATTTCGAGGTATGACGAAGTACGATTATGAACTTCAATCGGTTGTAAGAAGGTTGAGAATGTCTTGTGTTTAGATGCGGTACTTATCCGGCCGGTCACATAGTCCCGGCCTTTGATAGCCGGAAATAGGCGACGTGACTTTACCGACCCTTCCTAAACTCTACTTTGTTAACTGCTATTTCTATTTTATCGTATTTTCATTGTTTATTAAATTATCCTAAGGTTTTACGATTGCTTCAGTTGAAAGAGAATAATATGTTAGGCTAGTATACTTTTTCCCCGACTACTGAACACAGAGGGTTATGTTTTTGACCGCGATGTATGTATCTTAGTATGTTTTTGTTTGTATATGAGTTTTTTTTAATAAGAATCCACTGTCTGTCTGTTACCAGGCTGCATCTCATAAACCGTAATAGGTAGATAGTTGAAATTTTCACAGATGACGTATTTTAGTTGCCGCTATAACAATAAATACTATAAAAATAAAATAAAATTATTATTTAAGTTGAGCTCCCATACAACAAACGCAATATTTGTGTGTTTTAATGGTACTGAACCCTCGGTATGCGAGTCCGACTCGAACTTAGCCGTTTTATTTTAGACATATTTGCCATAATATGTACTGTTTGAGATCAACGATTTGACTGTAGTTTTTTCTAATTCAGCAGAAATACCCTCACATCCAAGTCGTGTGAAGTAATAACACCAAATATCCCAAGTCCATTACTCAGCGCTCGTCTTGGTATGTCAAATGGGCAGTTCCTGAGATGAATAGCAAACTATCCTCATAACTGTGTAGCTAAATCATACGAGACTGAGAAAGGAACATGTTATATGGGACACCCTGTATTGTGATGCTTGGTCGGTTTTAGGGTTCCGTGCCCAAAGTGTATAAAACGGGAACCTTATTTATTACTAAGACTCCGTTGTTTGTCTATCACCAGGCTGTAGGTATCTCATGAACCGTGATAGATAGACAGATGAAATTTTCACTGTTGATGTATTTCTGTAGCCGCTATTATTCGCATTTGCTACCCCTTTTTTTTAAAAATAGCAGAAATAGACTTATTTAATAAAATATATAGGTCTAGGTGCACTAAAACTAAATTAAATATATTAAAAATAAACACAGTAAAGTAAAATTGCACCGCTCAGCTGATGCCACTGGAGCTGCGCTAAGCGGGGCTAAAGCTAAGAACTAATGCTAAGAACTATAGAAGAAGATTCTATTGGTTCTAACAACCACAACCCGAGCCACGCATCCTCGCCCATATCTAGTGATCTAAAGTTGTAGTCGTAAACGATCTCTACGTATCGGTTCGGATACCACCCACGCCCACGATCCGGGACTCAAAAGCTCCGCACGTTAAGAACGTGGCGACTGTTACCATTTCCATACAAACTTAATACCAAAATAAATTATGACAAATTTAGTAAAATGTTTTATTTGAATGTGAATGAATATTTTGGAAAACCTTGCGGTGGGGACCCTTTAAAAGTAAAATCTTAATCCGAATAATATCGAAATTAAGGTAGAAAACTAAATTTTTCATAATTTATTTTGGTATTAAGTTTATATGGAAACTAGCTGACCCGGCAAACGTTGTTTTGCCTTATAAATTATAGATAGTAGCCGATTCTCAGACCTACTGAATACGTTTACAAAATTTCATAAAAATCGGTCAAGCCGTTTCGGAGGAGTACGGTAACTAACACTGTGACATGGAAATTTTAGATATTAGAAAAAGATGGTAACAGTCGCCACGTTCTTAAACGCACCTATCTCACCTATCTTAAAATTATATAACTTCCCTCAAATTACAGGCCGTCGAAAGTTTAATTTCTTCTTTCTCTCGGGAAACCTTGACGTTTGACATTTCATACCAATTTTCAATATTGCTTTAAAAGCTGCTTAGGGGGAATTATTAATGCGTACTAACATGACGGTAGGTATAGTAATCCAGTCCTGCAAGACACTTTTGTCAAACCACTTATACGACAATGTGAATTATAATGATCACTGCAAAAACTGCCTATGAATTTAGCCAATCCACTACCATCACATTACTAATATCGCCCATGTTGTTTTCATCCATGGATTTCTCAATAGCTCTATCCGATCCGGTGGTTGTCCTTGGCTGCATGTATAGTGTAAACAGGGATAATCGCCGGCTTAGTGTCCACTTCATAGTTTGCAAGTAAAACTGTTATTGAAAAGGGCCTCTATATGTTGGCTTTGGCTCCACGCAAGCCTTCCAAAAGTGCGGGGCTCCATATCCCCGTGATACTGGACGTAAAACATGCGTTAAACGTTATTGATCGAAGAATAGGTATAAAAATTAATTCGTTTTTTTTGTAATTCAATTGAACATCCCCTTACGTTAACACAAAGTAGGTAGGTACTTCCCTAGAAACCTTAATCAAACTTAATATAACTTGAGGTTTTAGGGTTTTAGCGAGAAAATTGAATAGGATTTTGGTGTAACCAAAGTTATTTTTAGACAATATTATTTTAGGTGGATGGTATATTGAACTGCATAAGTCCTTAGGAATATTGGAAAAAAAGTAGGTAGGTCTTTTTCTTCTTGGCCTTGACCCGATTATGGCGATTTCGGAATTAGCCAGTGTCAAGTATTTATAAAATTTGCAAGTTATTTGCAGATACAAAAACAGTCGTAGTCACAGTTTTAGAAGGTCAAGTCGAGGGAGTCATTGTACAATTTGACAACAGCTCTTTACACTATTTTTGGAAGGAACGAAAAGGTCCGAATCTTTTAAAAATATGTATAATCCTATACCTCGTTTTTTAATTGTAGACTATAGTTTGACACATATTTCTGAAGAAAAAATGACAACTAGAAATAACGAAAACGACAGATTTTAATCTAAAATTTAAAAAAACGTACCATACACGCAAACTTTCCGAAATTTCATAATTCCAAAAACTCATTCTATTCAAAAATAGGTTAAGTTTTGAACAATAACAAATCAAATATTCTGAAGACTTCGTAGTCTTGTTTTGAACTCTTATTTCGTAACAAGATTGCAATATATCTATTTCTGTTGCAGAAAATCGAGGCGCCATTCTTAGCAGCCGTAGAAGCAACTCTCGGAGACCGATATACGCCGAACGTCGAAAATATATACAAAATCACAATCAAATTTATACTCGAAACGCTTATAGAGGGGTACGAGAAAGCAGGCAAACCGAACTCCACGTGAAGATCACAAAAAACGATTATCGTCATGTACCTTTTGGATAAAAGAAAGATTGTACACGTGGGATAGTGTAGCTTCGACTACACTGGTGTTACTGAAATCGACGCTAAGTGTCAAAACGATACTAAGGGTTCTATCGAACCTGTCAACCTGTCAATTGACTCAAAAAAACTCTGTGCATATTGTGAATAAGTGTTAAAGTTAAATATTTGTGTTCCTTTCGTATATTATTGTGGATATTTGTAGTTTATGTGGAAATAGGGATGTTAGGCGCGGGACAAACCTATGTGAGTGGTCGCGTGACGCGTGCGACAGTGTTTTTTAAGGTATATTAATGGTTTAACCACTATTTCACCAGATGGTAAAAGGCACGACCACGAGGTCTGAAATGTAACAGATTTATGTGAAAGAGTAGAAAGGTGTTAGTAGGAGAGTTTCTAACACTTTTTTCTAACTTAGTAGCTGAGTCGAGGTATCTAAACGCGAATGATGCTGCTTGCCCTACGACTTAAACCGATGGGTTTAACCTGATAAGATTAACTAGATGGGTTTAACCGGATGGGTTGTAAAAGGCCCAGCCACTGAGGAAACGGCGAAAAATACGATTTTTTTTAAATGAGGTAAGATTAGAAAGTTCAGAATTTGACCCATTTGACAAACGATGCAGTCTGAAATGAAGGCCGCTTATTTAGAAGATAGGTATCTTCAACCTTTCTTCTAAATAAGCGTGAGTCTTCATTTATAAGAACACTATAGTTTTAATTACATATCACTAGTATTTTTTGAAAATTGACGGAAGTCGCGCGACTAATCATGCTGGTTTGTCTTGAGCCTTAAGCAGGGGAACTTGTATGTGCTTATAACGTAGTCATAGATATAGGTTTAGACCATTGTAATTGTGTAAAACCAAATATCAGTTATCTGTGCTTTATTTAATGTTAAAGACTGTTCCAAAACTAGATAGAATTATTAGATTGTGTGCTACACCGAAAGTTCAAGTTTTTATTTAAAAGTATCGGTTAAAATGGTAATGCTTCCAAATTTCTCGTAGTAAAGTCAGTGATTTGTCGTTTTAGATGCGCCTCCTTTGATTTTTACAAAAAGTGACGGTTTTTTATCCTTTAGTTTGAAGCAAGAGCGAGATGTTTTTGTCATTTTAAGTGAGAGTGAAAAAGATAACTGCCGAATTTCAATGTCTTTGTTCATCATTTTGCTAGAACAAGGTACATATTTATATAGCTACCTTTCTCTAAGTAGAACAGACTATTTACGAATAATAATAAAAATAACATAGTCATGATCTTTACAAGTAACATACCTACATACAAAAAATACTACATAGTTTTTTTGAAGTCGTTTAAAACCGATAAAGAAATGAAAATGAAACTTTTGTTATTTAAAATTTTGTTTATTTTCGGTGTAACACGGTACGTTATGTCTAGGACCTGTTATTTCTCTAATTTTGGAATAGATTTATGTCTATTATATTGTATTGTATATATATGGCTGGTCCAATTGTTATTAATTTATTTCTATTTTATTGATGTTGAAAATAATAAGCTTAATATTACCTACCTTGACCACTTCAGTGAACTACGAGTAGTTAGATTATAAAATATGTATTTCTTCTGTTTTCGTGATGTTGGATTAAAAATAAAATCATTTTTCGGTTTAAATCGCGTGGTGTTTGCGTAATCGCGACCGTGTAAGCCATTGTAATTTAGCGTTTTTAAGGGACCGTGCAGATTTTTTGGGAATTTAAAACGTTATGAAAACCCACAATGTTGGTCATAAGGCCTGATTGCTGATCGAAGTCTCAAATTTTTTGTTTATATTTTTAATTTTATTTTCAAAGTTGTCTTCCGTATGCAGTATAAGATTGTTTTATTTATTATTTATTGTAATTTGCTCTATAAATTAAAATTTTAGAGTTGATGTACCTTCATAGGAAATCCATTGTATCTACTCTTTCGAATATTATAAAAAAAAGTATGAATTCTCTTAACCTAAGAAAGGCACAAAGATTTTAATAATTGGACATTTTTTTCTAGAGCCCCTTTTTAGGAAAAAATAATTTAAATGGTAAAAATAATAAGCTCTGCTCTATCTTTTAATAACCAAACTTATTTAAGTATATACAATAATATACAATGTTATCTATTCTAACAGTCTGACTGTTATATAACTATTTTCGAAAACTTTACAAAACCCTATTTTTGAAAATTCAAAATAAATAATATCAAACCAAATATTTTAAACTTTTAAACTCACATGTTTTAATTATTCATTCTCCATTAGTAAAACAATATTCAATATTGTGTTAGCAAATCTTGGAGTTTAATTTTTAACCCTCCACGGCGTAAGCCCGAGTAATATGCTGTCTTATTAATAAACTTGTACTAGCTCCAATTGTTTTGTTTTGTCTGTCGACTTTGAAAGTTTTTGACACAGTAAGGGCTATATTTCACCGGGACACCATGGCGGCGCAGCCAGTCGCCGCTACCAACAAAATGTATGCAGCTCTATAGAGAGTTACTCACTTGGTGTCCGTTTGGTGGCGCAACCAATTACACGAGCTATATACATTTTGTTGGTAGCGGCGACTGGTTGCGCCGCCATTGTGTCCCGGTGAAATATAGCCCTAAGAGATAAAACGTGATTACGTGTTTAATGATAAGACAGTTAGAATTTATTTTATGTTTTCTTTCACACTCGAAGAGAAAGGACAAAGGTACCTAAATAAAAACATGTGCCAATGCCACTTTCAAGATTAATGGAAACTCAATTGTTTTTCACCTGTTAGTAATAGGAAATTAGAGCCCGCGCACTAGGCAACCGCGAAATCCCAGCTAACTTTTGGCTGCCGCAGCAAGGCTGCCTTAGTACGCGGGGTACTCACGGTGAAGAAAGCATCGTATGGAAACAGACATGTCATGTCATGACAACAGATAAGAAGGAAAAATGTCTTTAATTTCAGTATTTCACAGTAAAATCAGAGTTGAGAGTAAAATATAATTGAGTTGAGAGTAAAATACAATTGAGTTTCCAACTAATGTAGACGAATTACTTATAAATTAACGTTTGTGTTAAAATGTATTTGTTTAAATCCAAACGTATTTATTGCTTAGTAAATTGCGATTGTGTTTTGGAGTGACTCCATTTTGTTTGTAACATTTGTGTCACATAGTGATATGAGGGGTTAAGTTTCTCAAGGGTTTCTGAAAACTGTCTCTGTCGCTCCTGCTTTAATTGGTTATAGGAAATTTGATTTTTCTTCTGTTTTCGCCATATTCTATTAAAATTAAAGACATTTTTCGGTTTTAATCGCGTGGTGTTTATTACTTTTAGCATTGTTTTACCGCTTAAAGTTTCCTGAAGAAGGGGCCTGTTGATCTCAATTAATTATTAAATTAATTAATCAATCTCAATCTCATTTAACAATCTCGAAACGTTGAGCGTTGAAACAAAGCTAAAATTAATAAAAACCCCGCGCGATTAAAACCGAAAAATATCTTTAATTTCTATAGGAAATTAGTTAGAAATCAGTTAAGGGTGTTGCTCTACAGGTCTACTCGAACAAATTTAGTTCTACAACTTTCGAAAATTTTAAAGTAAGAAATATTTTGAATTTGTGGTTAGGTAGGCACTCGAAAATCAGCTGCTTTTAGTTTTAGGTAGTTAACCTTTAGCTTTTTTTTTCCTTTATATGGACTATTATTCTAATCATTAATTTAATAACAGCTGTTTTTTTGCAAGTACCTAAATAGGTAAAGTTAACCTCATAATTTTCGAAAAAAGTTTGGATTTCCATAAGTCCTAATACAAAAATTGTTCGCCTAGACGTATGAAACAATCCTTAATTAGAGACTAACAATTTCTTGTAACCCTGTATTTATATATCAAGCTCGTATATCTGGGCGGGACAGCATGATTTTCACGATAGAGTGAGAGAGACAAAGAAATTGATGTATGAAATTATTTACGCCCCTTAGTATGCTCCAGTTTTGAGTGTAAAACTTTACACTTAACTAAGTTTGCTCTATTAATAAAATTTGTTACTAATTTTTAAATGAAATTAAATTGATGTAAACTATAAAATTAATAATTACCAACTTATATTTATATATATAAAATAATTTAATTATGCGATGAATGTGTTGTACGTATAAATATATTTAATTAAATACATTTAAGATTGGTGTAATGAAGTGTTAATTTGGTTAAATAATAAATAAACTACGAATGTGCAATGTTGTTTCGTTTTATTTTTAAAAGTAAGGTGTAAGTAAGGTGGTCGGAATAATTTTACCACTTATGTTTCTGTCTGTCAACTTTGAAAGTTCTTGTCACGTAAATAGACAAAGCATGTTCTTACTCCAACCTTATTCTACGTTTATTAATAAGGCTGTATTATGTTTGTTAATTGCTAAACTGGAGGTAAGTACCTATCTATTTAGAAATTGGCGGGCTACAGATAAATGTCGTAGAACGCCATTATATACTCGAAGAAAGAAAAAAAAGAAGCCTTCCTTATTTGAATCTTCAAAGTTAGTAGCTAGGTACCTAAACCAATCTGTGTCATATTAGTAACACTCATTTACAGTGTTAATTCTTATCACAAGGAAATAGAGTTCAAAATGCCACGGTAGAAATGAATAGACGCACAAAATGACGTATCGACACCATAAAATCATAAAAGGTACGCGGCTATTTATCATACAATGGGTTACGCACGCACTTCATGAAACTATGATGGTTTTAGTGATGGGACACTGTTGTTAATTGAAGGAACAATTTGTTAATAATTTATTAATTGGGGGAACAAATTGAATCAATTATGAGATCATTTTTATTAGGGTGTTAAGTTAATGAGTATGTTATCTTTTAAGCAAAATAAATTTGCTTTGGTTCTTTACTCCCTCTGGATTTTTCAATTACATACGTATTATAGTTTTTTTTGCTGTCTCTGACGCAGATTGTTTTGAGTTCAATTCTCACTTTGAAACAGATATTTGTATGATTTGACGACTGAAAAACATGATTTTGATTCGAATTAAAATTCATTAATTTTAGCAAATAAGATACAAAAACAATTTCAACGTCTGTACCTGAACTAAGCAAAAAGCTTATATCTCAGGCTACAGCGCACTTTATCAATCTACCCTAACCAACCACTTACAAAAAATATTAACAGATTAACTTACGTACTAATTAGCCTAAAATAATAAGCTCTACGTAGTTGTACAAGGGAAATAAAACGAAATAAGCGACAGATATACCTACTTATAACAGCGTACTTTAGGCTTTCAAACTGGCCTCGTTTCTTTTGACACTGACCTGTTTCTGAGGCTACCAACTGCTAGGTCATACGAAGCCGCGTCAAATGTTTCAGAGATTCGCGAACAGTGGAACATTTTATCAGTAGGTATTTTTTTCTAAATAGGTGCTGATAAAATTTGGCATATCCCTACTGCCATACTGAGATATATTAGAATTGTCTAAAGCTTCGTTAACTAATATTATTTTTAACTCCCGATGGAAAAAGAAGGGTGTAATAAGATGTGTCTGTACCTATGTGGCATGGTAGCTCATGCAGTTTTCACAATCATTTATGATTTTTCCTGTAAACTGATATGTAATACATTCAAGTAGGAAAACAAGTCGGGTCGCTAGTATATATACTGATATAATAAAGAGGAAGGATTTGTTTATTTGTTTGTAACGAATAGGCTCCAAAACTACGATCGATTTGAAGAAAATCCATCACAAATAGAAAGCTACATTATCGAAACGAAGAGTAACATAGGCAACTTTTGATCCCGATATTACGTGGGATCGGGACTTACGCGGGTGAAACCGCGGGACACAGCTAGTCCTACTAATATTATAAAGCTGAAAGTTTGTAAGTATGTGTGTGTGTACGTGTACCTATGTGTGTGTGTTTGTTACTCAATCACATAAAAATAGCAGAACCATGAAACCTGGAATAACACCATAGGCTACTTTTTATCCCGATATTCCCACAGGATCGGGACTAACGCAGCTAAACCCGCGGGACGCAGCTAGTAAAAAATAAAAGCCTGATACAGAGTAAGTACACGTCCTTTGACGTCATTACAAGTAGGTATAACCAAGTTCTATTAACAAATTGAATTTCTCAGGTCAGCGAACGAAATTGCTCACGATGTTGGAATACAAACAACTTTCCATTGAATTTTTTTCAACAGAAATACACATAATTCGTTGAAAGTAAGTAAATTCATATTCTAACTGTATAAAATGGCTAATCGAGTCGTGTCACGAAAAAAATCTTGGAAATATGAAATTTACTTTTATTCGAGACTTTTCGTGCATGCAAAATATATACTAACTAGCAGAGTCCCGCGGTTTCACCCCAGTAAGTCCCGATCCCGTGGGACTATCGGGATCAAAAGTAGTCTATGTTACTCGGGGTGAATGTAGTTTTCAAATGGTAAAATAATTTTTGACAGTAGTTTTTAAATTTATTCATTACAAACATACAGACACACATACACACATATACAAATCTTTCGTCTTTATAATATTAGTATAGATATAGATAGTATAGATATAGATTTAACCAACTTTTTATTTATGAAATACTAGCAGTGCTTTGCGGTTTAACCCGTGTAAGTCCCGATCTCGCAGAAGTAAGAGTCTATTGTGTTAATCCAGATCTCCAGTTATTTGCATTCCAAATTTCATCGCAATCAGTTCAGTAGTTTTTACGTGATTGAAACACAAACATCTACATTTAGATTATTAGTGGATAATTTACTCAAATTAGTTTTTCTGATTTTTTACATTAATAATATTTCAGAGAGAGTGTCATCTGAAATCGGAATTCAGAGTTTCCAATTCCAGTATTAATTCAAGAGTGTACTTTTTTAATTGTGTCCCATCACTATACTTTGCAATTGCAGCGAAACTCAGTGCCCTAACAAAAGTCGTGGCCATCAAACACCGGCGTCGATCTAAAATTTAATGGAAAATAACTAAACCTTAATTAACTCTACAACGTTCAAAATCGTTAAAACTAATTGCTTTTTAATTCGACTGTCATTAACATTTTTAGAAAACCGTTTGAGTGTTTTTAAAATATAAGAAGGGATTGTGTAAAGAAAGCGCGCGAAATAAAAATAGTTTAATATTGGAACTGCAATTGATTTGGGTATCATTGCTTTTAGTCTGTTGGCAATAGTCGTTCGATGAAATCGTACATCGTCGCGGTCGGGCAGAAATAGAATTGAAATACATTTTACATTAAATACGTTTAATAATAAAAACTAATAAAAACAATTCCATGTAAAAGAGTTGTAAAAAGACTTTGAATAATTTAAAATCGTTTGCTTTTTTTTCATAAAAGGATTTCGTTTTAAAATTAAATTCCTCCTACAAAAACGATTTGCTAAAAGTGCAGTGCATTTAAATGGAAAACATTAATTCAAAAACAGAACAAAAGAAAGGGAGACTAAATTGAAAATACTGTGTATTAAAATTTTCGAACAACGAACAGTGAAGTTTGAAATTCGAAAAAGGTTGAAAAACTCGAAACTCTTTCGTGACTCTTTGTGAAAAAAGTGACAATAGTGTGGACTTATGATTCTATTTTTGAAAGTTCAAGATTTTAAAAAAGGTTTAACAAACTTGGAACTCATTGGTGTTTGTGTAAAAAGTTTTTAATAACTTTAAATATATTTTGTGATTCGATTTTCAAACTAAACAATGGGTTGTGAGTTGACAAAGCTGGCGGCTTCAGAAGTCCATGATCCCATAGAAAGACCGCCTCCGGAGTCCGATCCTAGGTCTCCTCTTACGGCCAAACAACAATACTGCATGTTGGCGTCCTGGAAAGGGATCTTTAGAGAGATTGAGAAGACTGGAATTCTGCTATTTATCAAGTAAGTAAGAAATAAATAAAACCGTTGTGGTATATACCTATAAATTTTTACGAGCAGATTTTTGAGAAAAGCAACTAAATCAGAGATAGAAATGTAGATTTTGAGCGGTGCTAAAATATTATTCAATTTAGCTCTCAAACAAATAACGGCGCAAAGGAGCCGAGGATGCTAGCAGCATTGCCTCTCTGTATGGCAATGGCCAACCTTTTGTTTGTGTTATGTAATATGTTGATTCTAAAATAAAACTTTACTAAAACCTAAAAAAAAACAAAATGTTCTATACAAGTAGGCAAGTTATTTGAAAATAGTGAAAATGAAATCGTGTAAGTTTAAAAGTGTAAAAAGGAGTACATAACAAAATCGTTTACTTACTTACACACAAACTTTCTCATATATCATAGGGATTTAGGATTTCTACCTAGCTATTTTAGATTTGGTCCAAAACTACTAATGAGGAGGAACACTAACTTTTTATCCCGGCAGAGGGCGTTGGTCGACTGATCTTAGATTTGAATTAAGAACTGTCAAACAGGTGTTGTTTAAAACTCTCGGCGCCGAATTGGCCATATATCGGTCTCAGACCGAAAGAAAAAAAAAACTTGGCGTTTTCATTTGTGGGGGACCATCATTAATAAAAAAAGATCATCCGACCCCAGCGCCATCTGCTCACAGCTTTGTGTGTGCCACCCCATTAAACCACCTAAATCCAGAGTTTCATTGATGAATCGAGATTAACTGCCCGCGGTAAAACCCGTAAAACGTATTCGGCACGATATATGAACTTGTTAGAGTGTTTAATGTGTGCTGCCTGTAATTATTGCTTATTTACGAGCCATTTTATTGATGGCAGGTCGCCTAGACGTTGCAACGTTGTAATAGAACATCGAAAGTGTACTGAGGATAATGATTTTAGGATAAAAAATAAACATAGGTAAAGACTGTTCAGTTCATCTTGTTTCGTTATCTGTCGTTTTTATTTCAATCAACTTTCGTTTTTATTTCGATTGTCTTTTGTTTTTATTTCGATCCTCTTTCGTTTTTATTTTAGTCATCTTTTGTTTCTGTTTCGATCGTCTTTTGTTTTTAAAAAACGAATTGCTTTAACTTAAACCCGTAAAACGTATTCGGCACGATATATGAACTTGTTAGAGTGTTTAATGTGCACTACGTGTAATATTTGCTTATTTACAAGCCATTTCATTGATGGTAGGTCGCCTAGACGTTGCAATATTGTAATAGAACATCGAAAGTTGAGGATAATGGTTTTAGGATAAAATAAACATCGGTAAAGACTGTTCAGTTCATCTTGTTTCAATCATCTTTCGTTTTTATTTCGATCATATTTCGTTTTTATTTCGATCATCTTTCGTTTTTATTTTGATCAATTTTCGTTTTTATTTCGATTGTCTTTTGTTTTTATTTCGATCCTCTTTCGTTTTTATTTGGATCATATTTTTTCGCTTCAACTAAAGCCCTTAAAACGTATTCGGCACGATATATGAACTTGTTAGAGCGTTTAATGTGTGCTGCGTGTAATTATTGCTTTTTTACGAGCCATTTCATTGATGGTAGGTCGCCTAGACGTTGCAACGTTGTAATGGAACATCTAACCAACCTCTTTCGGTTTTTTTTGGATCGTCTTTCGTTTTTACTTCGATCATATTTTAATTTTATTTTGATCGTCTTTTGTTATTTTTTCAATCGTCTTTCTTTTTACGACAACTAAATGTCATTTTAGGTCCCTCTATTTATGCAGTGGAAATGTCTCAGGGTGATTCGAGTTTTAGAATATCAGTGACAGAAGCCGTCATGTAAGCTATTATAGTTTCGATGTTCGATGATCGATGTCACAGTGTTACAGTTACACTGTAACACGTTACGTGTTACAGTTTGATCGACCGGCATTAAAATGGTAGAGGTAAATATTCGTTTTAGATCATGAATAATGAATGAATAAAGCTTTTATAGTAGGTATGGTAGGTCTACAGTTTATTAAGACTATGAATAGTTTAATTTTACGACAGAGTTTATAAGTAGTGCTTCTAGTATTTCATACGAAAATTTATTGCTTAATTACTTTGTTGAATTTCAGGTTAGAGTAAATAAATAAATATTGCAAGACGTTACACACGAAATCTAGCCTTGGGGCTAGGCTAGCGCTTAGTTTGGACTGAGCACTAGTCTTGTACTATGGGCACTAGATAACAGATATACTACATTAACGAGAGAAGAAACGAAGAGAACGAGAAAGAGATGAGAGTCATATAAGAGTTGGTACCTACTAGTTATTTGCAGATACAATTCAGTCAAGTCGTCGTATTTTATCAACTATTTCCGAGATTTGGAAGCAAGGGAATAGTCCATTTTTGGCACTGGCTTTCATTTACACTTCACTATTTTCAGTAGCTGAATTTTCATTTTCGTGAAATCTTGTCAAAATGCTGATAAATTGCGACTGATTTTGAAATCTGCAAGTAGGTGCTAATGAGGTGGAACACGCAAAGCTGTGAGCAGATGGCGCTCTAGTCAACTGAGCTTTTTTTTTTAATTTCGTGGTCTCGCCTGTACTGTAAAGTCAAATTGGAGTCTTTGTGTTTTAGTGTTAAAATTATCTAAAAATAATCCATTTATGTCGTTGTCTTGTTTAGTCTCAAAGAAAAACATCTTAGGAAAAATGCTCCTACTACATTGAGGCATTTTATTTAAATACTAGCAGCTCCCCGCGGTTTCACCCGCATAAGTCCCGATCCTGTGGGAATATCGGGGTATAGCCTTCCTCAATAAATGGACTATCCAACACCGAAAGAATTTTTCAAATCGGACCAGTGGTTCCTGAGATTAGCGCGTTCAAACAAACAAAAAAACAAACAAACTCTTCCGCTTTATAATAGTAATAGATAGATAGATAAAATAATAGATAGATAGATAATAATAGTAATAATAGATAGATAGATAAACGTAAACATAAATGAAACCGCCGAGAGTTGTGAAAATACTACTATTTCACAATTCTTATTTCAAACTTAGATTAGTCGACTCACGCCCTCTGCCGGGATAAAAAGTTAGTGCTCCTCCCCCCCATTGGCAATTATTTTAAGTAAAATAGGTAAGGTACTTGACACTGGCCAATTCAGAATTGCCATACATACGGCGTATTTCGGTCAAAGACTCAAAAGAAATAACAACCCAACCAAGTGCGAGTAGGACTCGCGCACGAAGGGTTCCGTACCATTATCACTTTTAGGTACTTAAACACTGGACCATGCAAAATCCGTGTACGCAACGATGACGCACATTTGCATTTATCTTTACCACTGATGCCAGTTTATCACCAGATGGCGTCAGTGGCAAAAAAACGCGTTTACGTTGAGTTTTACCGTGAAAAAATTGTTTTATGGGAGCCGTCCGACGGCCGACGTTTGTTTTATTTTATATTTAGTATTTGTTGTTATAGCGGCTACAGGAATGAAACTTCTCTGAAAATTTCAACTGTCAACCTATAACAGTTTTATTAGATACAGCCTGGTGACAGACAGACAGATATCGGTGTCTTAGTAATAAGGTCCCGTTTTTACCCTCTGTGTACGAAACCCTAAACTATGAACTAAAAAATTCAAGATCAAGCGCGCAGCCTAACCTTGATTTGAATGATGTATATTTATAAAGACTGACAGAGTAAAAAGCTTTCGGTCAAATATCTCATCAATCGATAGGAAGCGATTGATCTAAAAATATTTGAGACGACCGTGGTAAGCGTGACACTAGGAACTGGCGATGTTATAAGATAAATATTGAGGTTCAATTAATTTTGATGGGAATTTACGATCTGAGATGAACTTTGTTGTCTTTAGATTTTAACTTTTAGTAGTTCCGTATTTATGTTTCAAGTCAGTTGATGTGAAACATCTATAGGCGAGGGTAAACCTAAAAGTTGTCGTGGCGATACAGGCCGTGGCGACGCCTCGCCACGCTATAATGATGGAATATAATTACCACAGATAATTACTATCCGTAGGAAGTTGATGTTTCATATCTGCCAGGCGACCCGTGACGGCTAACATTTTTGATGTGAAACATCTATAGGCGCGGTTAAACCTAAAAATTCGCGTGGCGATACAGGCCATGGCGACGCCTCGCAACGCTATAATGATGGAATATAATTACCACAGATAATTACTATCCGTAGGAAGTTGATGTTTCATATCTGCCAGGCGACCCGTGACGGCTAACATTTTTGATGTGAAACATCTATAGGCGCGGTTAAACCTAAAAATTCGCGTGGCGATACAGGCCATGGCGACGCCTCGCAACGCTATAATGATGGAATATAATTACCACAGATAATTATTATCCGTAGGAAGTTGATGTTTCATATCTGCCAGGCGACCCGTGACGGCTAACATTTTTGATGTGAAACATCTATAGGCGCGGTTAAACCTAAAAATTCGCGTGGCGATACAGGCCATGGCGACGCCTCGCAACGCTATAATGATGGAATATAATTACCACAGATAATTACTATCCGTAGGAAGTTGATGTTTCATATCTGCCAGGCGACCCGTGACGGCTAACATTTTTGATGTGAAACATCTATAGGCGCGGTTAAACCTAAAAATTCGCGTGGCGATACAGGCCATGGCGACGCCTCGCAACGCTATAATGATGGAATATAATTACCACAGATAATTACTATCCGTAGGAAGTTGATGTTTCATATCTGCCAGGCGACCTGTGACGGCTAACATTTTTGATGTGAAACATCTATAGGCGCGGTTAAACCTAAAAATTCGCGTGGCGATACAGGCCATGGCGACGCCTCGCAACGCTATAATGATGGAATATAATTACCACAGATAATTACTATCCGTAGGAAGTTGATGTTTCATATCTGCCAGGCGACCCGTGACGGCTAACATTTTTGATGTGAAACATCTATAGGCGCGGTTAAACCTAAAAATTCGCGTGGCGATACAGGCCATGACGACGCCTCGCAACGCTATAATGATGGAATATAATTACCACAGATAATTACTATCCGTAGGAAGTTGATGTTTCATATCTGCCAGGCGACCCGTGACGGCTAACATTTTTGATGTGAAACATCTATAGGCGCGGTTAAACCTAAAAATTCGCGTGGCGATACAGGCCATGGCGACGCCTCGCAACGCTATAATGATGGAATATAATTACCACAGATAATTACTATCCGTAGGAAGTTGATGTTTCATATCTGCCAGGCGACCCGTGACGGCTAACATTTTTGATGTGAAACAACTATAGGCGCGGTTAAACCTAAAAATTCGCGTGGCGATACAGGCCATGGCGACGCCTCGCAACGTTATAAGCATATATACCTTCCTTTATGTTTTTTATTTGGTTCTAAATGTAAATGCTATTTGATACTGTAGAGAGGCTGAATTAGCTAACAATGCGCCATTTTATCACTAAATGGCGTCAGTGGTAAAGACAAAACGCGATTACTTTGCGGTTTACCCTAAAATCACGTTTGTTGTATAGGAGCCCCCCTTAAATATTGGTTTATTTTGATTTTAGTATTTGTTGTAGCGGCTACAGAAATACATCTTCTGTGAAAATGATAACTGTCTAGCTATCACGGTTCATGAGATACAGCATGGACAGACAGACAGCGGAGTCTCAGTAATATGTGTTTAGGATTTAATATTTTAATATTTCCGTTTCCTTTTAGGATGCGGAACCCTAATGAATAAAAATACTGCACCACATTTCGTTAACACGCTATAACCATTAAAAGCAGCGATAATCAAAATATTTAAACAAACTTTCGATTTTGTTTCATCTTATAACAATTCCCTACTATTGTTTTAAAAATGAAAAGACAACAAAAAACAATTGAAAATAATTCGCTAAAGAACAGCGGTGATTTAGGCAGAACGTTTGCCTAAAATAATAGATGGAAAGAGCTCGAGGGCTTTGTGATAATACCAGTATAAGATCCCACCATACAACGACCTTCACCGAGCTAGTTAATGGATGATAAGTATTATATTCGATTAAATATGTCAATATTGCAAATAGGTTGTCTAGTATTAATAATTTTTATTTTAATCAATCAAAAACACTTATAAAACATAATTTATATTAAAAACTAAATCAAAACTAAAACTGATTAAAATAAAACTAAACTAAAAAACTAAACTAAATCTAAGTCATCTAAAATCTTGGTGGAGGGAAAAGTGCTCAGAATAAACTCAAAAACTACTGGCCCGATTTCAAAAATTCTTTCACTAAAAGAAAGTACATTGTCGAGGAGTAACATAGGCTACTTTTGATCCTGATATTTCGATCGGGACTTACGCGGGTGAATCAGTGGGACGCAGTTAGTAACATTTTAAAGAGAAAGAGTTGTATTTTTGTGTGTGTGTGTATGTTTGTATTGAATAGACTCAAAAACTACTGTGCCGATTTCAAAAATTCTTTCAACATTAGAAAGATACATTCACCCTGAGTAATATAGGCTACTTTGGATCCCGATATTCTTACGGGATCGGGACTTACCGCGGGACGCAGCTAGTTGATTATAAAATACTCTTAACCAGCTCGGTGAAGGTCGTTGTATGGTTGGAACTTATACTAATACGTACGGAGTTTTTAATTTGGTTAATGAGTTTAAATGAATAAATGAATTTTGAATTTGAATTTGAATGGCCGTGCGGGTTAAGCAACGCTCAGCGCGGTCATTACTTGGATGGGTGACCGATAATCACTTTCTCGAGTACTTCCGTGCTTCGGAAGTTAGCTGTTGGTCCCGGTTGTTATCTCTGATAGCAGTCGTTAGGTCAAGTTAGATGCCTTAGGGCTACCTGAAAACTCTAACACTAGGTGAGCCACACCACTACACGGAAAGAACAAGATTTGGTTGATTGGCATTTCCTGAATGGTGTTTCGGGTCAGCTGCCGATGGCGATGCAGAAAGTTGCAGGTTTGATTTCTGCCTTGAACCAGTGCAGTACTGTACTTAGGCTTACAAATCTATTTCAAGTGATATTATACCATCTGTTATTATTATGTATGTCAGTCAACATCTCTGTTACTCCCCGAAACTGATTCCGCTCATTTTCGAAATCGTGTTAGGTACTACATATACCAAACTTACCAAATGACCTGATGGTATAAAAAGTAACAAAGCGACATCGCTAAGTGGCATATAACGATACAACCTCATAATTGATGACAGACACAAATAAGTGTACCCACCTACCTGCTATTGAAATTGATAAGCACTAATTTTACGTATACAAATTAATCTTTCACACATTCTTCGTGCGATTCGTTGGCCGTTGGAAACGTCTTAAAAACAGGATTATAGCCATGTTTCGCAGCGTAAGCCCCGATTCCATGGGAAATTCGAAAAATCCTTTCTTATCGGTTACCAACATCGTATAAAGAACACACTCTCCAGAGTTCAGCTCGGTAGCTTGCGGATTGCAGTAGTTTAGGCTGTACGTTGATCTATATCCGTCAAGTCAGTACGAATCATAATATAGGATAGGATTAGCCTTGCAGAGACTAAGGAAGATCGGCTGGACCTTGTTCCATTGCTAACATCCTTCTTCCAGATGAGTGTGCTACATCTTCGACCATATCATCACTTACCATCAAGTAATATAGTGGTCAAACGCTCGTGTTTACAAAAAACACGAAGAATTATGCGGAAATTCACACCCCATAACCTCTAAAGCCACAAGAACCACAACACAAACTCATCCCGGAAAAGACACCTAAGTAGGAGACATCCTGGCGACATCCTACATCACAGAACACTAACAAAAGACCCGCGAAATGTCGGCACATTAATTACGGCCCACTGACACGTATTACTCGACCTACGTCAAAAAATTTATTGTGGATTTTAGTTGTCAGAAGGCGACTACTTACTTATGATAAGACCGTTTTCTCTCTGTGTCAGTTATTCGGAGTACCAAAGCTGTGGAATTTGAGTTTCCGAAGTGACTAAGGCTAAAGGTAACTTAGGTAAGTAAGTACTCTCGACTTGAGACCCGATTTATTTCAGCTTTGTGAAATTGTCTCTTAATTTTACGTAACCAAATTTTAACTAGGTATATTAATTTTAATATTGCCCATTAGGCAAGCTGCATTTCCCTGCTCAATGCCTATTTTATTTATTGCATAATATTTCATATGCAAAAATTAAATTTTGAGACATATTTTTATTGCATGATTTGACTTTATTCTACAAGAACACTGCTCAATTTTTGCATTTATTTCTTTTACAACCAGTGGACAAAAATACTATAGATACCTAGCTAGGTATTATATTTTTGGGGTGTAACTTTATTTTTCAGGAACAAATACCTACTACAAAAACCTACTTACGTGTTGACAACCCTAAATGGTCGACTTAATATTTCGTACCCTAAGACCCACCCAGTCGTGTCCACGTTCAATACATCACGTAGTAGTCATCGACATAAATGGGTTAACAATGCCCAATGCATTGGTTTAACTATTGTTTGACGAATTTAGTACACATAGGTACATAAGTAGATAGATCTATGTATGTATTAGTAACCTAATAATGTCCTAAGTGTAGTCACAGTCTAATAAACAAGTTTTCACGTCAGATAGAACAGATAGTTATCGAACCTAAGGCGATTAGAAACTCCTTGGCCGAATTCTCCCAACCTAGTAGGTATCATTACTTATTTAGCATCACCCAAGGACACATCTGGGGCAACTAAGGGTTTAAAAGCTGTTCTTTGTCAAAATACAAAATCACGTACGATTTTACAATTTTGTTGGTTTTATTGTACTATAGTAGATAATACAGTAGGTACTTTAGTAGATAGAAATTGTAACACCAAAAAATAAAAAAACACAATAACAAGAAAAACATAAAACAACTTAAAAATCTAGGTGGCACAATGGGCGGCCTTATCGCTTAAAGCGATATCTTCCAGGCAGCCTTTGGATGGACAAGAAGCGAAAAAAGATGAAAGGTAGGTTGTTTGGACAGGAGAAAAGGTACTTTACTATAGTACAAGTATTTGGCAGTTTTATTCCGAGGAAACACTTTGTGGATCTTACTTACTTTGTACGCCGAGACTATTGATATTACGAAAAAAATTGCATAACATAAATTGTAGTAGGTAGATTTTCATATAAATCTACATAGGTACATATTTGTATCGTAAAATGATCAAAATCTTTCATCGGAAAGGAGATATCGTCAAGAAATTCGCAAGTTCGAAAATAGCATATCTAAATCTATAAAATTACCTAACTCATTCCTTAAACTCCCGGAAAACTTTCCAGACGCAACCCCTTTATTTTAAAACTCTTATATTATTCATTATCTTTCCCTATCCAACATTTTGACACAGTACAATCGAGCGCAATTTTCTTAAACGCGAAAGAAAAACACCTTGATATTCATAAACAGCTCATCAGCGATGGGGTATAAACATTTACTGAATGTACAAGTATTCTGTTTAGGGGTGTGTTGTGTTGTGTACCTGTCTGTACCCCCACAGGGGGGAGGTTTCAACAGAAAGGTAATGTTGACGAGAAAATGGTTTTAGACGAAGATGAAGATGGATATATACTTAGAAAGAACGCTGTTTATGACGTAAAATAAATTTTATTATGTAATTTACAATGGAAGATGCTTGCAATTCAATGCTTTTAAACCTAGGCGCGTCATCCGTCCGATGACAGATTTTCTTCAGGAATTTTCGTTTTCGTTTTTCGTTCGTAGAAATAAATTAGAGGCCCATAGAGACACAATTATGACATTTGGAGGGTGTGTTCTTCGTGATGTGTAGGTATCTACTACTAAGAAAGAGTTTTTGGAAATTCTTTATACCTAATCTTAAATGTAAATAAATTTTACTCGTACCTTATTTTATTTTTTTATTTATTAATTATAACGGTTACAAACCAATGTACTACAATTAAAGACAACCAATCACACATATCTCACAAAAACTGAAACATATCATTGTTAAATCTTAGCCGACACTAGATAGAGTTCAGTGGAAAGAAAGAAAGGAGGGAGGACTTTGCCCTGCAGTGGGAGGGTTCAGACAAAAAATAAAATATTATCAACAATTAGTATTTTGTTCACGACTGTACTCTAAACACATTTGCATATAAACATCCATTCTGCACGTAGAACTCGTCTGTCAGTTGCGGTTGTATTTACTTTGATCCCGATATTGATTTAATCTACCATTGGTAGTTAGTTAGTTAGGTAGGGATCTTTACGTACAACTTTATTAAACTTTTAAGTACCTAACTATCTGAAAATTAGTTTCAAACTTTGCTTAAAATTAGATGTTCAATATATAACCTGCGCGCCGCAATTTCACCTGCATAAGTTCCGATCACGCGAAAATATCAAGATAAAAAGTAGCCTATGTGTTAATAAAATAAATATTGCACGACGGTACACGCAGCGCAATCCAGCCCCAAACTAAGCACTAGGCTTGTACTATGGATACTAGACAACGGATATACGATAATTATACTTTTTTGACATTTAAAGTATAATAAATACCTACATACACATGATACATAGAAAACATCCAGACAAACAAATATTTATATTTTTAATCATAAATATCTGCACCCTGCGGGAATCGAGCAACAGCAACCTTCTTCATTGCAGTCGGGCTTTCGCACGACGCGCCACAGAGTTCGTCAATCCAAGTCTCCAACTATCTGTATACCAAGTTTCATCGCAATGGGTTCCGTAGTTTTTGCGTGAAGGAGTAACAAACATACGATAGACGTAACAATTATTGTCAGCGCTGCAGCGGCTTTTTATAAAGTATAGTCAGGTAAGATCGGATACGGGGAACGACTCAAATATTTCCCAAAATAGGTGACATTGCAACTACCGGGTGCCACAGATTAGTGCGAAGTGAATCGCTCTTGTGAACACCGTGGCTAACACTAACAAAATATCACCCATTTTGGCTGATATTTGAGTCGGTCTTACCTGACTATACTCTACACATTTCGCATAATAAGGAACATGGAACATGTTTGAGACATCACCTATATTATGTACTAGTAGTACCTACATAATATCCTCTTAATTTATTTATTCTCTTTCCAGATTATTCGAAGACAACCAAGAACTCCTAGACCTGTTCGAGAAATTCGAGACACTAAAAACCAAGGAAGACCAGATGCACTCCAAGGAGCTAGCAGAACACGCCATGTTGGTGATGAAGACCCTGGATGAGGGCATCAAGAGTTTAGGGAACGTTGATGCTTTCTTCGCGTACATCAGACATGTGGGTGCTACTCATCATCAAGTTACAGGGTTTAAAGCGGAGAATTTTTGGGTAGGTTCTTTTACTCCTTTTTCACTTAGATTACCAAGATGGTGGATATTCTATCAAACAACGTCCTTCGAATTTAGATCTATCTTTTTTAAAGGTGTGAGTAATTTCCCGAACAGTTGGACTTCGGCACTGGTGGTGAAGCTCGTCCATCAGATACGAGTTTGAAATGGATCACTATCAGGCCACCTTTCTCCTTCTAGTTTCTAATGGAGACCGCCCAGTTCATGCTTTTACTTTTTTGGTTAAAATCTTATAAAAAGTTGAGGCGTTAGAAATCAGTTTATTCCTAACTAGCTGCGCCCCGCGGGGTCACCTGCTTAGGAATATGGATAGAAGTAGCATCAAGTGTCACTCCAGCAGGCCTATTATGTACATAGTGAATTTAACTGTTGTGAGTGGTTTCATTCACTTCAGTGAAATTCACTCTCCTCAGTGACTTTTGTAAAAACGCGATTACGTAAATAGAATTCATTGCGTTTTTCAAAAGTTAATTTGGAAATTCTGACATTTCAAAACGGCTTTAGTGTTGTTCTATCGATACCTAATGAATGAATGCATGAATGAACAAAATAAGTAATACTTTGTCTGTGGTCAATATTGAAAGCAAAAAATGGAAGCTGATATTATTGTATTTGCGTGGTAAAATCAATGAAATGAAATGATTTTAAAGGTGTTAAATAGTGCGATTGAGTAACTGTCTGTGCAGAATTAATCACAAGTGATTATCTGAGATTTAACACGTCGCGTCGTGAGCTCGAACGCGGCTGCTTTTTGTGTTGTGTGTGATGATCATCAATGATCATCGAATTTCAATAGTCATGTCCAAGACATTGCAGATAAATTGCAAGAATGCCGCTTACGGTGGTACGGTCACACCTTACGAAAACTGGCTAGTTACGTGGGAAACAAATATCGTGCTATAGCTCCTACGCGGCAGATTGGAAAGACCCAAGGAATGCTGCTGGACGTCTAGAGCGCTAATGTGCGTGCAAATCGTCTCTACACGGCATGCTATAGATCGTTTGAAGTGGAACCTAAAAGCAGGAAACCGGACCCCGAAAACGATGAGTAAATTCAGGCAAATGCCCTCAAAAATATATTATAGAAGTCTGGCTAGATTGTCAAACAATATTATCAACAAGCAATTGGCTCAAGGCTGTTTATACCACAAATCGTAAGTTTCCTATTGCAAGGAGGACAGTCTACACTTTCTCCATACAAACTTAGCTGACTGTTTCCTCCCTAGATAAAGATATTAGAGCAGATATGTTTGTTTATGCCATAAAGGCATGATATAGGACTTGTGGCATAAACATAACATCTAAAATCTTTATCAATGGAGGAAACAGTCTACTATGTTTGTAAAGTTTGTGTGGGGAAAAGAGTAGGTAGACTTTCTCTCCTTTACTATTAATTTAACTATAAGTATTATGTTTTCATACAAATATGATGTTTATAAAGCATTTTCTTTGCAGAGCCTAATATCCAACCAAGGTTGCAAGCACAGCTGTTCCATTGGCACAAAATCAAACGTATCTATAGCTATTTCTCTGTAACAACCTCTGTGGCGCGTCATATTGCAATGTAGAAGGTGGCAGGTTCGATTCCCGTCAGATGCAAGTGTTTATGCTTAAATAATATGTATGTACTAGCTGCGCCCTGTGGTTTCACCCGCGTAAGTCCCGATCCCGCGGGAATATCGGGATAAAAAGTAGCCTATGTGTTATTCTAGATCTCCAACTATCTATGTTCCAAGTTTCATCGCAATCGGTTCAGTAGTTTTTGCGTGAAAGAGTAACAAACATCCATACAAACTTTCACATTTATAATATTAGTAGGATTTACAAAACAAAAATAAATTTAAGTATTTTATCCGTTGTTTGTTACCTAACTTTGGGTAAGTATATAAATAAACTGGTTTTATTTTTTCAGTATCCAACCAAGAGATGTCACTCTGAGAAATAAATGTGCCATGAAAATGCTATGAATTGGCCGGGGCAATGCAACATACAGCAGGCGTCAGTGGATATACTAAGAGATTTAACATAAATGAGATCATTGTCTTGCCTAATATATTATTATAGCCTTATTAATAAAAGTGGAATAACGTTGGAGGAGGTTTACTACGTTTTGTTTGTCTGTCAACTTTGCAAGCTCTTGTCACGGAAAAAGACAAAGCATGTTATTCCTTCTCCGACCCTACTCCGCGTTTATTAATAAGGCTGTAAATGTTTTACTTTAATAATAATATAATATTGTTGTAAACTTTATTTCTTAGTGTTAAACCATACATATGGAAATATTGCTTATTGAAAAAAGGCTTTCAAAACTTTAGTATTTTTGAACCCGAGACTACTGGTAATCCGAACCAGCATGTTTGACCGCTTCGAGTATTGTTTTAAAAGCATTTTTCATAAAGCAATAATTTGGTGGTAGTAAATAAAATAAGGTTACTTACAAGATTTACAACTCAAAAATGACTGGACCGATTGCGATGAAACTCGGAATGTGAACAGTAAATGTACATGAAATATCACCTTTTATTGTGAGTTTCTCATGGGACTCATTTCACACAGTAAAACCTCAAGGACCAACTAGTATTTAGAAATGTTATTGGTTGTTAAATAATCATAACTTTATAAGTTTGTTTCGATCACACAAAAACTACTGACTAGACCCATCTAGATTACTAAATAGGTAACTTTTTATTTTGATATTCCTCCGGGATCAGTACTAACACTTTGAATAAAAACTAGTTTAGAGATGGTTCTTTGGTTTATTTACCTAACTAATAATATTCTTAACCTAGATAGAAGATGTTGCTGTTCGGGCACTTAGTCTAGAACTAATTTTGTAGATAGCTTGCTGTTTACCCAACTGCCAGAGGAGGGTTATGTTTCTTTTTAATAAGGCACAATGCTGTTTGTTGAACTTTTGCATGTTATCTGAAAAGAAATAACAATAGGTAAGTATATTATTCTTATCCCTGCCCTTGTAACATGTCTTGCTGTCTTATCCTGTTAGCGTTTGTCCAAGAAGAGGGCAGAAAGTTCTCGGAGAGAAAGGTCTTTAGTTGCGAAGCTCATAGAGATACTGACTTTAACTGACTAACAGGGGGCTAGGTTCTAGCACTAGAAATAGGTAGGTAATAAGATAAATTACACATAGGTACCGTTACAAGCTTCTTGAATCCTTTCAAGCAGATTCAGTCTAGATAGAATGTGTGATGTTTCTTTACGCGTCGAAGCAATCATCGCAGTACTTTTTTAGGACCGTTTTAGTTCAGAATGCCATGTTTATTTGAATAATTATATATTTAGGTATTTGAAGGTTATGTAGGTAAGCACTTTAGTTTATTATTATGCAAAGAATTCAATTGATTTCTTAAACTGTAAACAACACTAATTATTCATAAAATTCTCATCGTAACTCAAGAATAGATAGGCACCTAATATTAATAATTACTACATTGTTTGTCCTTCGATTTTTCACAAAGTAAACAAACCACAAAGTAGGAACGTATATAGGTAGACATAGACATTGTTTGTAATTTATAGTTCATAAGAAAAGGTAGCCTCGTGGCTAAATCGGAACTAAGGTTAGACATTTTGTCAGTAAAACGGCATTTCTTTATTCAATCTTAATTTTATTTGGTTATACAAATACGAAATTGATACACTCATGGAATTAAATTGCAATTTAGATTCCTTTTCGGCTACTGCAGAACTCTAGACGAGCAGCTTTTGTTGTGAACAGACTCTAAAAAGCACGTCTTGGGCAGTGACTTTGAATATTCATTATGTGACGTCATCTGACGTTTATAATGATTTTCAAAAGTCATTGACGCTCAAATTCACTCAATAGGGAATCGCGATTTGAGAGTATCGATACAAAAACAAATGGCAAAAGTTATGAAAGTGACGTCATAGTGACTATGAATTTAGCCCAGTGAAGTTCATAGCTTAAGTAATGCGAAAGTAGGTGTTTGACGTTTCAAAGTTGCTAAATCAAGCGTAAACCACTCACAATAGTTAAATTCACTATGTACATAATAGGCCTGCAGGTCTCCAGCTATCTGCAGTTTGAGTTTCATCGTAAAGTTTAATTGCCCTAAGATTCTGAAAAATCAGAATCAGAATCTCATTTGAAAGTGACAGCTCTTTATTTACTTTTTCCTTTAAAATTACCAGTTCTTTGTTTACAATTTTGATCTAAGTTTCTGAAATGGAGTTATAGTAGGTAGAATTTGAGCAATTAGCACATTTATATAACTCCGGAACAAGTCCGGGCTAGTGATCAGAAGCAGGAGGGTTACTTCGGTTCGTTTCGATACGACAACGATACGATAATACGATGGTTCTACTGTCACCCTACTATCAGAATGTGACAGTAGAATCATCGTATTATAGTATCGATGTCGTATCGAAACGGACCGCAGTAACCCTCCAGGTACTTATTGAAAAGCATTTTCCAATACTTCTCTATAAAACTCTTCATATTGAATTTCAAAGGTTACTGCGACTCGTTAAAAAGAAAATAAACTTCATAACTAAGTAGTCAAAGGAAACCAATGCGATGGAATTAATTAGTTTAGTGAACGCAATTCTTTAATGTTTTGTTCGATAAATATTTATTCATATTTCTTATATTTTATACTTAAATGAATTTTATGAAAAAGATTTGAAACAAACAAACACGGAACAAGTAAAAATATGTGGAGAGAAATTCGAGGCACGTGGGTTTTCTCAAGAGTTTCCTTTGTATTTTTCTTTTCGCAATACTTAGTGCCTCACTGCATGCGGGTCGTAGTACCAGTAACTTTATAGAGAAGAATAAACGTTAGGTCTCTTATTTAAAATATTAATTATAATCTAATCATAACTATAACTTTGTTTCAGAAAATCGAAAAACCTTTCCTCCAAGCCGCGAAGACCACACTCGGCGATCGATACACTCCAAACATAGAAAATATCTACAAACTAACAATTAAATTCATACTTGAAAACCTTGTCAAAGGCTACGAAGATGCTGGCAAACAAAATGGCGGATAAAACTTTAAAAGATAAAATTTTAAAAATGGCGGATACCTAAGACTTGTTTTTCGAACGTCACGAACGATGCGACTTATTAGCATAAATCTTGTTTTATTTGTTATTTATCTACTACGTAAGTACGTTTAGAGTTTAAGCTGTTCGTCAAGCACCGAATAAACGAAGTTAGTTTAGCTTAGCTCTGCATAGTCCAGCCGCATCTTAGACTTTGTCAGCTAATGCTAATTTGTTTAAAAAAAAAACTGGCGTGTTAGAAGTTAGGTAAACTTATATTTTACTTTGGTTTTCGCGATGCTGTGGTGCTACGAAGTTATACTATTTTTAGCATTTTTTACTGCCAGACATGAAATTAAACTCGTTTTTGGGTTTTACCGCGTTGCTTTTATATCTCAACTAGCTGTGCCCGCGTCTACGTCCGCGTTGCTCGAACACCTACCTACCGCTGTGCAAAAAACCACACTTAAACGGTCGCCCATCGAAGCACAGATATTGCTTTTATTAGATAATACAAGAAATAAAACCAAGTGCCCTAAACGAAATTAAAAATTAGTCTGCATTACAATTAACGTTCGGCTGACACAATGCCTACATCACGTGCGCGTGCGTGTGATGTAGGCATCAATGCGCGTGATGGAAAGTGCAAGCATGCACTTTACATTTATTATATTTTGCTTAGAATTAATATTATAACAACCCCCCCGTTAAGATTGATCATCACAGAAAAAGAAAAAGAAAAGGGGATGATCAATGTAAATACCCAAACTTAAGGAAATCTTGAAATAAAATACATTAATATTAGACTTTAAAGTTTAACTTAACATACAAAGTATTCAAACATTTAGCTTTAAGCTCTTAAACACATTTTAAATTTATACTATGTTTCATATTTAATAAAGGACAGTATTCCTCTTTGGAATACTGTCCTTTATTAAACGTACCACTTTCACAATTGGGTACGGAACCCTAAAATGATTAACAACAATCAATTTTTAAAATTGATAGGAAAATGTGAAATATTCAGCTTCGATTCTTACTCCCATCATACGACCGCATTTCTCAAAAAAAAGTTAAAATAAAAAAAAACTTTGGCACAAAGAAAATCTGAAACATATAAGAAACTCTTTGGTAAGTGAAGGCAGACTGGTATATTTGACAGACAAGGCAGCCATTTTGAATTCCATGGCCTTCGACCAATCAGAAGCGACCTCAAATTCCCTTGTAGTTTTTGAAACACGTTTGTTGTATGGGAGCCCCTCTTAAATATTTGTTTTATTTTGTTTTTAGTATTTGTTGTTGTAGCGGCTACCGAAATACATCTTCTGTGAAAATTTCAAGCTTCTAGCTATTACGGTTCATGAGATACAGCCTGGTGACAGACGGACAGACGGACGGACGGACGGACGGACAGACAGCGAAGCCTCAGTACCTAATAGGGTCCCGTTTTGACCCTTTGGGTACGGAACCCTAAAAAGTTAAACAAAGAACTGTCAATTTTAAAGGGAAAAAAAGTAAATATAATTAGATAAAGCTATCACTTTGAAATAATTGTATAGGATTTTTGTTTACAGTTTTGATCCGAGATTCTGAAATAGGGTATAAGTACTTAGGTACATACTTACTTTAAAGTCTTCGAAACGTCGTCGGGCGTTAGAAAAATCTACTAAAAATATTTAAAGCAACGCCATTGAAACCGAAAATGAATTTAATTTCATCTAACAGCATAGCAAAGACAGCGGTAATTTTTGACTTATCTAAATTTAAAAAAAAACCTACCTAGATAAACATTATTACCTTCGTGTTAAAGTTTTTGTTTTCGCATTGTATTTGCTTTTAAAACATAAACTAAGTCACATTTTTTTTAGAATGAAAGAGTAGTTAAGTTACATTTAAATATACTTAAATACCTTCCTACTTAATTACTTTTATACCTAAGTATTAAATAAAACCGAACAACTTATTTTAATATTTCTCAAGTTTTTATTGCTCAAGGCATAAATATTTGGACCTGGCGGGAATCGAACCCGCAACCTTCTGCACTGCACTGCAGTCGGGCCTTCGCCAGACGCGGCACAGAGGCCGTCAAAGTAGGAAGTCGGCGTAAAGAAGGTTTTCCAGGGTACCTACATTATGTCCTGAATTTCCTATAGGGTCGGGACATCGAGAAAACTCAACTAGTCAGCAAATAAATTAGCATTTTTGAAGGACTCTGGTAAATATTGGATGCGAGAGACTCAAAACTTTTCCTATTAGCCGTCGAGACCGTACTTTTGTGAGGCTCGAGGAATTTTGCAAGTTAATGAGTTCTAAGTTTCGGCATAGGTAGGTAGGTTATTATAATAGAAATTAATATGAGGATTCTGTGAAATTAATACGGAGAATTTTGATCGAGTAAGTTTAATTTTAACTTGATCTTGAAGACGGTAAAGTGAGGTCTTAATTTATTTGGGTTTATTTAGGTCATCATAATTTGATTACTTGCGTACCTTCCTACCTACTTGATATCTCGTGCTGATTAATTACAAAGCTGCTGATGTGCCTACCTATGCAGATTTGTAGCTATAGGTACCTACTTCTCTTTTTAATTGTAGACTATGAATTGATCATTTTCCTGAAGAAAATACTTTAAATACAAAGAGACATAAAGTAAAATCGTAGTCTGAAATTAAAAAAATAAGTTATAGGTTACCTACGGAAAACGCCCAGCGAAAACTTAGCTTTTTTAGATATACAATAAATAAACGATAAATAATAAATAATATTAGCCTTATTAATAAACGTGGAGTAAGGTCGAACATGCTTTATCTTTTTCCGTGACAAGAACTTTCAAAGTTGACGGAAAGAAACAAAAAGTGGTAAAATTACTCCCACCATAAAATGGTGGGAATACAAGGCTATATAATATTAATAGGTAAATATGGAAAATTAGACATCAGACGTATTAATAAACAAGCAGCTCCCAGCGGTTTCACCCGCATAAGTGCCGATCCCGTGGGAATATAGGGATCAAAAGGACTATCAAACCCCGAAAGAATTTTTCAAATCGGTCCAGTGGTTCCTGAGATTAGCGCGTTCAAACAAACAAACAAAAAAACAAACAAACTCTTCCGCTTTATAATAGTATAATAGATAAGCAAGTTTACGTATCTACCTACCTAAGTACCTATTCATTTTTCAGCGTACCTATTCCAGATAAAAGCGTAGGGCGACCCTTCTACGAATCTTCCTATTTTTTTTTAAACCCACGCATTCCGTATGGCCACGGCAGCACCAATCAAGTATCCGTTACGGCTAAAAATAACAAAGCTGCCTCCTCACTTGACATGAAACACGACAACCTACTCTACCCTGCAATATTACGTAGGTGCCACGACTGAGTAGGCATAAGCTACGCTCGTCCCGCGGTTTTACTCACGAAATCTACCCTGATTGGTTACAGATTGGACAGTTAGATGTTTGGGTAGATGGGAATATAAGTGAATGATCGATGGGCTATGTAGGTACTTATGATAGATACGTAAATAATATGATTGATGTACTTACCTACCTTTTATTACCTGAAATTAGGTACCTATCTAAACTTACAACTAGGTAGGCACATCGGGACCCCGGACGGCTAATACTATGCATCTGAGTTATAGCGTCCCCATCTATGACCACCTTGGATAGGTATAAATGGATGGTCCGCTGTACCCAGGGTTCCCAACTTAGCACTTTCGGTGCTAGATTTGGCACTATTTTCGCAATTCCAGCACTGTTATTAAACATTCAGCACCTAGCACTTAATCTAGCACTATACACTTATACAGCCATCATTCTGATTTTTTTCTGGTCACTGTAGAAGCGAACTGCGATAATATGCGAATTTATAAATTTAGTGTTTCGTGAACTATAAAACCTACTACAATGGATATTCCTTTAAGCAAAAAAGTGAGTTAAGTTCAAAATTACAGAAAAGAGTGGGAGAACGATCCAAAATACAAAAAGTAGCTTAGACCTGTGCTTGGAGATAGTTTGAAAGCAATGTGTGTATTTTGCAAAACAGAATTTAATGCGAGAATATTTGAAATTTAGCGGCATTCGGAATCAAAAAAACACATAGAAAAAAAATATGTCTAAAAATAGCACTATTTTTTATTTTTTTTATCAATCTAGCACTATTTGAGATGTCATTTAGCACCTATCTAAGATAATGAGTTGGCAACCCTGGCTGTACCTTCAGGCCACTCCGAAGAGCAACCGTCAGGGATCTGTAAGGAACTAAGGAGGCACATGAGCGAGCAAAAAAGCTGCTGCTGTCTGGTTATCATCCTATCTGCGCCCGTGTTTTCACACGCGTAAGTATTAACGGAAGCAAAATATTAACGGCAGCGGGAGTAGCCTATGTCCTTCTCCTGGGTCATATGCCAAAATTCATCAATATCGGTTTAGCGGTTTAGGCGTGAAAGCGTAACAGACCGACAGACAGACAGGCGGATAGACAGATAGACAAAAAGACAGAGTTACTTTTGAATTTATAGTAAGTATTAGTGATGATTAATAAAGCTATGTCACTAAATAAATATGAAGCTCCATCTGAGAAATAAATAGCTACAGTTCCAGCAAACAGACATTCTTGTATTCTTTCGTAAAGTTAGTAGGTATAGTAGGTTGGCTTGAGGAGATACCTGCTAGTATTCCATAAAAACTCTTAGGAGGGTTGCAAACTATTCGAACTAAACAGTCGCTCGATTGCTCTTATTTATCGCACATCGCCCACATCACTCACAAAATTGAGCAATGAGGAGGAACACTAACTTTTTATCCCGGCAGAGGGCGATGGTCGACTGATCTTAGGTTTGAATTAAGAACTGTCAAACAGGTGTTTTTTACAACTCTAGGCGCCAAATTGGCCATATCGGTCTCAGACCGAAAGAAAAAAAAAACTCGGCGTTTTCATTTTTGGGGGACCATCATCAAAAAAAAAGATCATCCGACCCCAGCGCCATCTGCTCACAGCTTTGCGTGTGCCACCCCATTTACTACAGTCTGAGGATCATCACTCCGAAGATCCTAGTCCTATCCCCCAACCGAATTGAGAAACTCCTTTATTGAAGTCGGTTATAAAACCGTCCAAGTGCGAGTCTAATTTACCTAGGAAGGGTTCCGTACCATTATTACAAAAATATCACGTTTGTTGTAATGTTAAAATTTAAATAATTTATGTTAAAACTTAAAACTTATTTGTTATATTCTGTTTTTAGTATTTGTTGTTATAACGGCAACAGAAATATATAACCTGTGAAAATTTCAACCGTCTATCTAGCTATCGCGGTTCATGATGAGATACAGCCTGGACAGACAGACAGACAAAGCGGAATCTCAGTATTAGGGTCCCGTTTTTACCCTTTGGGTAGGAAACCCTAAACAGGGAAGACATCTCTCGGTCAAGTTACACGATTGGCGGGCTAAGGATTTAAGTAATTTAAATTATTGTTTCATACTTAAGACTAGGACGATTTCAGATCTGTAATGTGCGTTCGCCCTTAGCTTAGCTATACCTTAACTGCCCGATTCAACCCTCTGATTTACGGAACAAATTGGCGAAAAATTATTTTTAATAGCATTTTATTGGGTTTCGGAAAATTGCGTAGGTAGGAAGGTCAACAAGGTACATAATTCCATTGGGTAAGCGTAAGACTAGGAATTTTCTTCTTTTCGTGTACTTATAAGTGGTGTAACTCACCTAGTGTAAGTGCGTATACAGAAAGAAAGCTGGAAACTTATAAGCGCTTATCAGCGCTTGTCAGCGCTGGTCCGTTCTACACAAAGGAAGCAGGTTGAGGCAGAATGTCGGACTCATCGGATGATGTTATGACGTCAGCAGCCCAGCGCTGACCAGCGCGTGTTGAAGCTTGTCGGCACCGATCAGTGCTTATCGGCGCGGGTTCATACATTTTCCTGCGCGTAGGGTTGCCAGATGTCCGGCTTTAGCCGGACATGTCCGGCTTTTTACAGTCATGTCCGGCCAAATAAATACAAGTCCGGCCTGTCCGGCTTTTGTTAGGCTTTTGATCAACCCCGTCAGTCAAGCGGACACGCATAAAGCTTCGTATAAACTCAGGCGAATTCACTCGGGTGGGTCGATTAACGCAACAGATTTTGTAGGTAAAATACCTACTACTTAGTATACAATTCATAAAAGTAGGTACTTACAAAGTACCTGCCGATGTTTTTTATAAGCAAATGGGCCGCAACGTCGCACGCGTTGTGCGCGACTTAGTTGCCACAGATAGGAGAAGAAAAACCAATGTGTCAGGCTTTTAGGGCAAAATGTCCGGCTAAATATTTATCTATGTCAGGCTTTTTAATTTTTGGGCCTGGCAAACTGGCAACCCTACCTGCGCGGGTCACTTATAAGTTTCCAGCTTTTTTTCTGTATACGGCCTTAGAGTTGACAGGTCGCCAAAAGGTCCTTAGCTTGATCTAACGACTGCTATCAAAGGTAACAACCGGGACCAACTGCTTTAACGTGCCTTCCGAAGTACGGAGGAGCTTGTCATAATGTTTTTTGCAACGCAAATTATTGGTCACCCATCCAAGTAATGACCGAAGCAGGCTTTGCTTAACCCGCACAACTATAGAAGATCGGCGGGCACAGCTATGACAGTAAAATTAATTAACATCTGTTACAATTTCTCATTATGGGCTATTCAAGTTCAATAATTAAACCAAAGTTGAGAGCTAAACTTTGGTAACCGCCAATTTATTGCCTACCGTATCGTAGTATGTAGAATGTATTGTAAACGCACAGAATTCCTACTAATAGTGCCACCGACTTATCTGTTGTGTACCACAAGTCGGACAGTAATACTTATTGAAATTGAAATTGAAAAAGTTTATTATCAGACAAAGTCCATAAATAAAATTGTTAGTTGTTAGTAACAACTAGGATTGGATTTTTTTTTAATAATTATTATAAAATTATATACTACCTTATATGGGGTATGCGACTTCAGATTACAGGTTCTTAAAACCTATCTTGAAAAAAAATTAAACAGGTACCCATACGAAAGTGGACCCCGGTCTCCAGAGAGAGATGCACTCGGGAACGTCATCGCTCGGATGATGATGATGATGACCTTGAGTGCACATTTTTTGTTGTGGGTGATTTTCGATTGGAAGGATATTTCACAAAGGGGAATATCTCCGGCATATGAAATCCCATTCTAAAATAGTTCTTTTCACACATTTTTTATTTCAAAGGTGGAAGTAAAGTTCTATGAAATGTTAAAGAAGCGGGCCTTTGGAATGATGAAGAGAATAGCTTATCTAAATGCAGTTTAATCAATCACTAAAATCGTTTAGTCTTTACGTACTTATAGACCAATAATCTAAATCGCAGGATAAAATACGCAAGAGAGTATTTTTATTATTTTACGAGGCTGTATGAGATAAAAGTACTACGCCCCCTTGAGAGACAAAAAAACCCACAAAAACGTCAGTTAACTGTCAAAGTTTGCAGATGTGACATTGGCACCTGTCACTGTCACAATCGAAGGCTCGCAGAGCCCGCAGTTTTTCGTGATTTTCTTTCAGTTTCAGGAAAATCGATAAAATGTGCAACGTTAGGCAGAATTTGTGAATATAACGTCTAGGTTTATTAACCAAAATGCAGACTAACAGCGACTGTGACGATGAAAACCCAATGTGGCAAGAACCGCGGTGCGAGCCACTCGGGGCTCCGAAAGAGATGTGTGAAACGACGACTATACAGCCCTCGGGAGAAAGAATTCAGGCTCTTGAGCAGGAACAAGAGATGCTATCATCATCTGTGTTTTCTTTGTCCTCACACTTAGCTCAAGTCGAGTTTAGACTGCGTCAAATATTGAAAGCACCGCCTGAAGAACGTGAAGGTATGTTACAGGCTTTAGAAGAGTTTACGTCCCGCGGCGTACCAGACGCTCGCACAGAACCTCAAGGGAGCACTAGGGAACCTTGCAGCGACTGTATGGAACTCGAACGTAAGATAAAATACCAACGTTCCCGACAACTCCACTTTATAGAACGGTTAAAAGTCCAATTGATTGAATTAGAACTCTACAATAGTAACCGCAACTCCTCAACAGATGATCTTGAAAAATCATTGTATGAATACCTCCGGAATGAGTTAGATGAGTGTCTTTGTGAGAGAAGTGAGGGACCCATGTCTGTACCAGAGATAATGAGTCAAATAAACGGTGCGGTTCCAATGTATGCTAACAAAAAACTAACCAAAGAAGAAATAATTACCAAACTACAAGCACATATTGAGGACATGCAACAGTTCATGAAAGTGATGAAAAATGATCCAAATTCTAACAACAAACCCTCTGTATCACACATTAAAAAACCCGAGGAGAACTTGAAAAGAAACGATGACTTGAAAACTGAGACAATTAATTTGATGAGGAAGGCTTCTACTTTGATACAAATTTTTACTGTGTCACAATTTGGTTGTTCACCGCATCCTAGCACTGATATAGCTAGGAAATCATCACCAACTGTCACTCACTGGGGCAACTTACGTGCTAAATTAGAGATGTCTGTTGATTCTGTATTAAATCTAGTAAGTCGTGAACGATCAGCCCAAAATGTCATAGACAGTTATGACAGTGAGTCTGAAGAATGCGGAATGGTTATAAATGACGCTCCTTTAACAACAGTAGTTCGGAGGCATTTAGCCGTAAACATACGAGATCTGTTACAACATGGGCTTGTAGGTGCAGAATCGACCTCTCTAGTTCCTATTATTGGGTGCTTTCCAGTCCGTCGATCTTCAACGTCTCGTTCATTACATATCTGGGAGCTTATACTTAGATTTTACGATGTAAATGATGGTGATCGGTTAAATTCAACGCCAGCACGGAAGTTAAGTCAGAGTTTTAACCTAGATATTGTCGGAGAGACAACTATATCGAATAAGCAAAGTCTATTGAGTGCTATTGGCAGCATAGTAGCGTCTCACACACCTTACAAAAGAAGTTACGATGCACATTTTAAGGCATTTATATGTGCTGCACTGAATGCACATAAACTAGTAGTATGGCTTAATCTTATGTTAAAATGCAGATCTTTAATCGATTCCCACTACTCTTCCACTAGTTACATTGTTAACACTGGATTTCAAGATGCTTTACAGAGTTTGGATCGTCTAACCTCCTACAAATTCGATTTGCCTGTTGACCTCGCTGTGAAACAATTTCAGAACATCAAAGATGTATTTATGTAGGTATTATTTTAAGAGCAAGATTATACATAATCAAAATGTTTTTGATCTCTGACACTGAATGAATATCAAATGTACTTAGATTATAAAGGATTTTAAAAGGCTGGCGAGTAAAATAGGATTTTAAAAAGCGGAGACAGAACTTCCTCTTTTTTGCCTTGCCTCTTTTGCCTTGTGACTATTTGTAGCATAGATTTTGCACTATATACGGCAATATTTCTTATTTTACAAGATGGTACAAATATACATTCCAAATTGTTTGTTCTATTGATGTTTAGTGCATATTTTTATGTTATAAATAAGAGACAATTTTAGTTCAAAACTTGTGTTAAATTCTAGTCAAAATAATACAATTAGCAGAGAAAAAATCATTGATTTTTTTCTACAATATTATTGTAATTTTCCACTCTTTTGTGGTAAATAAAATCATGAACAACTTTATACCTACTAGTCATTAAATAATTTAGAATAAGTTCTCAATTTATTAACCATTCCTATGTTAAAATTATATTGTTTTAATTATTTTGGTAATTAGTAAGTGGTTACCTACCTATGTACCTACCAAAGATTTATTTACAAATTAGTTGTAATGCACTATGCTATGTTATCTATTGTATATTACATATACATGCTAAAGTAATTATAAATATATAGTAGTGGAAGCATTTATTTGGTCTTTTAATTTTTAGGAAGTTTTCAATGAGATGATAGGTACTTGCGTCCAGATCGCGTTTGTAGATAACTTTAGATCGAGTAATTCTTCTCGCGACCATGGCCGCTGTAACCCGTTTGCCGAAACCTCGTCGAGGTAATTTAAATCTATAGTTATCTAAACATTATTTCTTATGGAAATTCTGATTTTTGAAAAAGGATTTTAAATATTTTAGTACCCGGCGGGACTCGAACCCGTGACTGTTCCGTTCCAGTGCGATAGCCGCTACGCCACGGGTAAGCCTACCGCCAAGCCGAAATTAAGAAAGCGCCTCGTGTTCTTGAGAGTAAGGCCTTGTAGTGAAGTTTAAAGGCCTAAAGTTACCTATAAACACCATCCTAATAGATTAGAACTAGGTAGGTACTAATAATAATGGACAAGATTCGTGTAAGTTTAAAAATTGTGTGATGCTGATGATATAACAATTTTTTTAAGGATTTCATTTAGACAAGCAAAACTAGACATATAAATAAATACATATCAGTTATTTTATTACTAACAAGTAACAACAATATCAATATTAGATAACGTTATTATGAAGGACGACACAAAACAGTATTAGAAGAGCGCGGCGAGGCGCACCAACTATTGGGTAAGCTGTGGTATTAGCTACTGCCTACTGGTGTTATTCTGATAATGGTTTTTAGATAAGAATAACAATTCTATTGGCCTTTTCCATGTAATTTATAGGTGATTTATACAGAGCAAACAACTTTAAATTAATGCTATTGATGACACTGTATTGCTTGGACACAGAACTAGTGCTAGAACACAATTAGGTATCCTACTAATATTATAAAGCTGAAAGTTTGAGAATATGTATGTATTTGTGTGTTTGTTACTCAATCACGTAAAAACCGCTAAACCGATTACCATGAAACTCGGTATGTAGATAGCTGAAGTCCTGGAATAACACATAGGCTACTTTTTATCCCGACATTCCCGCGGGATCGGGACTTACGCGGGTGAAACCGTGCGACGCAGCTAGTAATGGTATATTTAATTTTGTTTAATCCTTCTCGCAAAAACTACCTACTGAACCGATTGTGATGTTAGTAAGTGGATGAGTAAACTTCACAAAACCCCCAATCTACAAGTCTATCAGACCAGCAGTTTAGGCTCTGCGTTAACCACAGAGGCCTCAACCTGAGCATGCGTTTTGAACGACACATGCTCGCTCAGGCAGAGCACTGCCTCACACCGAGGCATAAACGTGCGACAGACGTCGCGAGGCATGTGCCTCGAATAGTTAGTCATGCCTCGCGATGGCTAATCGCACTTCCACAATGGTTAAACTATAAGAAAACCAAACCAGCCACCATGCCTCGCGATGACTTTCTTTCTTTCAAAACATTAATTGAAAATCAAATAAAATCTCGAATCATTTATTCGACTAAAAATAAATAACAATCCAAAAGAAAGTAATACATACAGATGAACATATTAACAATATAACACATGTAGATTAAAATTCGTAAATGCAACTTCTTTTACTTTTAAACAATACTGGTTTGAGATTATAGGTTCAGAAAGAGTTAAACAATTTCAAAAATACAACAAAAATTATTTAAAACAAATAAAATTGCAAAGCAGTAAAATATAATTGGTAAATAAATACTAAGTAATATAGATTTTCTACTGTTTTCGCGATATTGGGTTGAAATAAAACTCATTTTTCGGTTTAAATCCATTTTTCGGTTTAAATTGACAATCCTGAGGAAATTATCTACTTGTAAAGGTCTCGAAACGTTGAGAAATAAAACCTAAAAATTAGTTTACTAAGTAATATTAAAAATAGGGTAGGTAACTTATTTATTTAAAAAAATGTAATGTTAGATTGTCAAAAATCTTTATCTTTTGTGAGGTTCGAACCCACAACCTCCGCTAAAATTGACTGCACTAATTTAAATATTAATATCATTGAACTGAACTGTTTCAGTGCCATTTTGTACTTTACAGAGAACCAAAGAAGTTGTCACCCGTTGTACACACGGTGTTTAAATTGTACTATAGTCATGAAACACTATTTGAGATATTTCGTTGACTATTCCAGTATTATTTGAGTAAAACGTAAGAAAATCGAGAAAACTAAACATTGTTTGTTACATTTTCCCGGGTCTTAACCGCGTATTATTATTTATTTTCAACCATGGTCAATACAATGGTCTTGGTAGCGAGGGAAAATGTAACTATGTTAACAAATCGTGAGAATTTAAAAAGTTTATAAACTAAACATTGTTTTGGACTTATCTATTGCCTATAGTAGAAATAAAATCTGGTTGTTCGCAAACAAAACAATAAAAGCACAGTATACGTCGACAGACAGACAGACAAGAACAGTTGTGGTACAACAGTGGAGCCTGCATCAGTCTACTTGGGTCCAATCATGTCCTCGGGTCTGACCCACTGGTTGAATTGTTCTTCGGTTAAGTGTCCCAGTTTGATGGCCGCCGCTTTAAGTGTTGTGCCTTCTTTGTGAGCCTTCTTTGCTATTGCTGCCGCCTGGAATAAAGAGTACAATGTAAGAAAATTGTATTAAACTGCGTCCGTTGGATGTTAAACTGACACATTTTTAATTCCGCTCCACTCGCAGTGGAAAGCCGGTATAAATGTTGGCCGATTGGTGAAGACACTATTTCATCAATATATTATACAAGTAGAGTCCCGCGGTTTCACCCGCGTAAGTCTCGATCCCGTGGGAGTATCGGCCTATGTTACTCTTCGATAATGTAGCTTTCCATTGGTGAAATAATTTTTGAAATCAATTCAGTCGTTTCAGAGATCACCCGGATTACCCGGAAAATACATACATAATTGTTACCAACTTTACCTTTTTATAATATTAGATTGTTAGATTAGTTGTTTCAGGGGTTGTGGGTTATTACCTTATCGTATCCGATGTGTGGGTTGAGCGCCGTGACCAACATGAGCGACTCCTGCATGATCTTGGCAATCTGCGCCTCGTTGGCCGTGATGCCGACCGCGCAGTTCTTGTTGAAGGCCTGGCAGCCGTCGCCTGGGGAGACAAAATGGACATATTCATGAAAATTAGAAAAATATGCAAACCCAAACAGGTTGAAAGAGCAGACTAAAAGTAGGATTCGTTCTAAAGGCGTTTTCTCCAAGGCCAGGCTGCGCCACGGTCAGTCTCAGCTTCTCATCGATGATCCTTCGAAAGGTATTCCGACGAGCTCTGGCAACAGCAGAGCGAGGGACACCGCGGAGTTTTAGTGGGCAAACCCCTGGCGCCTACCATCTTAGCTAGGGGGGACCCTCACACACCTTAAGATTGGTCTTAACAAAATTCCCCACGTTAAAAAAGCGGTCTGTCTCGACTTGTGCCTGCCTGTCGTTACATCCAGTCTGACATTGTATGCGCACGCGCCGCCGCAGGTGAAATGAATAAGTTTGAACGGATGCAGACGCGCATTCATACACGAATTAGTTCAGAACTACCACCTCATCATCTCCTCGCTATATCTATCCTCGGCCATAGATAGTGTCTGATAATAGTTACGAAATAGCACCAGTAATACGTTACCAATGAGTCTAATAGAGCGCAGCACGTTGGCAACCATCATCGGCTTGAACACGTTCAACTCGAAGTGTCCGTTGCTGCCTCCCACCGTGCAGGCCACGTGGTTACCCATTACTTGGGCTGCGATCATTGTTAGCGCTTCGCATTGGGTCGGGTTTACTTTGCCTGGGAACAGAACGAGGATTTATCAAAATTATGGGTAATTTTCATCGGTGAGGCAGTGTAGCCCTGGCATAGAATAGGGTTACCCATAGAACTGGACTGGTTTTTATTAAAGATCGCTTGATATTGATCCATTTCTAACTCGTCTTTGACAAACTAGCTTCACCAGTTCCAAAGTCGAAACTGTTCGGGAAATACCCACCAGTTAATTAGACCATTAGTAGTTAGTAAGGTCTTCGTAAAATGCCGAGGGCTACTTCTATGCAGACAAACCTTAGGACACGACAGGTAATTTATTTACACAAATATAAAAGTCCAATATTTAACAAACAAAACATAATAAAATACAATTTTAACCAGAAGTGTTAAGAAGTTTTCAGCGCCACGGTTTGGTGCCGAAAATGCTGGCAGCCTTGGAAAGCTAGGCTAATTATGAATAAACCCGGATGGAAAGGCAAGTATGTAGTTCTATGGAAAAAAATAAGAGAAAATTGCCTTTTTTTTGTCTTGTTGACGTCAGTTCTATAGAACAAATTGAAACTAATCGGACGTGGCGAAAACTTACTAAGATTTTTTTTAGTAATAAAATCTACATCTCACCCGGCATGATGGAACTCCCAGGTTCATTCTCCGGCAGCATCAGCTCGCCCAATCCGCAGCGAGGACCTGAAGCCAGGAGCCGGATGTCATTGACGATCTTCATTAGGGACACGGCCACTGTGTTGAGAGCTCCGGACACTTCCACCATAGAGTCGTGGCAGGCGAGCGCTTCAAACTTGTTCGGGGCTGTTTCGAAGGGAATTCCTGGAAAAAACACGTTAAATAAGTATAAAACAGCCAAATGCGAGTCCGAGTCGCGCACTATCACAAATGGGTACGGAACCTTAAAATGAACACAGGACCACCCAATCCATGAACGCAACGCGAACGTTAAATTTATTTTACTACTATCGCCAGTCTATCATTCAAAGACATTTACTGCAAAATTGTACGTTACAAAGGACATTAATCTATATTTTTTTTTTACAGTTCAACCACAATTACCTTCTGAGATGTACAATATTGATGAATGATAAATTGATTGAAATTGACTCTATCACTAGATGGCGCTAGTGGTAAAAATGCATTGCGGTATCATTGCGTTTTTTTTGTCAAAAATCACGTTTGTTGTATGGAAGACCCCTTTAAGTGTTTGTTTTATTATGTTTTTACTATTTGGGCATTCGCCAGACGTGCCACAGAGGTCGTCAAAATAGACATTGGCCGACTTGATGTTAGCTATCGAAAATGCGAAACACCTTATAATTTACTGGAGAGTGGCACTCCAGTGAATATTCTGATATTAAACAATATCGACAAGAAGAAGAATAAAGTAGACAAATGTAAGTAGACAAGGACAATTATTAGAGTAGTTCCCACTGACCAGTAAGCTTGGCGATCTCAGCAGCACACTTCTCCGCGAACCCTATCCTGGTGTTAAGTCCCGTGCCGACCGCAGTCCCGCCCAGCGCGAGGTAGTGCAGCCGCGGTAACACGGTGCACACGCGCTCGATGCCGTACGTCAGCTGTGTGGTGTAGCCGCTGAACTCCTGGCCCAGGGTCAGGGGAACCGCGTCCATTACGTGTGTCCTGGGGGTAAGGTCGAGCTGTGAGGATCTGTCTCGAGTGCGAATGCATTTAGTGCTACGGATTTGATGGTCCAAGTCCAGAGCCCCAAATGCTCCGTAGCGGAAGATGGCCAGATGGCTAAGAAACTGGTTGGTAAAGAAATTAAAGACGGTCAGCTTTTTTATAAAGAAGCCGATATGGATATAAAGGAGCGTCAATAAGACAGTGACAGAGTTATAGTAATTTCGATAATGTCAGTTGGATCGGAAGCTGCAGGTACGCACTATATCAGAACTAGCCTGCATATGTAAATAATCTTTTTAAGCTCCTTACCCTTGGTAGCCAATTGGTGGGGCAAGATTAGGATTGGCAGACTTATTTATTACCTTCAGTGAATAACCTTGCTGGATACTGCAAGTATCTTCAATAACCAGCCAATCTGGATAATACTATAGAATTTCTTGCGTTTTGCAGCCAATACGGGACATGTCAGGATCTGCAGGGTTTTACCTTCGTCAAACCCTACTGGATCGAAGTATCTTCACTAACCTGCCAATCTTGATAATTTTGTCGAACTCCTTGCTCTTGGCAGCCAAGGTGTCCCTCAGGGTCACAAGGCCCGGCATGAGACGGTCCCGCAGCTCCATAGCTACAGCGATGTGCATGGCTGTGGGGTAAGTGTCGTTGGAGCTCTGAGACTTGTTCACGTGGTCGTTCGGGTGGACGGGGTCTTTGCTGCCGAGCTTACCGCCTAGGAGTTGGATTGCGCGGTTTGCTATCACCTGGAAAGTCATCATTGTCATATCAGTCACAAGCGGTTTCACCCGCGTAAGTCCCGATCCCGTGGCAATATCGGGATCGAGCCTATGTTACTCCTCGATAACGTAGCTTTCTATTGGTGAAATAATTTTAGGAATTGGTTTAGTGGTTTCAGAGATTACCCGGAAAATACATACTTACATACATAAATGTTACCAACGTTACCTCTATAATATTAGTCTATGGTCAATGGGGGAATTTTTAAATTCACACGATTTGATAACAAAGTTACATTTTACCGGGTCTTAATCATATATTTTGATTACCCCGACGTTTTAACTATGTGACAATTGTCTCGGTCGCGAGGGCACAAATATAAATAATAATACGCGATTCAGACCTGTAAAATGTAACTATTATTGGGAGAGCTTTGCATCCAGTGATTGCCCAAGACTTTTATTAGGTACATATGTCTAGCCACCGGCTCTTGGCAGCTGACTCGGGGGGGTCAGTCGCCATCAATAGAGCCCGAGATGGCGGCGGCGTGTCCGCGCCGCCACTCGAGACGGTTTTACCCCGTCAAGGGGTTTTTCGGAGAAGGGCTCCGATGGGACCACCCGCCGCTGGAGCTCGTCGACGTTCCTCCGTAAGGTTTCCGACGAGCTCTGGCAATGGCGGCGAGAAGGACACCGTGGGTTTTTAGTGGGTATACCCCGGCCGCACACCATCTTGGCCGGGGGGACCCTCACTCACCGGGCCGCTCTCCCCCGAGAGCGGCCTGATGGTCTTAATCAGATTTTCCAACGCTAAAAAAAAAAAAAAAAAAGGTACATATGTCTAGGAGAAAGCTAATCACTCAAGACTTGAATACCCCAATGTGGTATGAAATCCCTAACTAAATTAAGCATTTTATCAATGCCTTCCGTTTCGAGGTCTTTACAGACTTCTTTCTCAGTTATACCTCTTAAACTTGCCTATATTTCCGTTCCTATGAAAGCATCGGGATAAACTTAGGAACAAAAACCGCTAGGTCATTCATGAGTTACTTACCTCATTAGTGTTCATATTAGACTGCGTTCCAGAACCAGTCTGCCAGATGACGAGAGGGAAATGACCTTCACGGTACAGCTTTCCGCTTATAACGTCCTCGCAGGCTGTCATTATAGCCTCAGCTGGAAAATACGAGACAAAAAAATTGCGTTTAAAGTAGAAGTATAAGTCCTCGAGTGGTGACTATTCACATATCCAATATCCATGGATCGTGAGGTATGAAGGATTCATTGAATCTATGGGAGTAAAACACGACGAGCGTGTTAGTTAAAATAAGTGTCTGGCCGAAAGTTCGGTTTCGGTTTCGGCCGAGTTTCGGCTACAAATCAAGTTCCGGCGGCAGTTTCGGTTTCGGGCAAAATTGGCCGAAACTTCGTCTCTCGCGGCACGTCATAGATGATTAGTTGATACCTAACTTATAAACATTTGGCTATGTGAACTTAATTCATAATAAACATATTTTTTATAAATTAGATTTTTATGTTTGGATTGTAATATTATTTAATTCTTTATGTAATTGTATTGTGATATAAATAAATGATTAAAATAAATGATAAGTAACTACTATTAACTACAAACTTAATATACCTACTGTGTTTCCATTTCAATCAAGTCCTAATTAATGTAGAATAATGGGTAAAATGCACCAAATTTCAGTATTTTAAGGAATTTTATACTTGATCACGTGAGTTGCGGTTTCGGTTTCGGCTGAAACTGAAGCTACGGCCGAATATTCGGTTTTGGTTTCGACCGGAAAACCAGTTTCGGTCGGACTCTAATTAAAATCTTACCAATTTTCTTATCCAGTCCATATTCCATATTGACCTTAGCGGCGGCTTTCTTCAGAATACCCATCGCCACGATGACTGGATACTGAAATTAAGGTTAATAACATATTTTTTTAATGTTGTTTTTAAGTTCCTATTGTGTATTTTAAGTTTTTCGTTTGTTTTATTGCTTTATTCGAATCCTGTGGTGCGAGAATTTTCGATGATGCATTTCTCCTTGTAAAAAAAATTGTTCTAGTAAACCCACCTATCAGATAACCAAGATCTAGGTCAGTGAGTAAACCTGAGACCGTTTTTTTTAATAAAGGCTAGGTTAGTACGAGATCTTAGCTAAACGCTTTATAATAGCCGCGTAACCAAGGAGGCCTAATACGTACCTACGTACGTGTGTGGTTAAGTAGGCCAAACCAGAAGGGTCTCGGCTATTCTATTACAATTCAAACCAAGTAAGGTCATTTAGCCCATGGGCGATCGAATTGAATAATGCTAAAACACGTGTCAACTTAATCGCTTTTTAAATGATCTATTGTTTTCTATATACCTATACCTAGTAGAGTAAAGTTTTTTTTAGTATTACTAAAGGTCTCTGCATACGTAACGTTTCCCGTACGATTTCTACATACAGAAATCCCGTCAGGCGACGATGGGGGGATGGCACGGGATTTTTGTATGTAGAAATTGACACGTCCCGTCCAGGAAACGTTACATATGCAGAGAGAGACCCTAAGACTACAGGTTGAATTTGTGCCTATTTTAGAAAAAAGGCCGGCCAAGTGCGAGTTGGACTCGCTCACGAAGGGTTCTGTACCATTATCACAATTGGGTACGGAACCTCAAAATAAACCTCGACCAAGCAGAATCCGTGAACCCAAAAACGATGCATATTTTTTTTACCACTGACGCCAGTTTATCACTAGATGGCGCCAGTGGTAAAATTAAATCGAGCTTACGTAGCATTTAACTTTTAAAAAGCACGTTTGTTGTGACGAGCTCCCCTTAAAAGTATATTTGTTTTATTTTGTTGTTCTAGCAGCAACAGACATATACCTACATCATCTGTGAAAATCTTAACTGTCTAGCTATCACGGTTCATGATGACAGACGGACAGACATCGGAGTCTCAGTAATAAGGTCCCGCGTTTTTATTCTCTGGGTACGGAACCCTAAAAATGTGTTTAATTTCAAGTAAACAGTATTCAAATTACACTATGCAGAGGTAACAAGGTTATTTATTTGTCGTTAGTTATCTAACAGGATGTGGGTCTGCCGGGTGAAAGCCACAAAAACTGTAATTTACTAGATAACTTAGGTCACCTTTGTGGGTAGGTTTATTTATATATTTATAGGGGCACTATCATCCAGATATTATGGAGGTACTATAGTACTTGACTTGAGGCGATGTCTTAAACATTATTTCCCGTTGAAGTACTTGTTAATATTATTACCAAGTACTTTAACGGGAAATAAGTGTGAAAAGTCGCTGAAGCGCTGATGTCACATTTTGAGATCAAAGAGCACTATGAACAATGAAATACCTACCTATTAAATTACTTAAGGTATTACTTACAAAAATCTCGTTATTTAATATGTAATCGCTTGTTAGCTATGTTGATATAGCTCTTATTCACTCCATCAAAAAAACTTTACTTACAAACGCTACATAACGCCTTGTTATCTATACAATCGTTTTCATATTTTATTCTGGCAAGACCGCAGTTTCGAATGTTTTTTTTACGATGGTTTTAAACAAACCTGACCCTCAAGTTTAATTTGACAGCTACTTTACGATAAGTTTACGTAGTGATAAACTTAATGTAGCGTTTGTAAGTAAGATTTTGCCTTAATCAACTGCTATCAAATGCGTAAAGAGTTATGATTGGTTTGTAAGTAAGGGGGTGAATGAATAAATAATGAAAAAGCTTGTGGTGGTTCGCACTGTTCGCTTCCATAGAATTAAGCTAACCCTTATTAGTCTTACACTACACACACTTGACTTCTGGTTGGTGCTAAAGTAGCAACAACTAGGACGCTTCGTTCGCCTAATCTAACCAAGCGATCATAATCTTATCGCTAAGCGAACTAGTCCATGTTCCGATACGTAGGTCAGTGCAGCCACTGTTACCCAGACTATTTCTAATGCTTAAATTGCCGCGTACATGAGCGGGAAAATCCGTACCGTGTCGCTAGTACAACATCATTATAATAAGCGAAATTCCACAATGAAATGAAAATTAACTTTCAATTCCCATTGTTCAGTTGTGAAATATCGCATACCGTGTCAAAACACAATGAGTTTCGTAACATTATTGCCGCACTGTGTTGGCTCTCTGCACTTAATTTACACTGTGGCGGTAAACTGTGACAAATATCGACCGAAAATTAAAAACTAGTAGTTAGTTAGTTTTTCGCTTGGCATTTTCCGCACTTAGCCTCACAATTGGGCCATTGTACGTGATTTCTTTAGAGGGGTTAAGCAGTAAGACGCCACGAGATCCTACTCCGAATATCCCATTCGGACCGTAGTGAGTCCCAGGACATTTCGGTTTCCTCACGATGTTTTGCTTCACCGTAAGAGCGATGTTATAGCGCACATAACTTTTTCTTACTAGTACATAAATATCTCAATGATCTGATTACAAAAAAATATCCTAAACTTACCGGCATGCGTTCCTCGATGCCTCCAATAGGGAAGTTCATGACGGATCTGACGGTCTGAGCGCCGTACAACTTGTCATCCGGAACGTCGAGCTCGCCCATTGTGTCCCGTTCTTTCCTCTGGAACATCAGACATTTGGATTTAATTTACGTAGAAGCAGAAGGGAGAGGTATTTTACACTAGCGGCTTCGCACGGTGTAATCCGCATCAAAGAAGAAAATAGATAATAGAGTGCTACATTCTAGACCGTATCGTAACTTGCCATCTGATGAGATAATAGTCAAACGGTTTTATCGACTACTAGCTGCGTCCCGCGGTTTCACCCGCGTAAGTCTCGATCCCGTGAGATTATCAGGATTAAAAGTAGCCTATGTTACGTACGACATACGACACACATACACAAATACAAATCTTTCCTCTTTATAATATTAGTGTAGATAAATAACATTTAAAAATAACGTTCGTTTTATGTGAGCACCACTTCAATTTTTATTTTATTCCGTTTTAAGTGTTTGTTGTTATAGAGGTTCATGAGATACAGCCTGGTGACAGACAGACGGACATCAGAGTCTTAGTCAATGGGCCCCGTTTTCATCCTTTGGGTACGGAACCCTAAAAACCTACCCATAGCATAACTTGCGCAGTTATTTTATAACAACAAAAATATGTATTTGTTTCAGTTATCTTTAGAGAAAGAGCTTAGTTATCTTCAGTGGCATTGTCAATATGTCTGTTAGATATTGACTTATCGTTTTTAGGGTTCCGTACCTAAAGGTAAAAACGGGACCCTATTACTGAGACTTCGCTGTCTGTCTGTCTGTCTGTCTGTCCGTCCGTCCGTCCGTCTGTCCGTCTGTCCGTCTGTCCGTCTGTCACCAGGCTGTATCTCATGAACCGTAATAGCTAGAAGGTTGAAATTTTCACAGAAGATGTATTTCGGTTGCCGCTACAACAACAAATACTAAAAACGAAATAAAACAATTATTTAAAAGGGGCTCCCATACAACAAACGTGTTTCAAAAATAACAAGGAGTCGAGTGAGGACAGGAAGAAGGACAGGAGGACAAATCGAGTTGGTCATGGAATTCAAAATGGCTGCCCTATCTGTCAAATATACTAGTCTGCCTTACTTACCAAAGAGTTTATTTTATGTTTCAGATTTTCTTTGTGCCAAGGTTTTTTTTTTTCAGTGATTCGGTCGTTTGATGGGAGTAAGAATCGAAGATAAATATTTCATATTTTCCTATAAAATTTAAAAATTGGTTGTTGTAAACCATTTTAGGGTTCCATATCCAATTGTGATAGTGGTACGGAACCCTTTATGCGCGAGTGTCGCACTTGCCCCGTTTTTTTTTTAACTAGCTGTGCCTCGCGGTTTCAACCACATAAGTCCCGACCAGGAATAACTCATAGATTACTTTATTCCGAAATTCCCGCGGGATCGCGACTTACGCGGGTGAAACCGCGGGGCGCAGCTAGAATTAATAATAAAGAACAGAAATCGTGTAAGTTTAAAAAGTGGACTTCAAAAAGTGGTTGCCGTTTGATTAAATGACTGGAATGCTAGGCTGTTAATCGAACGGCTAATTAAGCTGCAACTTAGACGCAACTCTTTTTATTACGTTGAATAACTAACTTGCAAAATAACATTTACCGTAAATTTAATTAATATTACCCCACCATTAATATAAGTTTACAAGCATACAACTTTTATTCGCAAATTACAGTATTGCGTGACACCTTGTACTATTAAAAACTTAGGTGATTGTAAAATTATGTAATATAACTATAAATTTCTTTTTAATTTTTGTATGTAGCTCAAGGCTATTTTATTTAGAAAATTTATTTTTCAAGGAAAAAAAAATTTTTTTTTTTTTTTTTAATATAACTATAGCTAAAAAAATCCGCTCAAGTGCGAAAGAAAGGGTTCCGGACCATTATTATAACAAAAAAAACACGTTTGTTGTAAGGGAACCCCACTTAAATATTTATTTACTTCTGTTTTTAGTTTTGTTGTTATATATATTATAAATATATCATCGGTGTAGATTTCACATGTCTAGGTATCACGGTGATGACGAGATACATCCTGGTGACAGACAGACGGACGTTGGAGTCTTAGTAAATGGGTCCGGTTTTCATCCTTTGGGTACGGAACCCTAAAAACTTAGCCAATAATAAAAATTGTGAAACTTATAAAAAAATATGTTTCTCTTGTTTATATTACATCATTCAAATAGGTCTTATGCATAAATAAGGTCGGGGTGATAACACGATTGGAATAAATGTACCTACCTACCTACGTAAATAGGTATGGTTATTTACTAATGTAGGTAAAATATTTCCAGTAGTTTTATGTTACCCAGCAAAGGAAAGGACAATAGGGAGGTATACGTCTGAGATTTTATCACCTGCAGAATAGTATATCAGGTGGGTGATGGGTGGGTCGGAGGTTACATCATAATCGGTCTAATTTTCGTGAATTTTCTCGAGAACTGCGGTGCATGAAGGCCATACCCCAGTATTGATTTCATGCAATTCCCAAATTGGGAGTAAATTTTTTTTTATAGTGTTATAATAATATTTCTAGGCATCAGTTTTACGGACCTGAAGTGAAAGATTTTTCGGTTCCGCTCACGGACCTTGCCCGGTAGGTGCCTACTTAAGCTATGGGTACTTGGATCGCTTGGAAAATTACCTCAGATCATAAGATAGGTAGATATTTATTAAAATAAACTCACCATCTTTACTGGTTTCCCATCGCTCAAGCAGATCGTACAAGCCATTTTACGATTACACTAACACAATTTTTCTCAACTGAACGAAAATTAAACAAAAATTTAACAAGCCGAATACAAAACAAGAAGCCGGTTTGACTGTTTAATTTGTCTTATTGACGTTCCCGCTAAAAATGTCACGGCGATTTTTTTTATAAAAGAGTTCAACCTCTTTCGTGAAATTTTGAGAGAATATTAAAACCTCTTTGGAATTGAAAGGTCTGGCAACGGCCGGCCGCGCGTGTGATCAAATATTTAGTATTGTTTCTTCGCAATGGAAAAGTATTATTGACTATGTTGCCACGTTGGAGTGAATGTGGCCGTCTGGGCAAACCGGTCCACTCCCCACTTCTATATCGCCTCAAACAAGAGGTAACTTTATGCTATGTTAACTAAGTATACTTTATTTATACAAGTCTGTTATCAAATTGCGAAACGAAACGCAAGCCCGCCCGCATGTCTAGTTACCGACTGGTTTATTGGATGCGAACTTTTATCTTTTAGCGTGTTTGATTTAAAGTAGGTAGGTACCTACAGTCGTACCTCGTTTTGCATGAGGAAACCGCACGTTGACCTTTATATTTGCGTCTCAGTCGCTCCAATGTTCTGGACTGCGTAAACATATCCTCGCACAGATGGCTGCGATTTCGAATTAAGCGGGCAGCGAGGCAAGCGGAGATTCGCGCTTCGCGCATGACTTATAGGTCCGCGGTTTCCCGCCGCCCGCTCCGCTCTGGATCATCCTCGAAGGTAGCGAAGCGAAGAGCGGAGCGGCGCGGCGGGGAAGCGTATCTCAGCACGACGATGCTCTAATGCACGCTGATTTCGAGACCGACCCTAAAGTCGGGTAGGACGTTTGCGTGGCGTGACGTACATACATACGTGCACACGCGCGGATTTGATTTGACAGTGGGTGGATAGAGCTCTGCGTGCATTATACGAGCATACAATACACACGTCACGCACGCTCGTTACACCATACGTTTTGATGTAACTCGAATTTAAATCCCGCTCGCAAATTTAAATGCGGGTCAGGCGCGATTGGCAACAGAGACATAAATATGTTAATTTACGAAATTCTTAGCGCAAAGCCAACTTTGTTAACTTTTTAGCTTTTAAAGGTATTATTATTGCCGGGAGGCGTTGCAACTATTAGGTAAACTGTGGTATTATCAAGTACCTAAGTAACTATTATCTCAATAGTTCAAATTGTATGAAATATGAAACATTCTCTTTGAAGTGTAGGTAACATCAGGGATCATTAATCACTTTAGGGAAATGGGTTCAAGTCCCGCAGGCATTGAATTTTAAGACTAAAAGCATAGGTATCTTCAAAATACAAATAAATTAAGTTTATATTTACTCATAAAGGATTGTCTAACTAATAATTGACATCAATATTTTGAGTAATACACATATACAGTCAAATAACCTTTAAATAAATTCATTATTCATTATCAATAAAATTTCAAAATTAATTACATTTAGTTTTTCAAACCTGAAAACACATTAGGAAATTTGTTGGAGCACTAATTTTGGAATTTTGGTACACTAATTTTGGTTGATAACATTCAATTCTCCATATTCCAGTCCTATTCATTTATCATAAACTATCTTCACCATGTGGTTTTATCTACATAATGTAAGCACTGATCTTTAAGAGTCCCGGCATGCTACCCCATCTATTTCTGTGGGTGTCATAAAAGCAACTAAAGGATCTGAGTGAGCCAGAATCTTGAATTCACTCTATGGGGTTGCGTGTAAACTACATGCTGCCGAGGACTGGTTTCAGGCTGTTTCAACTGTAAAAATATTGCCAAATCCGTTTGCAATAGGTATGGTCAATAACTACTTACCTACTGTGCTGACCCTAAATAAATTGAGAAATTACCGGACCCTCGATAGGAGACTAAATTAATCCAACATACCAAAGGGAGCATCGTTCAGATGAGAGAATGTAAGCCTTGATCCCATGGAAAGCAGAAAGCACCTAACCTTTTGTATTCATAACCATAGAGATATGAAAGTTCATTTGTGTTCTTCACATAAAAATGACTAGGTACAAGCTAGGTAGGTACACAGATACTTGGTGTGATTATTAGATAGACCGGGACAAGGACAAAGCTTTCTGTTTTTCTCAATATTCTGTTGAGGGACCATAAATCAACGGATTTATTAACGAAAATTGTAGGGAGTTGCGAGTTCATTACACTATGGTTTTACGTAGATTATTTATTAACTAATTAGACTCCCTAGTCGGTAAGTCTATACGGCTCACAAATATAACCAACGCGACTATATTCACAACGTAAATCGAAAGTTCCTGTGAACTTTCACCAAGTTCAGGATACAGGACCGATTATGCAACTTACCGCTACGACAGCTGATGTTGAAAAACGGTTATTGTCTACAAGTCGGACGACACTGCGGAGGTTCTTCGATGAGCTTATTAAAGCAGAAGACAATTTAAACATGGATGACGCCATGATTTCAGTAAAATATCTTCACTTTCGTAAATAATTCAAAATAAAAATACTAAAAATCGGAAAGCTTGACCTCCGAGAACATCTGTGTGGATGTCACTTGGGTATATTTGTCAATGTCAAACATTTATTTTTTTCACTAATGTCAAAAATAGAACGGAGAAGCCGCTAACTTTTCAACTCATACAGCTTTGCATTACTTTTCATTTTTTAATACCTTACCTTAGGATCGATAAAGCGAGCAAGATCTTAGCATTCATAGCAAAACCTACCCATAAAGATTTTTTGCATTACTAGCAATGATAAGAGTTTCGTTTTTACGTGTTTAAAATAAGTTTTCAGTTATTTGAGTGACCCTGTCGGTAATAGATAATGGAAACAAACCCATTCAAACAGTTTCCATCAAATTCTGAACGCATCCAAATGATCGGTGTTGGCGCTCTAGCGGCAGACTTCTGAAACTATTGTATTCGGATATGTTCGGCTTTTCTCGGCTCAGTCACGCCTAGACCCGTTCGAAAAGCGAAACCAAATTCATTCCATGGCGATGTACGAAGACTGATGCTTGTCGTGGACTCAGTGAAAAACGTGCTATTTTATTCTTTGCTACGGGCTTTGATATTCGATTAAGATATTTTTATACATTCAATGTTGTGATAAAAACCGTCGCTTGTGGTGTTTAGTGTTATCATTACGAAATAAGTGAAATTTTACAAGTGTGTGGTGCAATTTAGTGTGACCGTTCACTTTTCTGGATTCCAAAGGATTGTTGTCCATCACTGAGATAATTATCTAAAGGTAAGTTCGTTGAATAGAATAGTGAATATTGTGAAACAATCGTGGATCGCGTCGGTTTGACAAGAATGGCTTCCGTGTATTGACTAGCATGCGCTGCCGCGTCGTAATGGCTGACTTTGTTTTCTCGTTGAAATAATTTTGTAGAGATAACGTTGATGTTAGCTGTTACGTTTAATGGTGTAGCTGTAGATTTTGTGTAGTTGGAACGCGTGGGCGGCAATATGTAGGCGGTTCAGAATGCAATCAAATGGGATGGGTGTCGCGACCGGTCGGCAGTCATTCACGATGACATGACGACTCATAACTCCAAAGTACACAACGGAAATGTAGATAATTTAGTAGGAATATTTGAAGATGTCCAGTATCAGGCCAACTTCGATATTGTTCTAGAAACAAAATATTTTGGGAGTAAAATAAATGAGACAAAAGCCTGTGCAGCCACTAAGAACAACTCTAGTCAATGCCGCTGTAAAAAAAAATCAAATTTGACCACATTTTCATTTACATCATAGAAAAATAGAAAGTGATCAAACAGCCAAACCAACCAAACTGATAAAGAAATAATATATAAAAGTAAGTAAAAATATGTTTGACTCGGAATAATAAATTATTCATTTTTCGTCTGCCATTGCCTGTAAGAGCACTTAGAAATCTTTCAAATTATCAGAAAAATCTGCTGTAGGTATGTTTGATTTTATCTTCCTGCTTATATTATAATAGACAATAAAAAATAGTAAAAACATGACTATACTGTATGTGCCTATCTGCAAAAAAAAACTCTATAAAATAAAGCTAACATAAAACCAATGTCCTCCAAAAGCAGGCAATTCTACAAAATTACACACAACTCTTTTTAAAAAAACCATTTAGTAGAATTTATCCACATAGATTATAAACCACATTAGGCGATCAGGCCACCCATTGGGGCACTTAAGTGTTAATTTTTATTTGCATAGTTTTATGTTAAGTAAGCTAAAACCATTAACTTTAACTTAATCAAACGGTCCAGTTAAATTGTACATACGTAGGCAAAACTAAGAACTGTACAGTTAAATCGAAAGGTCTGCTGTAGCCACCTTTATTTATGTTTTTGGTACAATAAAAGTGTTAATAAAAAATCATCAAATTACTATAAAAATTAAAACTAGGTACAATAAAATTACAGCCCAAGAACAAAAATTAACATTAAGTGTTAATCTATCCATCTTTTAAATCGCTTAGTCAAAACCATATAAAATCAATTAGTAAGGATGAGCTAATTATTAGTGCTGATTTATTTGAGGCCAGTGACCAAAGTCGGCCACAGTCATTTCAAAGCTAGCCACACCATTGGATCTTAACTTAAAAGCAAGGAGACCAATAAAATTCATATAAACTGCCCTTAAAAATAATTATAGTTATCTGAATTATTTATTATAGAAATAATTATACAACACTTAACAACTAAAAATAATAAATAGGAAAATCCCTAATAACATTTAATAAGATATTGATAAATTTAATCAAAGGACCCACCCCAACACCCAATCCCATGGGGATTTCAAAAAACCCTTTCTTATCTCATGCCCCTATCATATAAAGAACACACTCTCAAAATTTCAGCTCTTCAGACATGGCCGACGGACTAATCACTGTCAGTTAGTCACTCAGGACTAAGCATTTTATAGATTTGTTGATACATAAGTATAAGTCGTAGCATTTAAGCACTCTCTCATTCTCTCTTGATTGCCTAGATCTAAAAAAAACTGAAAGAAAAAACAAGTAAAGCAAAAAATCAATCACTTAAGAAACACAACGGATAAATAGGTATTCATGCAATCAAACATTATTAAACCAATTTAGATAATTTTTACTGGCAAATTCTGCATAGCCACACAATATATTAAAAAAAATTGAAAATGGAAGCAACTAAGTCACTGAACAGATTACCTACATACAATACTTATTACTATGCCATTGTGTATGTATTATTGTTATGTTAATAGGTACTTATACTATGCTATGTATTTCTCGCTGAGTTTTTAAATAAAGCTAGATTCGAAAAGAAACATGCCTATCATAATGAGAAATCATGATCAACTATAACAAGGCTTAATGTTTTTGTCCAAAATTCTGTCAATCAGTTTCTTTCTTAGCTAGATTCTTGGGTTCCAATTAATTTTACACAAAAAAAAAACATTATTTTCTGTTTTAATCACATTTCTTTTATTACATTGTTCATTTTCCACTCCCCGCATTTTGAGGTTTTCCCAGCCCAGGTTTTATTAAGCCTCGTGGTTTCATCCGCGTAAGTCCCGATATCGCAGGTAGTTAGTTTCGCTGAGCCTTTTCCGCACTTAGCTTCACAATTGGGCCATTGTACGTGATTTCTTAGAGGGCTTAAGACGCCACGGGAGCCTACCTCGCATTGGCGAATATCCCATGCCTTCGGACCGTGGTTTGTCCTAGGACATGTCGGTTTCCTCACGATGTTTTCCTTCACCGTAAGAGCGATGTTAATAGCGCACTTAAATTTTTCTTAAAGAAAAAGACATTGGTGCGCGGTCGGCCTGGATTCGAAACCACGACCTTCGGAATGAAAGTCGCGGTATCTACCACTAAACCAACACCGCTCTTTTTGATATCGCAGGTATATGGGATAATAACCCTTCTTTGCGTCGCGCAGTCGGGTAAAAAGTAGCCTATGTGTTGTTAATCCAGATCTTCAGCTATCTGCATGCATACCTACCAAGTTTCATCACAATTGTTTCTGTGTAATTGAAACACAAATCAATGTTCAAAATATGGTTCTAATTTGGAGTCATAATTGTTCATAATCTAGCACTAACATCTTGTGGCAAACTAAACAAGTAACTAGGCTTGTAATGTGGCTGCCTGTTTTAATAATTGGTAAATCATCAACTCAAGAAGTGAGACTATGTCTAAAAGGTTAGTTTTTGCTTTCAAATGAGAAAAAGTGATATAATTTTCACAAGATATCGAACGAATGTCATAAAAAGCTGTTTAAATTCTATATCATCATCTTTAGGGTGCCATAGGCTTAAAATGATGATTACAAAGTACAAATTGTCACATTTGGTGTATTTCTGTTGCAGCTATAACAACAAATACTAAAAACAGAACAAAATTAATATATTTAAGTGGTGTTCCCAATTCCCATATTACAAACTTGATTTTTGTAATAATAGTGCGGGGAGGAACCCTTGAATTTTTTTTTTTAATTTCTAATTTTTTTTAAATTTTTCTTTTGTAAAATGAGGTAGAAAGAAACCCATAAGTAAAATATTTATAACATATTTTAGAGACAACAACTGCCATCCTCATATATCTAGTCCTTTAATTTTTTTTAGAAGTATAATGTACCTAGTTACATTGTTTCTCTCTCAAATTCATACATTTAGATAAGCCTACCATTTGTTATCATATCAGTTACTACAGACATCTGTTACTTAAATATAATACTTTTGGTGTTAATTAGATTATAATTAATATAAAATGCTTTATCCTGACTGACTGACTGATCATCCTACAGCCTAAACAGCTGATAGTAGAAGGCTGAAATTTGAACAGTGTGTTCTCTAAGCAATGTAGGCATCTGATAAGAAAGGATTTTTTAAAGTTCCCATGGCCATGGATGATATAGGTTTTATGGCATTAATATATTTTTATCCGACTTCCAAAAAAGGAGGCGGTTCTCAATTTGTTGGTTTTTTTTTAATATGTTTTTTTATGTATGTTCCCTGATTATGTCTAATGTCTTAATCCAGGGAGGAAACAGTTGACTATGTCTGTATGGAGAACCAGTAGTCATCCTTTCCTCTTAGTTTGGGGCTAGATTGCGCTGTGTGCAACATCCTCCAGTATTTATTTATGTACCTAACAGCCGAATACAGAAACGCCACTTAAAATTTGAGGGGTATTTAAATAATTGAGCAGCGTCTAAATTAAAAATTCGTATGAGAATTTTTGAGATTGATCGCTGCTAATTTGATTAAGTGGAACTCAAATTTTAAGTAGCGTTTCTGTATTCGGCCGTAAATTAGATAAAACTATAATTAGGTAGGTATTTGTGTTCAAGAAGGATATTAATAATATCTCTCTGTAATTAAGTAGGTACCTACTTAGGAATTATTATCCTGTTATTAAATAGGTACCTACATAACAGGATAATAATATGATTGAAGAATATTGTAGAATTTATTAGCAAATATATTAAATTTTTCAAAACATAATTTTTATTGTTATACTTATTAAATATTCATTGTTATTTATATTTACCTAATAATTTAATATTTTTACATGGCAACTATAGGCACATTGTTTTTGAAAATTAATTATTCATAATCAATCACAATCAGACATGGTTAGGTGCCATTACTTGAATTTTGGTTTTAATTAGAGAAATGATTACTAACAGTTTCCCGCGGTTATACCCGCGTAATTTTGATTTTGCGGGAATCTTATCTTACTAATATTATAAACCTCTGAACCAATATTGATGAATTTTGGCATAGATAATCATAAGACCTTGGCGAGGGATCGGAAATTATGCGGGTGAAACCGCGGGCCGGAGCTAGAATCAGGATAAAATGTAGCATCGTATGTTAGGTTACCTTCCAGCTATCTACATACATACAGCGTTTCATCGCAATCGGTTTAGCAATTTTTGCGTGAAGGAGAAAACAGACACACACCCACCAAATTACACCTCTATATTATTAGTTGAATAAGATGGTATTCTAAAAATGATTAAATATTCTTTAATCTTCTATAGGTACATTACCAATTCTTAATCTTTTCCGGATTTATGTTAACATAGCGCTCATCATATATAAATGTACATAATTTATTATCAATAAATTTGAATTTACATGATTAACGCGTTGTTTGAAAGGTCAAGGTTCTGCTAAATAGGCGTTTGTTACCAATTTGTTAATAACTCCACTGGGTATCTAATCTTGGCGACTTTAGTAAAGTGTTTTATGGTCACACGGCGCCTAGGACCTTGGATCCCCTCGTAGATACTTTTTTTTAGGGTTTTGTAGTAAATAAGAAACCCATGTAGTTTTGTCATGTTTGGCTGGCTTAGCACCGTGACGTAAGATGCTGTAACTTTGCATGAGCACATATTGAGCATGAGCATACATATTGATCACGCTGAGAAAATATAACACTTAAAAAAATATATGTTTATGGGGGGACCAACCATACGTAATATGGTAATATTTTTCTCAATAAATCAGTTTCTAATTGATGCATTTTGATCTAAAGCAGCGGTTCCCCAAGTGGGGGCCGTGCCCCCAGGGGCGGCGCAAAGACCTTTACAGGGGGGCGCTAAGAGAATGCATTCCAGATTTCATGATAAATAACCAATGAAATTTTCTGAAATTGACGCCTGTCTAGAACATAATATTGTTTTCTCAGTGGGCAGCGAATGTTAAGAACCTTATCGGCTTTAAAACTTTAATGTGCAATAATAATAGTTGTTTCATTATTTAATACTTTTTTATTCTGACCTGATAATCTGGACCGGAGGATGAGCGCGGTTTTTCTTAAGTCGAAAGGGGGCACGTCTCAAATATGTTAGGGAACCCCTGATCTAAAACCAGCAGGTATCGATGACGTATTCTGAAAATAGGCGACAGTAGTCAGTTCGAACGCCAATTTCGCGACTTCGCATTCTATTCTATGTTCTGAGTTCTAGTCCTAAAGGACCTTAAGGGTAAAAACGGGACCTTATTACTGAGACTTCGCTGTCTGTCTGTCGGTGTGCCACCAGACTGTATCTCATAAACCGTGATAGGTAGACCGTAGGCAGTAGCCGCTATAACAACATACTACTTTGGGTATGAAACCCTGGTATGCTCTTTAGCTAAAATTTCAATACCTATCTCTGAATATGACTAAGATTCAAAATTCTATTCGTTTTGCTTAAATGTTGTATATGGGCTGGTGTACCTACCTACCTACCTACATACAATAAGTAATATGAACTTTTTGTTTTATTATAAATTACTTAATCCTAAATTAACATAAATTACTATAAGCTAAGCAAGGTACTTAACTACCTGCCTAGTAGTTGGTATCATGCAATAAAAATTACTACATGTTTAGTTGTTTGGAACAATTGACCCACTTTATAATTGGAATTATAAATGGCTTTAACCTACCCATATTATGGCTAACCGTTCTTTTTCAACTGTAGATTTTTTTTTCTGGTGTTGGCTATAATATGACCTTTTTGTTTGTTAGAGCCAATACCAAACTAACTAGTCCATGGGCCAGCCAAGATTTCAGTATAATTTGGGGGAACCAATTATCCTTTTTGCAGCAGCAGGACGAATACTTCACGAGTTATGGTCGATTTTTTAAAACTCAATGTAGGTAATTTTTGTTAGCTACCATTTTGAGATGGCAATCATGTTTTTTTCACATCGTAATAAACCTGTCTTACTACTGTAAGAAGGAAACGTGGTACCCCCAAATTATACCATTATGTTAAACTAGCTGCGACCCGCGGTTTCACCCGCGTAGAATATACCCAATATTCCCGATCCCACGGGAATATCGGGATAAAAAGTAGCCCATGTGTTATTCCATGTCTCCAGCTATTATATCTACATACCGAGTTTCATGGTAATCGGTTCAGCGGTTTTTAAGTGATTAAATAACAAATACACACGCATACATACTCACAAACTTTCAGCTTTATAATATTAGTTAGATTGGCTAGCTGGCCCATGCACTAAACAGGCGTATTCACAAACGCCTCTATGCTCTTATCACATTTTCATTGGCGTTGATTATCTATTACTTACAAGAGCAAGACGAGGCATTTGTGAGGACGTCTGTTATTCTCTTTGTAAATGTAGGTACGAGTATGTTAAAATCTATCAATACTATCAAACTACGTTATCTTGTGAGTCTGTCTAAGGAATCCCATGGGAGCTTTTCCCACGGGATCGTGTAAAGCCACGGGGTGCAGCTAGTAATTCATTGAATGCACAGGTCACTTTGATTTAAAAACAATTGTCTACAAATCATACAAACAGGTAGTACTTTACCTTCATCATAATATGCTTATCACTCAATTTTTTAATCTGGCATGTAACTTTATTTTTTCTTTTGTTTTTAATTTAATTTTGATTTAATTTAATTTTAATTTATTCTTTTTGTTTTAAATACCTACTATTATACTATGGATGTAAAAATCTGGAATAAACAAATTTCATTTCATTGCATATGCATATGCATATCATAGTGTGAAAAACATGTCCAAAGTCCACAATATTTCATTTGTTGCCTCAGTATCTAATAAATAATGAAGAGAATCAGCTGGTCAATCATGTAACAATTGAATAATAGTGTTGGGGGACCTTGAAGTTTGGGAACCGGGTGCATTTCGGGTTTAGGGTTTTTATGTTCCGAGTTTCTACGCACAACAAAGACTGCCAAACCAAAACCATTAACCCTCCTTTGACTTCGCTGTAGTCGGGTAAAGGTATACCTACTTTGGGTTCCGATACATCATATCGTAAAAGATGTGCCAAATTATCTATGCAAATGTATCTTGCATGATTTAGCTTAGGTTTTGTCTATTTGCTAATTATAGATTTTTCTTCTGTTTTCGCGATGTTGTATTGTATTTGCTAATTATCAGACTATGTTATATAACTATATGTTGTATTGTATTTGCTAATTACCTACTTAGGTATGTATAATGTAATATACTTAGGTGTAATAATATAGACCTTCTTGAAGCAATTTTACCTTTAGTTGTGTCTTAATTTAAAGCAAACAGTGGCGTACCTATATGGCCTTTCAGTCGGCGAGCCTTGAGGCGGCCGGATGAAGGGATTAAACAATACACCAGATTCTGTCGCAAGTTTGCTAGTTCAATTTGGTTTTCAGGAACAACCTGCTATGGTGTCGCAGCCCCTCGAGCAGCTAGGCTCGAGAGACACCATAGCAGACTATAAATATTTCAATAAAATTGCGCTATGTATTGCTTGCGAATCAATACAAAAACTTTGTTACATAGTCAAATAATAGCCTACCTTGTTTGATTTGAAAATGACCTTGCCTCTACACACTGGCATTGAAATATTATGTTTTTCTCATGATTGCTGTTTTCAAACTTGTTTTGAACTAAGTGATATTTAAACTATTTTCTTAGATTTTGGCGATTTAAACTTGCGGTTACGCGGAACGGGTTAGTCCCAGAATTTGGACGATTAGATCCGTTAAAATTAGATTTAGATCATAGCTAAATATTTATTGCAAAAAAGATTGCCTACCTACTACTACATGTATTGTTCGATCACCTTATTCAGCCTTATATCATAAACGAAAACGTGTTTTTTTTAAATGAAAACCAATACATTTCAATACGCAAAAACTATTCTAAACTCAACCTCACAGAAGCAAGAGTTGTGGTCCTTTCCTTTTAAACAGACCGATTATCTAATAAATAATTGGAACAAGCATTAGTATTGCATTTTAATTAGCGCGTTATAGGTGGCTCTCGAGCATTCACAATAACAAAAGAATTGAAATGCAAAAAATAAACCATGTTTCAATTTATTCAGACCTCTATTTTGAGAGCGTTCGAAATCTGTTCTGCTCTCCGACCAGAGAGACTATTCAAAACTTGAAACCCTTACAAATGTTGCAGTAAATGATTTATATTTATTGATAATCGACTTGCCTTTTATGTCACTGTCTTCTTATTGCATCGTACTAAGCGAGACGGAGATGACCTTTCCCCCCATAGGCCCCTATGGGTTGTTAAAAGTCGCAGACCGAAATAATATCGTATTTGGCTCAAAGTTCCTCTAGCATAATTTTAAAACTTAGTCATACCTATAACGATAAAAGAAGTTACCTTATGTAAAAGTCATGTCAAACACTTACGTAAAATCCACCATTTTTCTTCTATCTCGACATTTTCTTGTTCAACCTTTCGAGGACTAGCAAACACTTGAAATTCAGATGGTGTTGTTTTGTTTCAGTTATTGAGTTATTCGTCCCGAGCTCAAACCGCTGTCACCGCACTATGATAGTGCGTTCTACAAGCTTATAGCACACCAGCGAGTATCATTTAAGAAGCCCTCATATACCTCAATCTGCAATGGCCATTCTGTAAGTATTCTCATTAAATTACACTATCGATGTTTTAATTTACGTCAGTTATTTATTTCTCATTTTATTTATCGTTACGCTACCACGTTCACTCCCTCGTTGCGAACAGCATGCCATGTTATTATTTTATTTGTCCCCATTTATGATGATGGTGAGGCTTTCGTCGGCGTGTGACTATAATTAATTGCACTGACCGCGTCGGATCGCCGTGACCGCGCTATCTTGGTACGAACCTATTTTTCGTGCTTAGGGATTGTCTTACTCATTTCATCATTGAATTACCTACATGCTCTATCATCCATACCATTCTTATCACCATCGATGAAAGTGAAAATAGGTTGGTACCGATATCGTTATCTTTTAAGAGGGTCACCGCGTGTCCTCGCTGCAGCTCGCGAAAATGCTCCGATCGCACTGGACCCCTCCGAGCCAAAGCGTGTACTCGTGCGGATTGAAATGATTTGATTCGTAACACACTCGCGCTAGGTCTCTGTCGTTAGGCTGCAGGTTTTAGTAGTAGTTGAGACAGCAAGCGGCGGAGCGGTGCGGTGCGATGGGAACAAAGCGGCAAGAGCGGCGGGTTAGGTCGGGCGCGGACAGTGCGCCTGACTGGGTGTATCGCGTTCCAGATGTGTGGGGCGGACAGGCTGCGGCGCGAAGAGCGGGCGGCGGTGCGCGCGGTAGGCTACCGGCCACATGCCACGGCGCTATGTGGCGCGTACTGCTGGCCCTCGGGGCCGCGTGCGCCGCCGCGCGCGCCAACCAAGACGTGGTGCAAACATTCACCGACCCGGTCAACTCGCCGAGCTCGCACTTCAACCACCTCGTCGTCGACCGCAATACGGGCCGTGTCTACGTCGGTGCTGTCAACAACATCTATCAACTATCACCGGACTTAGAAGTTGCTCAGTCGATCGTCACGGGACCCGTGAATGATTCCGCTCAATGCACTTTCGATTGCCCTCCGAACTATGTCAAGAAACCTACTGATAATGTGAACAAGGCTCTAGTTATAGACTATGCGACGAGTCGACTCATCACCTGTGGCTCGGTCCTTCAGGGACTCTGTTCCGTGCGTAACTTGAACAATATTTCTCACGATGTGCGCGAAGTACGTGAGCCAGTTGTGGCAAACAATGCGACATCATCGACTGTGGCGTTTATCGCTCCTGGTCCACCGAATCCACCGATGACGCAAGTTATGTATGTTGGAGTAACGTTTACAGGCAACTCTCCATATCGCTCTGAAGTTCCTACTGTGAGTAGTCGCTCCTTGGAAGATGATCGTCTGTTTATGATTGCCAGAACGGCAGTAACAACTGGTACGAGAATGTTTGTCAATTCATTATCCCGTGAACGATATCCTATAAACTATGTTTACGGCTTTAGTTCTGAAGGCTTCAGTTATTTTTTGACAACCCAGTTAAGAAGCGTTGGATCTGATACATATTACAGCAAATTGGTTCGTGTATGTCATGATGACGAAAACTATTACTCCTATACTGAAATCCCTATGTCATGCACTGGAGAAGGTGGAGGCAATTACATCAATTACAATCTCGTGCAAGCCGCATTTGTTGGAAAAGCGGGCTCTGTACTCGCAGGCGAGCTGGGGATTACCGCTCAGCACGATGTACTTTTTGCTGCTTTCAGTCAGAGTGAAACAATTAACACAAACAAACCTTCCAATTTATCAGCACTGTGTGTATACTCACTGAAAGCGATCCGTCGTAAGTTTATGCAAAATATAAAGACTTGCTTCAATGGCAATGGGTCCAGAGGCCTTGACTTCATATCGCCATCTCATCCATGTATCGGAACTAAATTACAGTCGATTAGTGAAGACTTTTGTGGGCTTGATGTAAATACGCCTTTGGGCGGAGAGCAACCAGTAGAGGCTGTACCCGTAGCAGTGTTTACAAAGAGATTGACAGCCGTGGCAGCTACTGCTACTGGTGATTACACTGTTGTGTTTGCCGGTACAGCGGAAGGACATCTTAAGAAAATTGTTGTAGAGAGCTCCAGCACAGCTTTCGAATACGGAGACATTGTTGTTGACGAAGGATCCCCAGTTAATAAAGACTTATTCTTTGATACTCAATTAATGCATTTATATGTAATGACTATACGTAAAGTGTCTAAAGTTAAAGTTCAAGAGTGTAGTGTGTATAAATCGTGTTTAACGTGTCTCGGAGCCAAAGACCCGTATTGTGGATGGTGTTCCCTTGAAAATAAATGCAGTTTACGTTCGGACTGTCAGGACGCTGCAAAAGATCCTCTATATTGGATCTCGTATCGTAGTGGACGCTGCACCACCATAACCCAAGTGACACCATATCAATTGCAACGAACAACAGCGAGAACTCTAGATTTACTCATAGAAAACTTGCCAACTCTTAACGGACAATTCTTATGTGCATTTACAGCTTTAGATCGTACTCTTATAACGAATGCCACCAGAAAACCTTATGGGGTAAATTGTACAACGCCGCGCACCGATACACTTCCGTCGATACCCACCGGGCAGCATCATTTTACGGCGAAGCTATCGGTGCGCACTACTCAAGGGCCTGATTTTGTAGCTACTAATTTTACATTCTTTGACTGCAATACGTACAGCTCGTGCACACAGTGTGTTAGTTCGTCTTTCCCGTGTGATTGGTGCGTTGATGGCCATCGCTGCACCCACGATACCGCCGAAAACTGTAGAAACGATATCCTCGTTACTGGAGTTAGTAGAATAGGTCCCAGTTATCGCTCCGGTCCCGGTTTTTGTCCCACTATTAATTCAACATCCGACGGCACTAACGAAATTTTGGTTCCATCCGGCGTAAAGAAAGCCATAAAAGTTAAAGTCCACATAATAGGACAATTTATCGTTCAGACGAGGTTTGTTTGTCAATTCAATATTGAAGGACGTGTGACTCATGTAAATGCCCAACTTCTCGCCGACACTATTTACTGTGAAGCCGTTGAGTTCACTTACACATCGCGTGCGCCTAATATCACTGCGTCATTCGCTGTAATATGGGGAGGTTCGAAACCGTTAGATAATCCTGATAATACTCATATCCTCATCTACCGTTGCAATGACATGGCAGACAATTGTGGAATGTGTCTTGCTTTGCCGGAGAAATTCGGCTGCGGTTGGTGTCAGGGATCTGATAAATGTGAAGTTCAGGAACAGTGTGGAGCCCCTAGCGTATGGTTAAATCGTACTCAAACTTGTCCGAACCCGGAAATCCATTCATTCCGGCCTCAGTTGGGCCCTTGGGACGGGGGTACGAACATAACAATCGAAGGAATTAATCTCGGTCGGAACATATCGGATATTTATAACGGTGTAACTATAGCGGGTATAAAATGTCAACCGATTATCGAATTGTATGTTAAAACTAAACAAATCGTTTGTACTGTCGACGGTCCGGGGGAGGAATTACCGCGTGATGGCCCGGTTGTTGTTCGTGTAGCTGATTATCGAGGAGAGTCGAATCACCATTACGCTTTTGTTAACCCAAAGATAAACTCTATTCAACCTAAATACGGTCCACAATCAGGAGGCACGAAATTACGTATTACTGGCGAATATCTCAATGCGGGAAGTAATATCCAAGCTTTTATCGACGATTTACCTTGCTCTATATTATCTGTATCTCACGAAGAAGCAGTTTGCAGAACTAGTCATTCTTACAATTTGAAAATGGGAACTTTGCGGATGCGTTTCGATAACGGTATGAGAACTTTGGAACGAGAAAAATTCGAATACATTGAGGATCCTGTGGTTGTATCGGTCGAATCGGGTCCCCCGTTAATAAGTCAAAGAAAACAACCCAAAGGTATACCCTCCGGAGGCATAAACATCAAAGTCATGGGTCGAAACTTCCATTCCATTCAATTCCCTCAGATATACGTATATCACGATAATCGTCCCTATATCGCACCTTGCCACAGGGTCGATTTTCAAACGCATCTCATTTGTGAATCTCCCGGAATTGAAAGCGCCGGCCTCAATCTAGATCCAGATAGGCCAATGGAATTAGAATACGGTTTCAATATGGATGACGTTCAAAGCGTACAAAACCTTACATCTAAAACTGGCGACGCTTTCTTATTATATCCCGATCCTATTTATGAGAAATTTGACGAGGATGTAAAGTTTTATAAGTCTGAATATTTAACTATAAACGGTCAAAATCTGGATAGAGCATGCACTGAAAGTGATGTTGAAGTCCGTGTCGGTGATAGCTTGTGTAACGTAACTTCGATAGCCAGGCATCAGTTGACGTGTAGGCCTCCTTCGCGAGATGAGCTTCCTGATGGCGACGAAAGACCCGAGGTAATCGTTAGAGTAGGCCGCGCCCTAACTTATAAAATCGGTAAATTATCTTATACTCCCCAAGACGGTATTCAAGCGGCTATCGGAAAGCCGGCTTTAGTCGGAATAGGAATAAGTATATTCATTCTAGTTTTAATCTTCTCAGGATTTTTAATTATGTATAGGAGAAAATCAACAGAAAATATAAGAGTATTAAAAAATATGCAAGAGCAAATGGATATATTAGAGTTAAGAGTAGCTGCTGAATGTAAAGAAGCGTTTGCAGAATTGCAGACCGAAATGACAGATCTAACTGGTGAAGTTACTGGCGGTATACCGTTCTTAGATTACCGTACGTATGCCATGAAGATTTTGTTCCCCAACATAGAAGACCACGTGGTCTTGCAATGGGAACGTCCAGAGCTTAATAGAAGAGAGAAGGGTCTGAATATGTTCGGAAAGCTTATTATGAATAAAACATTCCTTCTATTATTTATTCGTACTTTAGAAAGTAATAGATATTTTTCAATGCGAGATCGTGTTAATGTAGCTTCCCTTATTATGGTTACTCTGCAGAGTAAAATGGAATATTGCACCGATGTGTTGAAGACTTTATTAGCCGAGTTAATAGAAAAGTGTATGGAGGGTAAAAATCATCCAAAGTTATTACTCCGACGTACCGAAAGTGTTGCAGAAAAAATGTTAAGCGCGTGGTTTACTTTCTTATTATATAAATTCCTTCGTGAATGTGCCGGCGAACCTCTTTACCTCTTGTTTAGGTCGATGAAAGGTCAGGTCGATAAGGGGCCTGTTGACGCAGTAACTTCCGAGGCTCGATATTCTCTAAGCGAGGAAAAACTTATAAGGCAGTCCATAGACTACAAATCCTTGACCGTGAACGTTTCGATATCACAACAGACATTTTTCGTTAGTGGCTTAGAAGCTATTACAGAGAACGTGCAGGTGAAAGTTCTCGACTGTGATACTATAAGTCAAGTAAAAGAAAAGTGTCTAGATGCGATTTACCGCGCAACCCCACATTCCCAAAGGCCACATCGTGACGAACTAGATTTGGAATGGCGTACGGGCGCTTGCGGCCGTATGATTCTCTATGACGAAGATAGTACTAGTAAATGTGAGGGCGAATGGCGCAAATTGAACACTCTAAATCATTATCGCGTACCCGATGGCGCTTGCTTAAACCTCGTCGCCAAACAGAGCTCCGTCTACAATCTTTCCAATATGGAGAAAAACGATAAATCTCACACTTATGAAACGCTTAATCGCTGTAAATATGGATCTGCTAGTCCACCAGCGAGTCCTCTGAAATACGATCACGGTGGTACTCCTAATTACTGGCATTTGGTCCGGCATCACGATGATGACGCACGCAAGGAGGGAGAGCGTGGCAACAAAATGGTCTCTGAAATATATCTGACACGCCTTCTCGCAACTAAAGGCACATTACAAAAGTTTGTGGATGATTTATTCGAGACTATTTTCAGTACAGCACATCGGGGCTCGGCACTTCCACTCGCCATTAAGTATATGTTCGATTTCCTCGATGATCAGGCGCTGCAGCACGCCATTTCCGACCCTGAAGTAGTTCACACTTGGAAGAGTAATTCCCTTCCGCTTCGTTTTTGGGTCAATTTAATAAAGAACCCTAACTTCGTTTTCGATGTTCATAAGTCAAATACAGTAGATTCATGCTTATCAGTTATTGCACAAACCTTCATGGATTCATGTTCCACTTCCGATCATGTCCTAGGTAAAGACTCACCGTCCTCTAAGCTTCTTTACGCGAAAGACATTCCAGTTTATAAAGAGTGGGTGGAGCGTTACTACGCGGATATTAAATTAATGCCTGCCATATCCGATCAGGACATGAACGCTATGTTAGCGGAAGAGTCGCGTCTTCACACGAAAGAGTTTAACACGAACTGTGCGCTCAACGAGCTGTATTCGTATGCGGAGAGATACAATGAACAGTTAACGGTGACTCTCGAGGAGGACGAGTTCTCGCAGAAGCAGAGGCTCGCGTACCGCCTCGAGCAGGTGCACAGCCTCATGGCTCACGATTATAACGTGTGATGTGTGCGCGAGGCTCGTGACACCAACCCCACCGCGCCCTGTAAATAAAGCCCCCGCACATATCTCTGCTGGCAAAATATTGTACATATTAGATAGTGTACAGACTATTGTAATTGTAATTTTTGTATAATTTCTGCGGTCCGATGTCGTTTTTTAATTTTATATTATGAAATATGAACTTTGTATTATTGATTTTTTTACACGACGAGCCCGGCCTACCGCGGTCGGGCAACAGTATGCATTAATATTGAAAAATAAATTGTGTATGTCTATGTGTGCTCGCGTCGTACGAGTTAATTGTTACGTCGATTGGTGTAAAATGTGTGTCTCAAATCGCATATGTGAGCTCGGCGGCGAGCGACATTATCGCTCGCCGGCGGGCGATTTTTAAATTTATACTCGCATCTACTTAACGAAATAACCGACAGTGAATCCATGATCATAATAAATATCGTCGAATGTAAAAATGTGTTTTGATTTATTGTATGAGATACGGCGGTACGGCGCAGCGGCATTGTCCGCGCACGACGAAAGCCCCCGCGTCTCGGCAGCTGTCGGCAGGGAGAACGCGGTACGGATCCATGGCTGTTCGTCTCGCTAGCTCACGGAACCCTTGTCGGTCGCGTCACTCCGACACAGTGTGGTGTCCAGCACGTCACATTTCATATCACCAATCATGTGTATGTCGTTGCGTCGGTCGGACCCTCGAGGGTTGCGAGGCGCGAGCGTGTCGTGCAGCGAGACGATCATGGATGAAACCACGCGGCCCTGCTTTCAGCCGGTTCGTGGGGATCGTCGCGCGTACCGCATTTGCCGTCGTCAACAACTTATACTGCATCCCGGCTTACGTCGTGTGGATGATGGTGCTGCGCCTCGTCAGACCATTGTTCCCACCCCTCTATTGGAAGATCGAAGGGTACATGTATCACTGGCTGTTGGCGCAAGTCTCCATGTGGTCCTGGACGGCGGGATACCAAAGTAAGTACGTTTTAAATTCACGGATGTGGCGCGTCTCGTTACCTACCAGCTACCAGAACAGTATTATCTCACTTCTGATGGTTATAATCTGTCGAAATTTTTGTATTGTTCCTCGGTAATGTTATGAATGGCGTAATTAACATCTTTATGGTAATAGTGTGATTGCGTTTGAGATAACCAAAAGCGTGAATAGCTAATTTCTAAACACACTTTTACCATTGTTGTGTGTTCATGTTTTTGTTTACATAAGGGGGAAAAGTAGGAAGTTGATGCATTGTATGGAATTCAGGCGTGCCACTCCGATATTTTATTTTGGGCTTTGTTATGATGAACAATTGGGTACAAAATTGACTAACTTCAAGATTCAAATTACAAGGTATTTCCTCCAACGCAATTATTTGACTACGATATAGGTATAACTACAGATATGACCCAACACAAATATCCGTTTTGGTCAGAATTTGAATATTCTTAGATTATCCTAATTATAAATCAAATAACGGCTCAAGGTTCATGTTTAACCACTTGAATAAATTATTTACAAGGAAACTAATTAATCTTATCACCTTATACTGAATTTAGAATTATCAATATCATACTTGACTTATTAATCATAATCAACGAGTTTGATCCAATTTGGACGATATCCTGATCGTTTAACATTTTCCATTGATATTTAAAACCTAATCTTGCAATTCAAAAGATTTAAGATAGTTTTTGACTGGTCTTAATATCAAGTTTGTCATATCTAAACATTATTTCTAAATGACTAAATTCCTACACTTATGTAATCGAAAAAATCTTTCCAAAAGTAGTGTTTGGGATTATTCGATCATCGTTGGAATAATTTCTACGTAGGTACTTACCTAAATAGAAAGTTCCAAGTCGAGTTGAACTGTAAAGTTTAGTTAGTAGATGTCTCTACAAGGCCTTACTCGCAAAAGCACGTGGAAATGCTTTCCGCCGAGTAACTAACCTAACTTCGAATTTTCGGAAACATTTTTTTTATCTTATTTAATTTGAAAAGAGATATAACTCCCGGCAAACATCTAGAAAAAAAGTGGCGGATGCGTAAAGTCGATTTTTCATATAAGTCGCATTTAAAATGTGCTCCGCGAACTTTCCCCTTCCACGTCAATATATTCCAACTTGTGGCCGGCCACTGTATGTAGATTGATATAGAATTTGAGCATAGTAAATACAAAAGACAGTCAAGGTTTTCATAATTAGGGGGGAAAACTAAGTGGATGGGTCATTTCAGCTTAGCATCGAAGTGGCGACCATTTGCGTCACTTTAGTGTCGAAACACGTGGCCGATTGGCGTTTTTAACAACACGCTCACATGTTCGTTCAACCGTGCTAATCTCGGAAAAAGTAGGTGCCACGTTACCGGCTTAGCTTAGGCCCTGCTGGCGACAACGTATAACTTTCAATGATTTTAGACAAAGACTTTGAAATATCGATAGAGGGAATTCTGACTAAAGAATTCTGGTTGCGTTGGAAGGAATATTTTGCTTGAGCTCTAAAAAATTCGGTCTTTCATACTAAATAGAAAAAAATGTAATAAATTTACTTGAAAATTAAGGTACCTACATTTTAGTTTTGCTTAGCTTAGCCCGCACAATCATTTAAGATCGGGCACAGCTAGGCCAATTAGCTCCTGGGAGAATTGATGATTTTATGCATCTCCCTGCTTTTTAGTAGAATGCCTTACTAATAAATAAACATAAGAAATATTGAATTCGGTAGAGTTCTGCATGCGTCAACAAGGACCAATCTGTTGAAATTTCTAAATCTGTGTTTCTGATTACATCCCATATTGTGCAACTTTAAATTAGAATTGCGCGTGTAGGTACGACGTAGCGTTCGTAATTGATTTTCGTATAACAATAGTCGATTTCGAAACTACGGAGAGCCAGTCGAGACCGGTCTGTTGGTTGGCTCGGTCTGACCTTATGCGGCTGCGTGGTTTATGTACCTCGGACGGCGGAGGACGGTCGATGACCGCCAGCCCCCCCCCCCCCCCCCACTTCCCTCCCTCCACCGTCGCTAGGAATGCCACCCCCCCACTCGGTCGTTTGTTGCATTTCGTTCGATTGAGGAATTTGCATGTCACTTGGCGGTCGGTTGGCGATCGGATTTTAAAATTGTTGAGCGTATTCGTGGTGGGGATGGGTAGGTACTGGGTAGTTAGCGGAGCTGTGATGAAGACGGTTGCAGGTTTGATTCCGGCCGTGAAAGTAATTTTTGTTGTCAGATATTTTGTTTTCGCCTCTTGTAAGTGTTGGGGATATGGGGATATTAAATAAATAAAAGTAGCTCCCTGTCTTAAAATGTTTAGTACCCATATCACAAGCTTAACCGCTTGGTTTGGGGTTAGATAGCGCTACCTGCAACTATATTGCAGCACGTTGCACCTGCGGAATCGAGTCCCAATCAATGTATAATATATGTATTACATATTAAAATACTTTTTTTTGGAAATGCATAATATATGATACCTACCATACAAAAAACAGCTAGAACCATCATTTACAGTCAGAATAAATATTTGCCCCGGCGGGAGTCAAACCCGCAACCTTCTGCATGGCAGCCGAGTATTCGCCCGCGAGCCACAGAGCCGGTCATAATCGTGGGCGAAATCACGTGAAAGTTCTACTAGTCGATTATTTTTCAATCTAAACAGCATGCTGGGTTTAGTTAGACCAGCCATGCTCAAAGTGTGCTTCACGGAGCCCTGGGGCTCCACAAAGTCTATGGTAAGGCTCCGCAAAATTACGAGAAAATCAATACAAAAAATCTATGAAATACTAACTAACTACAGGTCCCGGCAAACATCTAGAAATAAAATGGGGGATTCGCAAAAGTCGATTTTTTCATAGAATTCCCATGTAAAATGCGCTGCTCCGACTTACCCCTTCCACGTCAAAAAAATCAAGTAGTTTGCCGGGACGAGATCTGTACTAAGGTTTAACTTGATTTTAGTACAGATTATACTATTATAGATTTGCGAAGTTTCTGATAACTAAATTTTAGGGCTCCATTATATATTTGGCTTTCCAAAAGGGTTCTGTTACGGAAAAAGTATGAGAACCGCTGTGTTAGACCATGGTTGGTCTACTTTATTGGTGATTGATGATATTGTAACGGATATAGCAGTCAACGCGTTAAACAGGGCATGTATTCTGTAACTGAATCGCCTCAACATCGGCTCAGCATCGATAGATTTTACTCGAAAACGGTTCAATATTATTTGGAAATTTTGTTGCCTTACAGCATCGCTAGATTTTTCTCAAAAGGCACTCAACATTGAAATTTTCAGTTTCGCTAAAGCTTTTGAAGTGTTAGTAATTTCTTGCAAAAAAAAACATGTACCGTCGAGAAAAATCTAAAAAAGCTGTGGCGATGTTGAGGCGATTCAATTATAGAATACGTGCCTTATGTACTTATACACTCAGATGTGCTTGCTTATAGAGTAGGTATAGATAGAGGTAACTGATGAAGTGCACTCTGCGAGTTCGACATTCGACAATGCTGTATTTAGGTACTCCATCAATCACAATCGAAGTGGGTCAGTTGAGAGCTCGAATTTAAAGCCATATTTTGTGATAAATACTCGGCTAGATTGCCGCCGAAGGCCGATATATTCTCGCTCCATACTTACTTTTTTTACAAGGAGAAATCCATCATTCAGTAGTAAACTTACAAATACATTTTTTTTATTTTTATAAGCCTGTTAATTTGAACATTGTAGGGTAAAACAAAGTCTTCTCTAAGAGGCGGCAGTAAGATGCCACAAGAGCCTACTTCGGGACTGGCGAATGTCCCATGCTTTCGGACCATGGTGAGTCCTAGGACATGTCGGCTTCCTCACGATGTTTCTTACCTAGATCATAATTTGTTGATAATTAGTGGATGCAGCCTGCAAGTTACCTGTCATCATCAGCATCATCACCTATATCATTACCTGTAATGGTGATCAAACAAAAGTTCCACGGCGAGATTCAAACCTGCAACCTTCTGCTTTCCATGCTTATATTCGTCCAATGCGTCTGTAATAAAATTAATCTGTCTCTACAACAAAATAATATCAAACTTTATTATGAATCCTATTCTAGGTGAAAGTTTATTTGTAAGTATAAGTAAACGAGTATGTTTATTTCTTCATCACGCCAAAACTACTTAACCGATTGCAATGAAACTTAATATGCTAATAATAGTCGAAGACCTGGAATTACACTTACGCAGCGTCCTACGTGGGCGATCGGATGCGAACGCGATCCGATCCGGTGCGGTGCGGAAACAAGGACTAGTCGAGAATCGCACCGCATCGCACTTTACGTGCATTTGGTCACTTAAGCTTAAGACACTTCAATAGCTATCGACTGTTCCTTGTTTCCGCACCGCACCGGATCGGATCGCTTCGCAATCGCGTTCGCATCCAATAGTCCACGTAGTACGCTGCGTTAGGCTACTTTGTATCCGGAATCGGGAATTACGCGTGTTACCGCGGGACACTGCTAGTACCTATCACAATAAATCATACTTTAGTACGTACTACGCTACGCCACACCCGAGTAAGTACCAATCCCGCAGGAATACCGGATAAAAAGTCGTTATCCAAGATCTCATCTATCTTTATGACAAAATTCATTCAAATCGGTTCAGCGGTTAAGGCATGAAGGGGTAACAGATAGGCAGGCTGAGTTACTTTTGCATTTGCAGTTTTGAGGACGGTAATATAAGCCGAAAGGGGGTTGATCTAGAGGTCTAGGCAAACAACTTTTGTTCTACGACTTTTGGACATTAGAACTTTTTCGAAAATTTCGAGGTTATGTTTCACTGAAAAGCAGCTGTATTTGATATTGGCTAATGTTTTAGAAGCAATTCCGATTCTAATGGATTAAATATAGCTATGATTCAACCTCTGGTGATATATGGCGTTACGTGTTACTCATTGGACAATAAAAACGTTACAAATGACCGTGTTTAGCTAACGTTGAATGATTGATTGCGCCTTGACGAAAAGAGGCAAGGCAAAGGTTGATACTAACTCTTTATTTTTAAAGGAAATCTACCTACTCTTTCTCCATTACAAACGTAGTCGACGGTTTCCTCCCTGGATAAAGACATTAGAGCAAATATAACTTCCAAGACCTGACCGATCATGCCTCTATGTTTTTTTATCATGTTCATATTTTAAAAGTTATACAAAATGAAAAATAAATACATAGGGACATGGTCGGTCATTGCAGATATAAGGTACCTACTTAGGTATAGTCCTTTCCTAAGACCTTAAGCTCAAAATACACACTGATACTTTGTCCAAAACAGACCAAACCTACAGCACACATATAAAGAAACTAGCAGTCCCGCGGTTTCACCCGCGTAAGTCCCGATCCCGTGGAATTTTACAAAATACCTCTCTTAGTGGATTCTTACACCTAACAAAGAAGACACTCTCCAAATTTCATGTCTCTAAGACCAGCGGTTTGGGCTTTACGTTGATATAGGTATATAGATCAGTTAGGACTTAAGACTTTGAATCTTATATTTAAAGAAGATAAGTGTGCTGTATGTTTGGTCTGTTATAGGTAAAGTGTAAGTGTTACCGTCTATTTTGAGCTTTAGATAGTATAGTACCTAAGATACAGACCATTAGATTCCAGTGTTCTTTTTATTCAACGTATTGTGGCTATTTGACCAGGATTGTTCATTGAAATTCCGATCACATGAACCGTAGGTAGATAAAATTAACATTGAAAGAGTCGCTCGAAACAAATGTGTATTCGAGTTGCGTCTACCCACCGGCGACGGTAATTTTGTTATCGTACCTCCGTATGATACAGCGCCGAGGCGCACCGACTGTTAGGTAAACTGTGGTATCATACTTTCAATTCAAAGATATTTAAGTAAGTAACAGTGCAACCTTAGACTGATGGACAGATGGTGGGTATTCTAACAACGACGTTCGAATTTTGAGCCATATTTTTTTAAAGGTGAGTAATGTCCCGATCAGAGTTAGGAACTGCGGCTCGATTCTCGTAAATAATTACATAGGTACCAGTTCGATGACATAGACAGTGCAGACTGATGACAGACGCAGTGCAGACTGATGACAGACGCAGTGCAGACTGATGACAGACGCAGTGCAGACGCAACGCAGACACAATTACAAAGAAAACTCAAAATATGCTCTCAACTACCATACGAATACAATGAGACAACAATGATTTAAGTTTCTAAAATAGGTTATAGAGATATCCTCCATAAAGTTTTAAAAGTGTTATTTTAGGTAAGTATTATATCAACTAAGCACAATTTTAAAGAATAAATTTAATCTAAAAATACGACCCTATAATGCATGCACTCTTTATTCCACTGTAATTTAAATATCCTTCTTCAGAGTTATAATAAATTCCTTTCGATTACATTACATCCTTCGATTGTGATAATATTAAAATTGAAGTCTTCCTCCGAACGTGAATCACTAGAAACACAGTAGGTTACAAGCACTGAAATGAAACTATACAAGTACGCTGGAATTGGTATACCATACAAAATGACATTAGATCTTTGTGCCGATTTGATTTGCGCCATGTTGCGCTGTTGACGCGCGTTGTCTATTGAAAGTGATGGTGGCCATCCGTGGAACTAATAGTTCATCACTTTCAATAGAAAATGCGCGACAACAGCGCAACATGGCGCAGATCAAATAGGCACACAATTCAGTGCGCTATGCCCTGTCCAGCGACTTGACATGGAGGTCAGTGGTTACAAGTTATTTAACTCGCTTGTTTTCAACTTGTTTTCGCTAAAGATGGCAAAAACGGACACGAGGTATTGAGGTCGTGTCGCCAGATGTTTACACGGGCCTGGGTTTAATTATCGCGTTTACACGACGGCTGCAAGTTGCATCGAGTTTTTGTTTGGGAAATGGAAATTGGAGCCTTTCTTTAAGTAGGAGACTAACTGTGTCCCGCGATTTACACCTGTGTAGGCCCGACTTGTGGGAATTTTAAAAATCCTGACAACGAACACACTCCAAATTTCGTCTCCTTAGGACCAGCGATTTGGGCTCTGCGATAATATTATTACAGTAAGTCCTTCACATATTAGTTCAGTCAGTCAATGAAACAGTCAGGACTTTGACTTTTATCCCTATTATTGAGCTGATAAGGATACTACCTATCTATGTTTTAAAATGCCCACAAAAAAAATATTTTTTTTCACCTGGAGTGTTATTTAAACCAGGAGCATGCGCACTAATGCGCAGGCGCACCGTACTGGGGCCAGTGAATGTTGTTTTTAATATGAGACTCGAAGCACACGAATACTCAACACTCTACTACATAAAGCTATAAAAAAATGGTAAAGGTCTTTGCCCAGCATTAGGTACGCACGACCAAAAGGCTAATTAAAACTAAAATTAAATTATCTGCTGCCTGCTATTGTCTGATAAACATAATTTGCATTGATGTGTCGAATATGAATGAGATAATATTGATGAAAATAAGTATATTGCAAAATGAGTCATTAGCACTTCCGATCGGTTCATTGATTAATTGACACTGTAATTTACGAGTAATTATTGTTTTACAACGCACTTTCCGGTGAACAATGCGTTTATTTACGATGAAATCGGTCCAGTAGTTTCGGAGATCACCCCCAATATACATACATACCTACATGTTACCAACGTTACCTCTTTATAATATGAGTATAGATAGAAGAGTCCCGCGGGATCACCCGCGTAAGTCCCGATCCCGTGGGAATATCGGGATCAAATGTAGCCTATGTCACTCCTGGATACTGTAGCTTTCTATTGGTGAAATAATTTCTCAAATCGGACCAGAGCGGTTCCTGAGATTAGCGTGTTCAAACAAACAAACTCTTCAGCTTTATAATATTAGTAAAGTTTAGATACCGACTGGCTCAGATGTCAAACAATCATTTCATGTTACCAACATTGAAGACTCCAGTTGCTTACAACGTAAAACAAGTAATATATTTTACTAGTAATATTTAAACAAGGATAAATGCATCATCAAAAATTCTCCCGTAACAGGATTCGAACCTATGCCTCTCGCTTGCCGGGCGACAAGCAAGAAGCGATGCCTTGAGCAATATAAACATAAAGAAATAACAAATTTCTGAGTTTCCTGATATTTAAATACTAGCTGGGTCCTCGGGTTTTACCCGCGTAAATCCCGATCTCGTGATAATTTCGAAAAACCCTTTCTGATCGGATGCCTTTATCACATAAAGAAGACGTTCTCTACTATCAGTGGTTTATGCTGCGCTTGGATCTATCAGTCAGTCAGGACAAAGGTAGGTACCTATATAAATATGACTGTCGATGAATAACATTATCCTGGTAGAATATCGATTTTATGACATTTTATTCAACCAGTAAAGGCAGCATGCCAAGCGTAGGTACCCCGACATTAGTTCCCATAATACGAGTTCATGAATTATTGAGTACCGCCGCATCGATAATTTCCACGGCCCCATTCCTACAGAAATAGTAAAGCGCTTTATTCTATTTATCTCCTACAATAACATTTGCAATTGAAACACTTTCGGGAATCCGTTTCCGTTTTAGAAATGTTGAAGACCACGCGTACGTGTCCTCGTTCTAAAACAGTAATGCTAGCAAGGACGCGGATAGCCGCTTCGGTCCTGTACCACGAAATTGGTCTTTAATCGAGAACTCCAATCGAGGCGCGTGTATTGCTCGATCAGTTACACCCTACATCTTAACCTGTCTTGTTCACGTAGCAATGTGCAGCGAACTGGCCGGAGTTATGCCTTCGTGGTGGAGAGATAATCGTGAGTTGGCGTCTCACATAGATACTCATATAATACTTGTAACCGAGAACTGGTTTATGGTACGACTTTGTAGGCTGTACTTCAACAAGACTCGTCGGCGATGTCTTAGATTTTAATCCGTCTTTGACGACAAAAAACTACAAACATGTAAAAGCTCTTTCTAAATTAGATTCAGTCGTGGCTTCGAGTATTCGAGATTAAATCCTCGATTATGGGACTTTGTAGACTCTAACGAGGCGTAAAATTGCGCAATGCAAAGATATTCATGACGTCCTGTAATTGGCTTTTTCTGCAGAGCCTACAATGTGGAATACAAAAGTTTTAACCGAATGGATATCATTTGATAGAAACCGAAGTTAAAGGCGGTTTTATAAGAACGTTTATTTATTTTCATTGCCATGGAAAACTTTTCTAGCAACAAAACAGACTTATCTATTCGTTTTATATACTTTAGACATTGAAACATTAACAGCAGGCATATGTGCGTACATTAGTTCACCACAAAAGCACTAGAGCAGAGCGAGATCTTGCAATAAAACCACATTGCCGATGTATTTGTGGTTGTGGTCTGTCCGACTTTCTCGCCAATCCGACGCCGTGAATGGCTGTGTGCGTAGAGCTTGTTCGCTTTGTCCATTGTTTGCGATCACACCGCGTCGTTACTGTGGTATGGTATGCCGGATCATATTTTAGCTACAATACGAAGTACGCGACAGACTAAAATAAATTTGATTCCACGCTCAATCTTTCCCGAGACACGTGTCGGATTGTGCATGTGGCTGCAGCTTGCTTTGAATAGTTATTTTCATGTACATCTCTCAGATGTCAAGACCGGCAAGGAGAGAGCGTTCGTCACACAAATAAACGCTTGTTCTCTCTAGGAGAATGTTTACAATGAACATATTTGTGATGATATCCATACCGTGCTTACCATACTCACCGAACTTTTATTTTTAATAACATATCGGCCGGCGTTTGACTACTATCACATCTGACAGTGTAACGCGATCCATAACATGTCTGTGACCTAGAAGATTAACCTGTTCACCTGTGATTTAAAGGCCCCAAATTGTAGTGCAGTCCAGGAAATTACAGACTCAAGCACCTGACCCAATCTCTTGGAGTGCGAACATGGAAAGATGAAGCAAAACGCTTCTGCACATTGCAGAATGCATGAACCTGTTGGTAGAATTCCTGAATAAAGTCTATGTTCACTATTTTGTATCGAAATGTTAAAAGAGCAGATTTTCAACGCACGTATCAAAGTAGGCATCTAAAACGCCATCGGTTCCAGTTGTAAACCGTCGTTAATTGTAATTGCTCATAGAAAGGGCACAAAAGTAATTGCGAGAGGCTGAACCGTTGCGACTTTGATCATTGTGAAACTAAAAGCGATTCGTTTGCCATCGCTTTGTCTTCATGATTTACGAGTTGTTATGCCTCGATAAATATTAAAGGTGAATACCTAGTAGAGACTTATTATTAATACTCCAGTTGAACGGTGCCGATTTACATGTCAGCCAGCTGCAATTCTGACAATCCAGTACCTAAGCCAGTAAACAAGGTAACCTGTCTGCAATCAACATTATCCAGGTCATTAAAATAAACACTTGGCGCTACGACTTGGTAACCAGAAGCGGCCTAAACCTCCCACCCAGAAACCATTTTAGTCGCCTTTTACGACAAACATCCGTACATTTAAAGATAATGACTATGTTATCTTACGGTATAAAACTGTCTTAGTGGAATGGCTTATACAGCGGCACCCTGTAATTGGTCAATACAATTTGATGTATGCACTTGATAAACCAGCACAATTTTGCCTATATCCATAACATGACCATCCTTGGTCACAAAGACGTGTCTACAAGCACTGGAGTGCTAGTTGCATACAAATTATCTTCTTACGAACATGTGTAAGTATCAGTTGTACCATCCACTCGAGATCTTTAAAGATTTCTCACCCTGAATTCTCTACCAACAAAACAAACGGACCTGTCAAACTGTATCGTACAAGTGCAACATTTGGTTACGAAGCCTTAGATGAAAACAAACATAGTAGATACGGTATATTCTAACATTGCGTATTCGAAAAATGAGCTAGAAACACTTAAAAAGCATTTTCATAAAATTATGGTATTTAAAAACATTTTTTAAGAATGGTTCAGGCATTTGTAAATAAGCAAAAAGCATTTTTATGGATGTCAAAAAGACAATCGCAGTGTGACAGCATGTGCTCACGCGGCAACGGTTCGACATACAACTGAGGCTAATGCGTCAGCTAGACGCAGTTTTATCGTCTCATTTTCCGAGACTAGGTATCGTATCTGCTGTTTTTTGTTTTCATCTAAGTACGAAGCCAAGGGTATTGTTGGCTCTTCAATGCTTCTATATCGGACGGAACTGGTGACGTTTCGAAATTTCGGCGTTTCGTCGTCGTCGGCTTGTGAAAGTTCATTGTCTTGAAACGTTTTGTGGTTTACATCGTCTTGCTTCTTATGCGATGTGTCCAACTAACTAAATACCTAACTAAGTACCTACCTGTTTGAGTAGATAAGTAGTAAGTAGTAACATAAGTACCGGTTATAGTAGACAAGTACTTTAGAAGGTAAACATAGTAACTACCGTATTGTATATATTGATAGGTACCTATAAGATAAGTACCTTCCTACCTCTATTCCAATGGGGTGGCACACGCAAAGCTGTGAGCAGATGGCGCTGGGGTGGGATGATCTTTTTTTTTTTGATGATGGTCCCCCACAAATGAAAACGCTGAGTTTTTTTTTCTTTCGGTCTGGAAATTTGGCGTCGAGAGTTGTAAAAAACACCTGTTTGACAGTTCTTAATTCAAACCTAAGATCAGTCGACCAACTCCCTCTGCCGGGATAAAAAGTTAGTGTTCCTCCTCATTGAGAAATTAACTTATTATTTATTGAGTGATAGACTTATACTCTATTTCAGAAATTTATATCAAAAATGTAAACAAAGAACGTGTGTGTATGTTAATGTAAATAAAAAAGCTGTTACTTTCAAAGAAATACATAGGTAGTTTTATCTAAAATTGATTGAACTGTTTTTGAGAATTTGTTTTATAACGGCACCTGATAAACAGGCTAGGTACTTAATTAAACCAAAGAACCTAACTGGATTAATTATTTTCATCTTGCTATTTAATTAATTGATATCGGTAATCTAGATGTTTGTCAGTTTTATCATAATTATTAATAGTTAAATATTAATAATTATGACAAATAGGAACTATTTTACCTATCAGTTGAAAGTTGTTACGAAGGACCAGTTAAATAATTAAAATGGGAGTGGCTGATGATTGAAGTGTCTACGCGACTGGTTCTGTTATCTTGGAAACTGCAATTTCAACTCTGATTATAATATGGACAAGTTAAAATATAGTTAGTAACAAATAGGTGTAAGTAAAATGGAACAAAATTAATGAGGAGACTAAAATCTTACAATACCTCAATTGCACCTGGCCTTACACCCTGGCTACTTTTTGGACGCAATTAAATTTTTTGATAGTGATTGTATTTCATTACATTTAATTAAAAAATGTATACAATTTTAAGAACTTAATAAACGAAATTTCGTCCTATGGTAGATTTCTATTTTCTATGTTATCTTTAATCACAAATCAAAAACATATAAGTAACTATATTTACGTATAATTAATATTTTTTACAAAAAATCGCACCAAGTCTAATTTGACAACGCGAAATTTTTAATTAGGTACCTACTCTATTTATTTACAATATATTCATTTTCCCACAAATAAATTGGCCAGGGGATTGTAAGCTGGTCTTTATCCTGATATTCCTAAATCAGCGTGCAATTACATCCTTAGAAAACGTCCTGTAAAGCTAGAATATTACCAGAACATCAACTTCCTCTTACTGCCCTTAACCCACTACGTGTGGTTGCCACAGCATGCCTCTACTCAAATCTGTTCCTTGTCAATGTGTACCTGACTCCTTCTCCATATCTTCCCTAACCCAGTCTCAGTACCTCTTTTTGGTCTCCCTCTCGCACTACGACCATTTACTTCATACCTAAACATCAACATGCTAATTACAAGTTCCAGAACGCTTCCCGTGTCTAAACAAATATTTCATCGCGGCCATTAAGCGTTCCTTACTACAATTAGTGTCTTTATGTTTGTTTAAAGTTTGAAAACTCAGTTGCATGCACGTTTCAACAACATTGATAACCGATTTAAAAATATCTTCAAGTTCATCTTTGTATGTTTCATACCGCTTTGCACCCCATCTGGTTCTTATTTTCAACCGTTTCGAACTAAAATGGACTGTAAACTGCTGTTTGAAATATTAGATTGTCTGGTTGACGGTGTATTTCTGAGAAACAAAAGGGGCGTGCGGAATTCCACATCCGATTCCAGTCAAACTCTGGGTGATCAAGTTCACGGAAATGATTTTAAATTTAATAGCATTAATACAATGTATCTATGGAAGATTCCATAAAAAGATACGTATTTAATACATAATTACTTACGCCCAATCAACTATTCCACCCACATACCGGAATTCCACAAAACATGGCCGTCTATCTCGATACTTGTTCCACCGCATAACCTTTAAAAGAAAGAAAGCAGCATTCATCGAAGTAATTTCACCGTGAACTCGTCCTGCCAGGCCAGTTTCAGTGCTCGGCGAGTGGCGACAATCCATTCACGACCCAACAGACTCGTGGTGAAAACCAGTTCTTAACATTCGGGAATTCGATCCTTGAAACGTCTTTTTATTTTTTTAACAACGTGTGACGTGACGACGGGATTGAAACGCCAGACTGCGATGATGGATGGCCTCCTGCGAGATATAAAGATGTTGTTTTTTCAATGACTGTTTTAATTATCCTATACAAACAGTTCTTTGTCAAGGCCTCTTGGTAATGGCAACGTTGGAGTTGGCAGTTATTTTTAGGTCCGAGGGTTGTTTGCTGGGGATGTGGTTAAACTCAATATTGTGTTTAAAGGATAAGATTACGTGGCTGCTTGTTATTCTCATATTGAAATACTGATTCAGTGGATAACTTTTTAAACTCACGCCATTTTTACTTACTTAAAGGAAGTTATACTCGAAAAATGGTCGAAGTTGCAGAATAGGGAATATAATAATACCGAAATAAGAACCCGGAATAAATATTAGTGCAAAAGGTAGGTTCTATTGTCTAGAAATGGAAAAATGTGTTTTCAAAAACTATATTAGTTCTTCGTGATTGTACATGTTTTGAGGTTATTTGAGGTCGGCACAGTAAAGTGGCAAAAAGATAATTGCATGAATTGCAGCTTACCCATATTACCTACCTACATCCTACTAATATTATAAATGTGAAAGTTTGGATGGATGTTTGGATGTTTTTTACTCTTTCACGCAAAAACTACTGAACCGATTGCGATGAAACTTGGAATATAGATAGCTGGACACCTAGAATAACACATAGGCTACTTTTTATCCCGTAATTCCCGCGGGATCGGGACTTACGCGGGTGAAACCGCGGGGCGCAGCTAGTTAATATTAAAGTAATAGGTATGCTCTATCGATTTCAGTTTATTATTTTACTTTAAAATGCTCTAAGCATTTACCGTACGATATAAAGTTTATTAGAGTGCGTGTTCTACATAGATAGAGTCGATACATACCTACTCGTGTACATACGAGTATATATCGAATAACCTAACGCAAGCATATCAATCCAAGAAACATCAATAACAAGTCTAGTAGAAAACATAACCTACATTGCTTGGCTGGTGTTTCTACACGAACGATTTCTCTAATGTAATGCTCTCCGATAGATGTTCGGGATTGTTACCTACTGCAATTCCCAATACCTATTAAATAGGTTCACTAGTTCGGAATAAGTAATGTCTTATGTGTAACCAATAACTTTGTTGAGAAATGTAGTGCAATCAATGAAGATAGGTTAGTATTGTCGTTATGATTGATTTTACCCGCGTAAGTCCCGTTTCCGTGGGAATATCAAGATCAAAAGTAGCCTATGTTACTCCTGGATAATGTAGCTTTCTATTGGTGAAAGATTTTTTAAAATCGGTTCAGTAGTTTCGGAGATTATCCGGAAAAGACATACTTATACAGGGTGTCCGGAGACCAGTGGATATCCCTGAACGGGCGGCTGGCGGGGAAGGGTTGGCCGCCCAGAATACGTTTTTTTTTTCTATCTCAAACGGTTCGAGCTGTACGTCACTTTTTAGTAAAAATTGAAAAATGTCTACTTTTTTGCACATTTCGGGGTATCACGTCCACAGATTAAGCGATAGCATTGTTTTTTTTTCGCCATGTGTTCACTAATATTGATGTTTGAAAATCACCTTAATTTTTTTTTTAATACTATAGTTAGTAACTTACAGGATGTATGAATGCATGCAATCGAAGGTACTATCTTACATGAAAAAGTTACTTTTTAATGTAAGATAGTACCTTCGATGCATTCATAGCACTAGCTTAGTAACTTATGACAAAAAGTTATTAGTATAAAACTGTTTTAGAATCCTTATGAAATAGGCAATTTTTTTCAATAGTCGGCCAGACAGGTTTCATACATTTTTTTTACACCACAGATGCTCAAACTTAGCAGAAAGTAAAGTTTATAAGACTAAATCTATCTTTGGGGACATCCTGTAAGTTACTAACTATAGTATTAAAAAAAAATTAAGGTGATTTTCAAACATCAATATTAGTGAACACATGGCGAAAAAAAAAACAATGCTATCGCTTAATCTGTGGACATGATACCCCGAAATGTGCAAAAAAGTAGACATTTTTCAATTTTTACTAAAAAGTGACGTACAGCTCGAACCGTTTGAGATAGAAAAAAAAACGTATTCTGGGCGGCCAACCCTTCCCCGCCAGCCGGCCCGTTCAGGGATATCCACTGGTCTCCGGACACCCTGTATACACACATAAATGTTACCAACGCGAACGTTACCTCTTTATAATATTAGTAAATATAGGGATTTTAAACTCACATAGCCTTACGAGCCAGTTACAATTAGGTACCTACTGGCGAAATATCGAGCTCGTAAAAAATATGGTAAATACACCGTTATTTAATAATATTTGTAATAGATAAGTTACCTTACTCAGTTCACTTGACTATTGGAGAAAAAAACAGGCTTTTAGCTTGTGAAACTTGTAGCAAAAAAAAAATGAAATGGGCAATTGATTATAATTATACTTAGACAAATTCGCGGGCACTGCTTGTATTACATAACTCACCTAAATATTATAATTTTCAAAGCATGTTAATTCCCCATAAAGTGGCCAAGCAGTAGTGCACTGTGCCTGTTTTAATCCGGTTCGAAAGGTGAGACTTTTACTCAAATTGCACATAAATATGTTTAATCGCGCCGCATACCTAACATGTCAGTCACTCAGTCAGGTCAACGTGACCATTTGCCTACCATTTCAATCAATAATTCCTCTAAAAAACCAGTCAAGTGCGAGTCGGATTTACGTACGGTAGGTTCCGTAACATTCTCACAAAAAAAAATACGTTTGTTGTAGGATGGGAGCCCCACTGAAATTTTATTTTACATTTAGGTATATTATGTAGTTTTAGGGGTAACAGAAATCTGGAAAAATTAAACTATTTCGCTATCACGGAGTGATGAGGTACAAACAGACAGACGGACAGTTGAGTCTCAAAACCACAGTTAACCTAATAGTTGGAGCCTAACGTTTCATTTCACGTAAGTTATATTGTTTTTCACTTGCAGTTTTATGGAATTTCAGTGAATGCTAAAAATTAATTTAACACTGAAAAATATTAAGTGTCTTGTCTTTTTATGTGTCTTACTTATTAATTGATGCAAATGTCGTTATAAAACAACATTACGTTTGGGCCACACTCAAGTAGGCTAATGATGATCTCCTAATGATCTCCTTTAACACATGACTTGTCAAAGCCCGTTTTCAGAAAACAGGTGCATTCTTTCTACAGTCATAGGTCTGCTTTTTACCCTTCGACTACGGAACCCTAAAAAAAGAAACGATATTAGAATAATATGTGACTTGAGAGTCGCCTCCATTCTTAACCCTTAGCTACTAAAATACATAAAACTACATACCTCATTGACAATTCCATCACATTCCGACATCTCCATAACTTGTTTCCGTCCCTAGACACGTAGAGGTGACATCGGAACGTTATGCGATTAAACTAATTCTATTCTATAATACTCCGTAGCTCAACAGAAGGAAGCCAGAGTTCATGACCTATGTACACGTGAGTTTGTACAAAAAATGCTTTAAAAACTCGGGTAACCCAAAAAAAACCCGCCGGGGTTACCCGTGGCGAAGCGGCTAAACGCATTGGTTCGGATTACCAATAGTCGCGGGTTCGAATCCCGCCGGATACTAAACTTTTGAAAGCATTAGAATAGTACAGCATCTAACAGTTCGATCTTATTAAAGATAAAATAGAGTAGACACTCGAATTCGGAATTAAGGCTTCCGCAGGTACTTTTTAAACTTGTGATAACTTCTAAACCAAATATCCGATTCGAATGAATTAAAAAGGAATTTACTTAGAAATAAATAGTTCTAATTATAAAATAAATTATTTGGATAAGGGTTTTTACTATTGTAAGAATATAACCAACCTTTGTTCCTACCTACATTGTAATTCAATTTTTAACACAAAAGCTGTTATTGTGAGTTAACTATAATAGTTGGATATATTACATCGCGGACTTTTTGGTAGATATTTATAAGAACTACAAACCTGTAGTACATTATTTTGTTCTAATATCAAGTTTTTGCTGCGCACGCTATTTTTTATTTTGAGTTTTCTACCTTTGGTTACAATATTGCAATTTTCTTACGGATCCCTATTTTTTTTAAAAATAAATTATAGCCTATGTTACTCCCTGATAATGTAGCTTTCTATTAGTGAAAAATTTTTTGGAATCAGTCCAGTGGTTCCGGAGATTACCCCCAATATACATACATACATTACATACATACATACATACATACATATGTACATACATACATACATGTTACCAACGTTACCTCTTTATAATATTAGTATAGATATAGATAGCAGAGTCCCGCGGTTTCAGCCGCGTAAGTCCCGATCCCGTGGGAATATTGGGGACATATGCGGGTGAAACCGCAGAGCGTAGCAAGTTTATATAATATTAGAGAGACACTCTGATGATAAGATTGACTGTTTGTATGTTCAAGTTTACTTAAGATTGTATGGAGCTGCCTAAGTTGTTTACCTTAGAATTTTAGAGAGATCTTATTGAACCGTGGGCGTCGAATCTAACAAACTCTAGAGTACTTAGCCTATAAATATAAGCCTAAAGGTTATTTACTATTCTAATATTAATATTAAGTTAAGAGGAATACCTACTCTTTTCTCCATCCAAACTTTACAAACGTAGTCGACTGTTTCCTCCCTGGATAAAGGCATTAGAGAAAATAATGTTTATGCCATAAAACCTATATCAGCCACGAGGCCATGACCATGGCCCTGTGTTTGATTTTTTTCATATGCAATTTTCGAAATTATTTTTCTATTCTAATAAAATTAGAAAATGAAAACGTAGGCATGGTCATGGCAGATATAGGACTTAATGTCATAAACATATTTGTTCTAATGTCTTTATCCAGGGAAGAAACAGTCGACTACGTTTGTTTTATGAAAGAGAGTAGGTAGTTAGACTTTTCTCTTAAGGACTCCACTTCAACATTTTTCCGTTGAAAAAAAGTAAAAAGGAAAGGTTAGTGCGTAGGATGTTCTTAATGAATGTCTAGAAAAAACAATATTGACGTTTAAACTTTTCTTTGGACTGCGATATTGGTATGAAATAAGACTAATTTTTTTTTCGTTTTTATCACGTTGCTCAAAAAAAACGTGTGGCACTCGGGGACTGCCGCGGTAAAGCTATTGCATAGCATTTTTTTTTATCAACTAAATTATGCAATTATAATTATTTTTTATTTTGTACCACGTTGCCATGGTAGGGTGTTCGGTTTTTTTCGTTACGAATTCAGGATTCAACAACATTGACATCAATGATAGGTATTCAAACCATTGTCATAATTTTGTTTTAAAATCTATCATAGAAAGCACTTGAGCTTGAGACAGCGTGTAAGAAGGTTGACAAGATATAAAAAAACGTATAGAAATTGAAGTAAGTGACTGTACAATAGTAAATATTATCATACTGATACTAAAGTGAGCTAGAATAGTAAATAAACTGCTAAATAAAATAAATGATTCGTAATACAAAATAAAAAGTGTATGATTTGCTACTAAATGCGAGGTGTTTAAATTTTTATATTATGTGCTACAAAATGTATGGAATGTTACAGTAGTATAAATTTTGCGAAAGTATAGAAAATGCTAATAAATCGAAATTTCTTCATTTAAAGCTCAAAGCCAAAATGCTATTGCAGCTTAAACATTTCCGAAACCGTACAAAATAAATAAAACCGATTAGATTCCCCGGCTGGCCGAATGTGACCGAAACCGAAGTACCTACTAATAACTTCCCTAGTTAAACCATTCCGTTTTATTTTAGAGCTAATTACTTCCACACGTCTCATAATTACATAAACATCGAGGTAAGTAAGTACAGTCATATTCAAAATCGCGTCATAATAATAATTGTGGAGTGTCACAACACACACACACACTAAGACTAAAGTGTAGTGTCATGGAAGTGCTACTAACATAGTTGTAAGTCTATTAACGCATTTATTTTACTATAAAATATGTATGTTAGTCTATAAGGTATGTAGCCTGAGTACCTTTGGGGGGCTTAGTAGCCTGAAATATATTATGCAACTAGTGAATAAAAGACGGATTTAGTGCGAGGGCCGTAGATGAATCACGAGCAAGTGAAGGATTCTAACGACTGAATCACGACCGTAGGGAGTGATTCATGATGATTGAATCACGAGCGTAGCGAGGGATTCAAGTGTTAGAATCCTGAGCGACGCCAGTGTTTCATGGCCCTCAATGTAAATCCGTACTTTATTCAAGAGTTGCATACTATACTTTATACCATGACTACGAGAAAAAAAACCGGTCAAGTGCGAGTCGGACTCCCATCTCGTACGAAGGTTTCCGTACCACTATCACAATTGGGTACGGAACCCTGAAATGAACACTGGACCGGCAACCAATCCGTGAACGCAACGCAAACATTAAAATTTATTTTACCACTGGCACCCATCTCACTTCATCACTAGAAAAAGTAAAAAGTGATAGTGGTAAAAATACATCGCGGTATCGTTGCGTTTTAATGTCAAAATCACGTTTTTTGAATGGTCCTTAAATGATGTTATTATCTATTTGTTGTTATAGCGGCTAAAGAAATACATCTACTGTGAAAATTTCAACTGTCTAGCTATCACAGTTTATGAGATATAGCCTGGTGACAGACGGACAGACAGACAGCGAAGTCTCAGTAAAAGTGTTCCGTTTTTATCCTTTGGGTACGGAACCCTAAAAAGAATTTGTATGTCGAGTATTCTTAGCGCAAGGAGTTTGTATCAAGTTTTTTTTTCGCGCAAGGAGGTTGCATTTAGATGGACGACGAGCAAATTGTGTTCTAAATTCAAAATTCAAACAGCGTGAGTAAAAGTCGTTTTTATTCACTGTTTAGCGTGAATAAAATAAGCTTTTAAGAGTGGGAATGGTATAAATGGTTTTATTGTTATTATTAAAACATAACAGACGTCTTTACATACTTATAATATTAAATGACCTTAAATTCTCAGAAACAGCTGACTTTCAAGTAAACCTATACTTTAAACTCAAAATTTTCGAAAAAGTCGTAAAAAAAAATCCACTAAGAAAGGATTTTTAGAAATTGTCACGGAATCGGGACTTACGCGGGTGAGACGGCTTTACGCTGTTAGTTCTGAGAATAAAAGAGAAGACATAGAGTTATTTACAGAATCCCTGTCCTGTTGTGTTACCCCACAATATGATGTAGATACAGCCATTTTGATCTGAATGCCATCTGAATGTGGTAATGAACCATTGATGCTGACTGTACTCCACTAATTAAACGTCAAAAGTTAAACGAACCCGACAGTTAGTCGCTTCAGCTGTAAAGTTATCGTTCTCATAAACTCTGACATAATATCTCTAACAAATTGTAGATAAAAAGCCCTTTATGAAGTTCTACAAACATTAAAGGTAGTTTGGTACTGTAGGGGTCTAAAGTAAATATCCACTAAGTTTTTAAATGGAAAATTTAATGAGTTGATAACTAATCTATTGTTCAATGATAAATCTGGACAATCTGGTAGTGCCATTTTGGGTACGAGGCAGCTCTCCTTTAAGAGACCCGAATCTAGCATTTGGGGACACGATGTGTCTAAAACAGATCCCTGACGGTTGCCCCTGGGGGTGGTCTGACGGTACAGCGGACCCCTCTCTTTATACCCTTGCTGGTCATAGCTGGGGACGCTATAACATATATGTGTAGGTTTAGAAAACTGGGTCCCGTTGTCCTATGATGAATAAATAAAATCGATTATTGTTCAACTTAACAAGTTTCACTTGGCATGATGAGTTTTGGAATCATTTTGGGATGATAATTTGAATAGGTATGAAATACGAAACCTTTAAAAAAAACCGACAAGTATAAGTTTTATGGCATAAACATATTTACTCTATTGTCTTTATCCAGGGAGGAAACAGTCGACTACGTACGGAGAACAAGTAGGTATCCTTTCCTCTTAAGTCGTATCGTATACCAAAAATGAAACAAGAGACATCCATAACAAATCGTTACGTGTTTTATGAGTAGTAATTAACCTTAATGATAAAGTTGAGATAAAACTGTCTAAACGGTCCGCCATCAAAGGTCAGCCTTATCTAAATTAGAAGCGGTAGCTGGGTTGTTAGGAAAAGGGACGGAATACTGATGTATTCTATGATGATGATGATGATGTATTCGGAATACGACCTCGGTGGCGCGTCGTGCGAAAGCGCGACTGCAATGCAGGAGGTTGCGGGTTCGATTCCCGCCGGGTGCAAGTATTTATGCTTAAAATAATTTATTTGTGTCTGGTCTGGGTGTCCCTCCCTCTATGTATAATATGTATGTATTTACAAAAGAAAAATAAATATAAGTATTATATCCGTTGTCTAGTCACCGTAACACAAGCTTAGTCGCTTACCACGGGGCTAGATGGCGCTGTGTGTTGTTCGGAGAAATTATTTATTTATATTTATTTATTATTCTGGACCTTTATGGACTAATGGCTGGGACCCGCGGTTTCACGCGCTTAAGAGGACAGTCTACCTACTCTTTTCTCCATACAAACTTCACAAACATAACAACAAGGAATCAATCGACTACGTTTGTATGGAGAAAGAGTAGGTAGTCTGTCCTCTTAAGTCCCGATCCCTTAGGAATTTTGAAGAAATATTTTTAGGTGGGGATACTGACATCACAAAGAACACACGCTCCAATTTTATGTCTCTAGGACCAGCGTTGATTGTCAGTCAGTCAATCAATCAATCAGTCGGGATTTTGATTTTAATATGTTTAGATCAGCTTTGCCCCGCGTAGTTCCCGTTCTCGTGCTAATATCGGGATAAAAAATATCCTACGTATTAATCCAGGTTTTAAATTGTAGCCAAATCCGTATAGCCGTTTTTCAGTGATTGACAGACAAACATATAGGTAGGTACTTAAACTAACAAAATACCCAAAGGGTAAAAACGGGAACCTTTTACTTAGACTCCACCGTCCGTCTGTTTGTATGTCTGTCACCAGGCTGTTTCTCATGAATCGTGATAGCTATACAGTTGAAATTTTCACAGACGATGTAGGGTAATTTCGCCAGTTCGCGTCCATTTAGTGCAGTTGGCAACTTTGAAGGAGAAGATAAAAATGTTCCAGGACTAGTTTTTAATGAAAAAGTTATGTAATGTGTTCATTATATAGTCTACTATAGGGTTCGCTTTCACTTTTGTTCGAAACTACTTGTGTTTTTTTTTATAAATAGACAAACTTCAAAAATACCCGTTTTACCCACTTTGCGTCCAAAAAATCTAAATTGCGTCCACCCATAGACCATTTTGCGTCCACCAGCTAAGAAAAGGAATGTAGAGGTGATATTTTTAAGATATTGAAAAGAAAAATTGTATTTTAACAGATTCTTTATTCAAGAATATAGTTATTTGAAAATCAACATTATTATCATTCATAATATTATCACTATAAAGAAAATAAGAATACCAATTTATTTATCTCAACATTGATAGAACTTAAAACAAAACTACTTAAAAAACGAAACATTATTCTGATTTATTTATTATTAAATTATTTTATTAAATTATTTTTACAAATAAGTAAAAAAAAATATTTAAAAATATAATGGACGCAATTTGGTACAATACTATTTCCCTGTAATACGGTATTTGTATCTTTTTCTGCAATCATATTGTGGACGCAAATTGCTCATTACAATTGTATGATATTAATACATAAATAAAAAATAAAAACAAATTCCCTTTCAGAATTTAATCACATAAAAATAAACACTAACTAAATCATAAATAGACGAGTTCGCGTCCATTGTGGTCGCAAAGTGGAAGTTTATAAATTCGGTATAGTAATTCGCGTCCACCTTATTTTAACTGTTAACTTTATAAAAAACAAGAAAATACATAATTAATATTACTCCTTTTTTCATGCTTTATGTCTAGAAACAGCTGTGAATTCTAAAATACGCATAAAACAATAAAATACTTACCGTCGAACGCGAATCTGCACACTATTTTTTTGCCGACATTCCGTGCATCCGCGCTTCTTTGTTGAAGAACGGATACTAACTATTTTTTCTACACATGATTGATTGGGCACACAGAACTTTTGTCTATTTGTGTGTGCCTCTTATATGATGAGGTATTGGCGGGAACGACTTTCGGTGATTTAGTGTGTTAATATACCTATTTTCGAGAATTTTTGTAGGGAGGTCCGAAAAATGGACGCGAATAGGGTGATGGACGCGAACAGGCGAAATTACCCTACTTCTGTTCCCGCTTCAACAACAAATAACTAAAAAACTTTTCACTGGATTGTGGCTGAAACCAAGGGGTCTAGCAAGCGTGCAGTGTAATCATTACTAATCATAAAGCAATAAGTCCACAATAAGTTTTTTCAACTTATCCTTCCATTATTATTTTCGAAGCTTAGCTAATCCGATAAGAATAATCCTTGAAACTTTCATGAGTCATACGCCACTTGACCTGTAGGTAGTCGGTACAAGAATGCGATATCTGTTTACAAATCATACTTGCTCAGGGCCAATTCAAACTAGCGCAAAGTCAGTGCAGAGAAGCGTCAATTTCAAAGTCATTATCGTCCATTGTTACATTATTATGTACTACATAGTTACTAGAGGTGAAGTCTCAAACATATTCCATGTTTACCTTTTAAGCGAAATAAATATAAAAAGCCGCTGCAGCGCAGCGCCCAGCGCTGACAATATGGTAACGTCTATCGTAATGAAATGACATTCGCTACGGATGCTAAGATGAAATCGATGAATGACGTTTAAAACGTCAAAAGTACCTTTCATTAAATTTGAGGTAGATAGCGTTACGAGAAAATCTTTCAGCCATACACAATTTTGTCCCTTATCCTGGGGTGGGCCGCTGCATATCGAATCTGGTTTGCTGGGGTTACTTCACGAGACAGGGGTGCGACTGTGGTGCTCCTGTGCAGAATATGACCACAGACCCACTTACTGTCTTGCTTAACCTGTACAAGGCTAGGAGCGCCCTGATGGAAACTGATGTAAGTTTTCTGGTCTTCAAATTTTGGAGGACCTTTGGAGTAGCAACAAGGGTCATTGACTCGACGACGAAAAAGAAGACCCATCAACAGAAAGACCGCGCCAGGCTTTGCTTAACCTGCACGTCTATACAAGATCGTCGGGCGAAGCTAGACTGTTAAAACTTTTAGATTTACGCTCCGACTTTGCGCTGGTGTGAGTTGACCCTTAGTATTTCAGTTGAAATATTGGTAAAGAATGACGTCATCACTCAGTAGCTGTTTAGTAGCTAAACGCGAACTGACAAATGAGGTAGCCTTGTGAAGGAAGGTCGTTTAACATGACGGCGGATTACCTATACCTACTTATCAAGATGTTGGTTTTTTTAGGTTAGCTAAGTTATTTTGGTCATAATTATTTTTGCAATTGCTTTTTGTTTATTAGCGTTTCCGGGCAACATCCGAAATCAATATGTTTTTCAGCTTAGGTAGTTGCGGGTAATAAGGCGAGTCTGCTTAAAAGGATAAAGAACGAAAATGCCATTTAGAATAAACGATACAAAGTACCTACTATTTTCACTGGGAACCTCGAGCGAGCTATATGTATATTCGTGAGTTCTAGTCGCAGTGCAATTTCTGGAAACGAATTTCCTTAGAAAAACAATAAAATTATAGTACTGTATACCTTATACTAATGTATTTTTAATTTGCTTGCGTACTTATTTAATTTTTGGTGGCCATGCAATCAACTCATTTTTCGTAGTGACTACTATTGCAATACGCACATTTTGCGAAGAGCACAATATCGTCACCCATATTTGGTAACGGATTTCAATTAGATTCCATATAAAACCGTACAGTCCAGTCAATATAAATTATAGATTTCCGATGGTTATTAATATTTTGTAGGACAATGACACAGATGTCAAAGCAATAACCGAACTGGCTACGGTAGAATATTGACTTGAAATTTATTGACGAAGTTGAAATCGTAACGTAATATTTAATTGGTCGAATTGCAGTTATCGAGATTGCAAAAGCTATTAGCTTAAATTTAGAAAATTAAATTCTGTGTAGGTAGGTATAGCTACTAGCCAGATACATGATTGGCAACAAACGTTAGAGGTTGGAGAGAACTGGGCCTAATAAAGATACATTTTACCTGGCCTTAATGTGTTAAAAAACTTTGTTAAAAAATTAATGTGTATTTAAAAACATACACATTTAGGTGCCTAATTTTAAGTAAACTGCTTCATCTAAAACGTCGAAGTCTTCGAAAAGTTAATAGAAATTTCTTATTTTGCAATATGTTTTCTAAACCTGGTGACAGACGGACAGACGGACGGACGGACGGACAGTCCCGTTTTTACCTTTAGGTACGGAACCCTAAAAAACACCTTTAGCGTAAGACTTATTTTTAAAGTAGGTAGGTAAGTAAGGAGGTACCTACTACATAGGTACCTGATATTTAAACATGCACACGACACAAACCTGCCACAATTCTTTAGAAATACCTGTCGGCAATGCGTCCAGGATGTCTGTCTGTCCGGCCATCATCCGGTCCCAACGTCTTTGTATATTTATTTACCTACTATTAAATTGCATAAGACAAACAGGATACATCGTATAAACGTCAGAGCATAATTGTGTGTACAAAAAAAAACATCGGATGAATATTGATTATTATGTGTAAATTTTTAAATAACACACTAGTCATCATAGTTATGAGAATTTGGGCAAGTGCGTTCAAGAAGAAGTGCAAGAAGACTGCTCAGCTGTGATAATTTTTTATATATGTAATGTACTACTGTTATGTAACTGTCGTGAATACATATGACGTATCCAAGTACAACCATTTGGCTGTAAGTGGGGGTGGGGGGGGGGGGGGGGGGCATATCAAGAGGGTTCGTAAACAGAACCCTAAAATTAAATATATTTATTCCAAAACCCATAATGATTTCAAAAGACCTATCTAACGGTACCCCACACGAGGGGGAAAATGAAACCCTTTTTCACATGTAGGGGAGGTAGGTAGCCTAAAAAAAGTTTTTTAAGTATTTTAATAAGGACGATTCCAGAAACCACATTTTATTTACGACATGTTCGTATTAAAACTTCGTTCGATAACTATGAACATATTTATTATTTATTCTGGTTCTAATATTCATTACCTAATTAATTTAGAAGTAGACGTCTAAAACGCCATCAAATTACAAACTAGAAGATGTAATACAGTAGCCGATCCAATTTGCTCTTTAAAATTATTAAATTGTTAAGTAATTGAGCAATTTATATTTATTGGTAGCCTCTGTCCACGGCATGGCAGTTTAAAATGGAGTGATTAATTTGACTTTGATGTTCAGTAGTTAGTTAGATAAATAAACACATTACCCTTCTTTGCGTCGCGCAGTCGGGTAATAGATTAGTACATCAATCCTTTATATTACTGTATCAAATTATTACAAAACAAACACAGCCAAAAAAACACTTAAACTTAAAACTATCACGCAAAAAGACCCAATTTGAGAAGGTATATTTGCGGAAAACGAGCCCGTAAACAGTTACAAACAATTACAAAAACTTAAAACTAATGGATACATAAGTCCAATGATCGGCTTTATCGCTGAATGCTATCTCTTACAGGCAACCTAGTGAGAGGTAGGTTTAGAAGACGTCAGATGGTATTGCCTGATAAAACCAAACGAACATAGACGTGGCAGAGGCGCGCGACTCCCTTAGTAACTATATGCTATTCTGTGCCTTACCAAAAAAAAAAGAAAAGCATTTTATCGCATTGGTATAAAAAGCTACAGGTACTAAACTCTATCCATACAAGTACGCTGGAATTGCTATACCATACAAAATGACATTAAATCTTTGTGCCGATTTGATTTGATCGTCCATGGAACTAATAGTTCCGGAGACGGTCATCATCACTTTCAATAGAAAACAGCGCAACATGGCGCTGATCAAATAGGCACAAAATTAAGTGCGCTATGTCCTGTCCATGTTATGGAGGTCAGTGGCTACAGCTTACAGCATTATTACCACAACACCAAGTACAAATTCTATGACGTCATTAACGCTGCGCATTTTTCTATCTGCATCGGGTTCAATGGTAACATGAACCGGACATAAACACGTTGCATTAAATTAACGGCATTTCAAAGAAAATACCACGAAATGGAAATGTTCCTGCAATTCCTGTTAGAGTTAGTTTACCTATTTATTTTATGTTTATGATTCGAACATGGGTATTGGTTTTCTTGCTCTGTTTAGTGCGTTCTTTTTAGGGTTTCGTAGTCAAATGGCAAAAAATGGAATCCTTATGGACTCGTCATGTTTGTCTGTCTGTCCGTATGTCACAGCCACTTTTTTTCGAAACTATAATAACTATATTGTTGGAATCAAATGGCCTCACTATGCGGGATGCCGAAAATCGTGCGAAGTGGAGACGTAAAAGTAGGAAAGAGGACCCCGGGCTCTCTAGAGGGACCGATCAATCGCTCGGATGATGATGATGATATAAGATCACTTTGTAGTCCGTCTGTATTTTGTGATTATAGAATAGCATAGTGTAGGTATCTATTGCTTAGCAAATAGGTCGATTAATCCAGATTAAGTGGAATTGCCACGGCTTCCTTTGACTAAATCAACACGAAGTTATTGATTTATTGAGTCGAGTGAATGTTGGTATTTAAGTAGGAATCAATAGATGTTGTTGTATTTTGAATTTAAGTAATCTGTTTATTAGACAATTTTGCCAGTAATTTCAACTGGCTTGTTCACGAGACTGGAGATTGATTGATGACAGTTGTCAACTGTCATCACGTCAAGTAATGTCAGGTTTCATACTACCTCCTTCCTAATTCGCGTGCCGCGTCGTATTTGTAGTGAAAACAACCATGTTAGTTTAAAATCTTATATTACTTTGTCATATTTCATTTATTGACTGCTAAGTAAAACGTAAGTCGATAACAACTTTTACAGACAGTACTCTATCACAACAACTTTTATCGGGTTGTATTTTATTTATCACTATGTAAGTCCACTGGCTCCAAACACCGATCCTACATTATACTTATATTTAGTTAGGTACACCTCGATAAATGTCTATCGAAATTAATAGCAGACGTTTATATCTACCCACACTCAGTTTCGAGAGTATAAAGAAAACTTTAGGGTCCGTCCTACGTCTCCCTTTGTCTAAATTCCATAGTGAATCTATCAAAAACAATACACTACCACTTACTCCATCAAAATATCCATATAGAAATCGTGTCTTGCGTTCTTAAGTTTACGTAGAAGTAGTTTGTCTATCCTTCTCTCTCAGGTATAAAAAAGAGCGAGTAAGCGAATAGGCACTGTTTCGAGTTGTCTATGCCATTGCAGTTGTAGAGTTAATGGCGGTTAAAAAATGGTAAATAATATGACGAGGGTTGCCAACACTTTTTTTTTTCAAGAATAAAGTAATTTGTCGCAAAAAATATAGTAGGTACGCCCCATAAAAATATAGTATTTTGTCGACTAATTGCAAAAGACGAAAATGCAAAAATTGAGCTTGTTTTTTTGGTTGTATTTAAAACCAAGGCACTTTTTTTGTATTAAAATCTAAATATTAGATTTTCTACAGATTTTCTCAAGAAATCTGTAGGTATGTATGTAGGTATGCCAGAAATATAGTATTTTTGCGTACTTTATGTTTTTTTTTTCAAAAGTAATAATAGTACGCTGGGCTGAAATATAGTACAATACTAAACAAAACAAAACCAACGCACATTTTTTTGTATTAGAAACCAAATATTATTGAAAAAAATAAAAGGCTATAATCTCAGGTTTTGTCAAGAAATCTGTAGGTATGCCAGAAATATAGTACTTTTGCGTACTTTATATTTTTTTCAAAGTAATAATATACGTTTTAGTTTTAAGCTTTATGTGTATTTTTCTTACATATGTATGTTGTTTTGTATATTGTTTGTTGTGCAAATAAAGCGTTACTCTATCTATCTATCTAATATAGTACGCTGGGCTGAAATATAGTACAACACTATATTTTATAGTACGGTTGGCAACCCTATGACCATAACCTTTCTCAAACTATTCGACACCCACACTGTCAATGCTGGTCGATGGTAGAAAAAGAAAAGTCGGGTTTTAGACGATCGTTGTCTTATACCTTTAGTAGTCATTATTTTTAATTTTGTTTTTATATCTTTGTTGATACGAAAGTCGATAGGCACCTTTGTCAATTTGGTATTTAGTTTTTTGTTTATTTTAAAAGTCTTTGTTCTCTGCGGTTAATATATACAACTGGTTGCGTGTCCCGCGGTTTTATCCGCGTAAGTGCCGATCCCGTGGGAATATCGGGATCAAAAGTAGCCTATGTTACTCCTTGATAATGTAGCTTTCTATTGTTTAAAGATTTTTTGAAATTGGTCCAGTAGTTACAGAGCCAAACCAACAAATCATTCCTCTTTATAATATTTGCGTAGATCGACTTGAAATATTTGAGTAGTTCTCAGTCCATTGAGTACCTATATTTTAATGGCTACTGTACACTAAAAGTAGCTGGACAATTGATGACCTTAATAAGGCCTATGATGCTGCTATCGACGTGGCACAGTTTTGGGCCTACTGACACGGAAAGAAGCAATTGCGTTTTCAATTGATTTCTTTAAATGTACCAAAATGTTTTAGAACTATGGGTTAGACTAACTAGATCACGTTGTTTGTTGAGTCTTTTCGGGACCACGGCCGGTGTAACCCGTTGCTGAAACGTCGAGGTGATTTAAATCTAAAATTATCTACAGACGCGATCTTGATTTAGTAGTTCTAATAGAGACGTAAATATAAATAAATATCTATATACAGGATGAACCATTTAAACGGGCCTTTAGGGGGATATCCTAAACCATAAGAGATAGCAAAAATTCTGAAAGGAGTTGCGTGCCCGATTTTAACCAATCTAAAATGGCATTTTTAGTTTTTTGAAAAATTCATACCGAACCTTGTCATTTTGCAAAAAAAATAATCTTATATTTTTATACCGATCGATAGTGTTGCTAATAAAGATCAAATCCTGGAAACAAATATAGTATGGTAAATCAAGAGAAATGCCTAATTTTTAATATACTAGTATAACTGTAAGTGGTGTTAGTTACACTATTTACAACTCAAGAACGGCTGAACCGATTTGGCTGAAAATTAAGAAAAAAAGAGAGGTAGCTTATCGGAGACGATTTTTTACGCCGGGTCAGCTAGTTGATATTAAATAGAAGTAGCAGAAATTATTAACAATAAAAGCCACAAACAAGTAACCGCGACATACTATCAAATATTGACTTGCATAACTGTTTTTATCATTTTGTTATCAGTTGGTATGATACAGTCAGTGATAGGTGCCTACTGATAAGATTGTGGGTCTCGAACCTAAATTCTACAAATAGATAAGCCTACTCGACAAATGTCTATTTTCACTAAATTGGCCTATTTCTGTTTACAAAATTCAAAAATATGTTTATTCAATAATAGCTGATATTCACATAATCGTTTTGAATCGTCAGTAATCTAGTGTGTATTCGGGACGCGACCGTAGGGGCATGTTCATGGCTGATATAGGACTTATTATGGCATATTTTTTCTAATAACAGTCTACTACGTTTGTAAAGTGTGTATGGAGAAAAGAGTAGGTAGACTATCCTCTTAATATTTTATGATAGACGTAACAATATTGCCAGCGCTGCAATGGCTTTTACATTCATTTCGCGTAAAACAAACAAGAAATACCTATATTTGACACATCGCCACTAATACTTAGTCCATAATATCTCAATGGGTATTTCAAACAAAAAACAAACCATCCCCTCATCCCAGGCCATTCATCAGAAAACTCTCCCGTAATCCTAAAAGACATAAGCGAAGTTATTCTCAAAACAGACAGGCAATAAGTCAATCAATTATGTTTCGATCCCCTTGCTTCGTCTGGAATGCTGATCGATGATGCTGCCTTACCAAGACTTGGTAAACCATGAGATGCCGGCAAAATTCGTTGATTAATGTTTCCAACAAAAAAATATGTATCTGCTTCTGGTTACTTATGGTAGGTAGGTATTATGGAATAGGAAATATCTACCTATTTTAGAACTTTTTTGTATTTATCTTAAGTCAATTATTTGGTTGTGCGCATCCAGACTGCTAATATAATTTAGAAATATTTTTGAAGGAAAAATTTGCCTCCAAAAATTCACTCGCAGCGAGGCTTGAACTCGCGTCTTTTTGGAAGCGTATATTTCTTTTAAAATATTTGTAGTATAGTGACTGCTAATACTGCCTAGAGCAATAAAAACTAGTAACGAAATATTTAATTTAAATAGGTCAAAGTTGGTGTATCTTTGCTGCTCCTTCACGCAAAAACCGTTGAACCGATTTCGATGATACTCGGTATGTAGATAGCTGGAGACCTGGAATACTCCATGAACTTTTAATCCCGTTATTAACTATTTTTATTATAATACCAAAGGATCGGAACTTACGCGGGTGCAACCGCAAGACCATTGTAATAAGTAATAGTCAGAGATAAGGATTTTAGTTAAAACTTACATAGATTATTAAATACACTACATTATTAAACATTATTCAAGTATCGAAAACCAGGTTATTCGTAATTATCAAAATATTGAGCTCAATTAACTAAATGATTTCTGTCTGAGTTAAATAGTGTACAAGTAACATAGTTATTTATAAATATATCTCGTTCAAAGTTTAAAATAGGTTAGAAACCAAACCGGATATGTCAGGGGCGCGCAGCTACTCGCCGTATCAACGATGTCTCGGCTCCGGCAAGCTCGAAGTGTGGGTGGGTGTGTGTGTGTGTGTGTGTGTGTGTGTGTGTGTGTGTGTGTGTGTGTGTGTGTGTGGGTGTGTGTGTGTGTGTTTTATCCGACTGCCGAAGGAGGGCTATGTTTTTTGACCGTATGTATGTATGTGGGTATGTATACCTAAGTGATGTAATAATAATTGGCTTTTTCACCTACTTTTTAGATGATTTATATAGAGCAATGCAATTTTTAATTCATGTTTTTCCCGGAATATTGTTAGGTGGAGTAGGTTTGCCCAGCACCTAAACCCTCCCAGTCTAGTCAGCTATGCTCAGAGGAAAGAACAGGTCAATACGTCTGGGGGCTCACTAAGCTGTGCGTTTCCTCACGATGTTTTTCCTTCACCGTAAGAGCGATGTTATGTATAATGTTAGTTAGTAGGTACCTAACTGATGTATGACCAGGAAAAAATAATTGGTTCTGAAAATGTTGTCGGTCTACCGACTTCACGACAAATTTTGATGCCCTATGTATGAATTTACAAACTACGCCACTGGAACACATTCAGAACGGTATTTATAAAACTTCCTATTTATGTATATTGCAGTTATATTATACCTATTAATGTCTGCCACCATATTTTAATAGAGAAATACTTGTTTCCTTAATTGTTATTTATTGGGATTGTTTACCATTTTACTTTGAAAATGTTTATGTCGTCCGTTCGTCTGGTTTAATTTTGTTAAACGCTGAGTTCCTATAGGTATCAAAATAAAGATACGATTCGTTTAGGTTACTGGTAGTAGTTTAGGCGTCTTCTTCTTTTGTGTGGTGGTGTGGCTCCGTGGTGTTAGAGTTTTCAGGTCGCCCTGAGGCCTCTATCTCTAACTTGATCTAACGACTGCTTCGACTGCTATCTGAGATAACAACCGGGACCAACTGTTGGTATAGGAGTATTCTACAAGATGAATCTTTAAATTGTTTAAACATTGTGGAAAGGAAGACGCTGGAGGTATGTGTAAGGGTTAGAAAAATATAGAAAGTTTTACGTTTTTTTAACAAAACTTTAAATTTTTTCCAATAACTACGTCTTGTAGAAAATGCTATCCCGTACCTCTGTCCGTAACCAAAACGAATCGTACCTAGTTTGAATTATAGAAACCTATCATTATTAAAACCGTTTCTTAGTTTATTTATGTCGTAGTTCGTGATACTATATTTATTAGATAGAACGATGTATTTTATGTTCTTTGATCGAGTTAAGATTGTTTTTGATTAATAGATGGCGTTATTTTAAATGATACGAAAGAGTTAAGGTGAACACAGTTGGTATACTAAATCTTTATCTAAAAAATGCTTTGTCTTCACTGATTGATGGGTCAACGGACAGCCTAAGCCGCTGATAGTAGAGAGCTGAAATTTGGAGATTGTTTTCTTTATAATGATGCAAGCATTCGTTACGAAAGGGTTTTTGTAACTCCCGCGGGATCGGGACAAACAAATAAAATCACAAACATCTCTCTAAATTTTACAAATAAATAGTAGGTATTAGTCAGTCAATATTTTCCTTATACTGACAAAACTTTGTAGATGAACTGATCTTAGTTTAATGCAGGGCATCTATGATTTGAAATTTATAATTATTGTTTTATTATCGTGGAATTAGGTACCAATTGTTTGATTTTACGTTCTAAAATTTTGCGTACTAACATCTTCAAATCAAATCAATTTTACAGACAAATCTAAAAATAAAAATGCTTCGTGACACAAAATGTACTAAAAACATTCCATAAGTCTCACACCAAGTTTTTTGTAAACACAAAAATGTAGCGGAACGAGTATCCCGGATACGGAGTCAACCTGCGTGCGCGCAGGAATCCGTCCGCCCTTTACTTTTCCGTGCATTCTTCTTAATTACCCACGTTTGTTGGATTTTGGAGCAGGGTTGTCTGTATGGAATTTTAAATATTGCCTAGTTATTTTTTACTAAAATGTAATATTGTTAATTATTGCCAAGAATGTAAATATGGAGTGGGATACAATCAAATATATTATACTGAACACAAATACTACTTATACTTACATAACTATACTAGCTGACCCGACAGACGTTGTCCTGTCGTTTAGTATAAAAAAATAAAATTCATCAAAATCGGTTTAGCATTTTTTCTTCCATAAGAACCTTCTCCTGACAATAGCAAACACAACAAAAAAAGAATTATCGAAATCGGTCCAGCCGTTCACGCGTGATGTCGTGACAACGGAACGGGTTTCATTTTTTTATATATATAGATAGATAGATAGATAGATAAGTCACAAAATACAAATAAAGATAATATGCAAATGCAAAAATTTAATCTTAATTAAATAACAATATAATAATTAAAAGAAAATGCATTTAGGACAATTAATGAATATGAGTATACAAATTAACAAAAAAATAAATAAAAAAAAACACGTAAAAGTAAATAAATGAATGATAATGAAATAAAGAATGTAAATACATTATAATCTATTTCTATGTAAAATGTTTTGTCCTGATTGACGGACTGACTGACTGATGTATCAACGCACAGCCTAAACCCCTGATAGTAGAGAGCTGTAATTTAGAGTGTGTATTTTTTATATGATGTAGTCATCCGATATGAAAGGGTTGTTTGAAATATCCATGTGACTGGGAAAACCGCGAGACACGCCTATAAATATAATTTATATTTATTAAAATGTTTTGTTCGGCGTTTTCCGTTTTAGGCCGTTGTACGTGATTTGTCTCGAGCTTTTCCTTCACCGGCCGGGATTCGAAATCATGACCATCTCAATGGCAGTCGGAGTATCTACTATCACTAGACCAATACCGCCCTATAAATAAAATTACAAACAATAATTGTAGGTAAGTGATCAAATTATAAAGTTAGCCGTGTAGCCCCGGCATAGAATAGGGCTACCTCATCTCCCGTGGGTGTCGTAAAAGGCGACTAAGGGATCTGAGGGAGCCTAGCAAACCTTAAGTTCTCTCCGCGCGGTGACGAATAAACTGCTTGATCCCTAGGAGGGTTGGTGTCAGGCAGGCGGCCGTCCGTAAAAATATTGCCAAATCTATTGGAGAAGGTATGGTCAATGATGACTTACCTACTGCGCCGACTCCAAATTAATTTGGTGTTTAGCGGACCCCGGGCTCCCGAGAGGGAAGCAACTGGGAACATCGCTCGGATGAGAATCAAATTATAAAGATAATTTGGTTAGTACCAAATACCATTCATTTTTCAATGAATAGAAAACGGTATAATTGTGAAATAAACTTCCCGAGAATCGATTAAGTTCTGCGTAAACTAATTTACTCGCTATAAAGTGAATTAGCGGGGTAGTAGCGAACGTAAATTTACACTCTATTTGACCAATTAAGATCAATAGGATGTAATTAAATGCTAGAAAGTGTTGCCTTTTACTGAAAAGCTGCCAATTTATGAGCCTAAATTAATACTAGTTAAGTTACCATAAGAGGGACAGGGATAGCGCTAGCGAATTTTGGATGTGTAAAAGAAGGACGGAAGATGCGACTATGCGAAGTTTTCGCGTAAATGAGATGAAGCCATTATAATTTAGCCATATAACAATGCACAGACAACACCGAATTAGTCTGTGCATTGACCAGTCAGTCAGGACAAAGCTAAGTTGTTTCATTTCCGAAAAACAAATCTAATGCAATCTGTTTCGCTTAACTTTTGTACTTACACATATATCATGTCTCGAATAAAGTTACAGACAACGCACGCCCTCATTTGAATAGCATGGTTTTCAACGTTTTCATACTACAACTTAACTCAAAAACACCCAGACATGTAACCCGTTTCAAAGGCAATATTTTTAGACATCGCTGCCTCGTCAAGTCGTCACGGGAGACATAGGATGTGGCATGAATATGTAAACATGGTAGAATAAAAAAACATCATTAAGAAATACCAGCGAAGGGTTTCCAAGGGTTGTTTGTTGTACCAATACGGCACTTTGAATTTGAATAGAACGAGTTTTCAAAAAGGTTGGGAGTTTGAGTTGAAAGGATTTCGTATTGAGTTTTTGAGAAAATTAAACGACTGCTTTTATTACAAGGAGAAATGCATCATCAAAAAAATCTTCTATAACGGGGTTTGAACCCATTCCCCTTGTTGGTTGTTAGACGAGTTAAGCATTACGCCACATAAGAATCCACGAGACGCTAAATTAATGATTATTCATCTCCCTCTGATTATTTTAGACTTAGGCTCTTGAAATCGTCTGATGCACAGCAGTTACGAGTTACGACAAAAGTTTTTACTTAGATTTTTCGTCTGTTTAAGAGGATAGTCTCCATTCTCTATCTCCATACAAACGTATTTTAAATTTTCCTTCCTGGATAAAGACATTAGAGCAAATATGTTTATGCCATAAAACCTATATCTGTCATGACAATGCATCTGCCTTTTTTTTTTTTATTTTCTAATTAAAATAATAATAAAAAATAAAAAAATAATAAAATGAAAAAAATAAAAAGGTAGATGCATAGTCATGACAGATATAAGTTTTATGGCATAAACATATTTGCTCTAATGTCTTTATCCAGGGAGGAAAATTTAAACTACGTTTGTATGGAGATAGAGAATGGAGACTATCCTCTTAAGCGATGTTGGATAGACATTAGAAAGACATGGCTTTTAGTCCCGCCAGGGAGGTAAATGCTGACAAGTAAAACCTAGAAATTTAACTCATTTTTCGGTTTTAATCGCGTGGTGTTTATTACTTTTTGAAAACTTTTACTGGTCCCTTCTTCAGGATTGTCTGGACGACACCACGCGATTCAAACGGAAAAATAAGTTTAATTTCTAGGTTTTTATTTGTTAGCTTTAACCTTCCCGGTGGGACTAAATTAATCTATGTCTTTCTTTGTATTAATTGCACCTACCTAATTTAATAAAACCGCATGCAAAAACAAGCATGCGGTTTTATTAAATTAGGTTAACCTAGTAGGTACAATTATATGATAAATTATTTAGTCATGAATTAGGTACCTACTACCATCACAATAATTGAATATACCTACGCAAATGATTGATTAGTCACTTTTATTTTGAAATAAACTCATTTTTCGGTTTTAATCGCGTCGTGTTTATTACTTCTAGCATTGTTTCAACGCTCAACGTTTCAAGAACTTTACTCTTCTCTTCTTCAGGATAAAGGTATTGTCCTAAAGGAGAAGAATCCTGACCAGGAGGTTTGGAAAGACTTACAAACTTCGACCGTTACAAAAAGCTTAATATAATAAAGGCAAAGCTTTAAAGTCGAAATATGAGTTTGATTTCAAGTGAGTTTTTAGGGTTCCGTCCCCAAAGGGTAAAAACGGGACCCTATTACTGAAACTCCACTGTCTATCTGTCCGTTACCAGGCTATATCTCATGAACCGTTACACCTAGACAGTTCAAATGTTAAAAACAATTGAACAGCAACCAGCAAACAGTTGAAGTTTTACAAATGATGTATTTCTGTAGTTGCTATAACAACAAATACTAAAAACAAAATAAAACAACTATTTAAGGGGGCTCCCATATAACATATTTTGTGCTTATAGTGCGGAACCGAACCCTTCGTGCGCGGGTCCAACTCACACTTGGCCGGTTTTGTTAATTTAAATTCATACTTAAAAACTCTAATTCATACATAGGTAGGTACGTGCAAAAGACTGTAAAACTTTTTACGAGCCACTTTTAATTTGTTAGTCATTTCCGTTATCGTTATCATTAAAATTTATCGAAATTGATAAATTCCATCTTAATTAAGAACGTTATGGACCGTATGATGTTATCAGATTCTTGTTTGTAGTTTGTTTTATAAGTAAGTAACTGTATATAATATACCTATACCAAGATATCTAGATATTTTAACGAATTCTCTAAGCATACCTACTTACTTACTACTTAGGAGGTGGAGGTAGATCCAGCAGATGGACGATTTTCATTTCGTTTTAACAGTAAATATGCGACAGTGTGTATCACATGATCACTGCAAAAAACCCAAAAAACAATTTCTTGTGTCTTCTTCTTATTGGAGGTCGCGGTCCGAAGATACACTAGATTACTGACGTTTCAAAGTGTTCTGTGAATATCCGAATGAATAAACATATTTTGAGTTTGCGTTTGCAGTATTAGGTAGGTAAGTACATTATATACTGGACAGAGTGTATCGAAAATATTTAATTCAAAGTATAACCTATGCCTGAACCGGCCCAGGACCGGACTGCTTGGAAGGACGTTAGCCCAGCAGTAGGACAATATAGGTTAGCAAAAAAATAATACATATACTTGGTTTTTTTAATTGTAGACTATGATTGAACATAAACGTCAGATTATAGTCTGTAATTTAAAAAAACATAATATAGGTTTGTTGTATACAACCTTTAATTTCACAGCGCACAGGATTAAATGAAATAAATACCAGTCGAGTTGAAGGATTCAAGCTTGAAAAATGATTCATTTCAAATAACCGCACGTCAGAAGATCACTGAAATGCATTGCTAAATACGCCTCTATTCGGACCAGCAATGAGTCAATAAGCCACTGACCTTAATTACAGACAAACAAACAACTTTAAGGACAAAACTGTTTAGTTTATCGGAGTTTAGTTAAATAGGTCGTTGTCTAAGTATTGGTGTGAGTCATTTCATTGTGGGAGTTTGTTTCCGTTGAGTTTTACGAGTAGAAAGCTTTCATTTGTAGGTTTTTGATTTATTGATCGATTGTTTTGTAGTTATGGATGGGCACAAACTTGAGAACATGTTGCTTTGTTAAGAAAAATTTGGCTACGTGTGTATGGAGAACGAGTAAGTAGACTTTCCTCTTAAGCCCGGTATAAAAAAGTTTTTGAATATATTCTCTAATTCATAACACTAGCTCTATTAGCCTCATCATAATAGCCACAAGACGCCCACAGCTGGACATAGGTCTTCCTAGATTTCCAGAGCTATCATTTAGGTACATGGTCTTCTTGTATAGGTACACTCCAAATATGACAATTATTATCTATACTAATATTATGAAGAGAAAAGAATTTTGATTTTTGTGTGCGTGTGTGTGTGTGTATGTGTCTCTATGTTTGTTATGCATAAACTCAAAACTACTGGACCGATTTCAAAAATTCTTTCACCATAGGAAAGCTATATTCACCCTGAGTAACATAGGCTACTTTTGTTCTCTCGGAATCGGGACATCCGCGGGTGAGACCGCGGGGCGCAGCTAGTTATTTATAATATGGAGATAGACACTCTATATATACAAGGTGGATAGGACGATACAACATTAAACAAAACCCTGGGTTGTTAAAATATGTTTGAATAGTTTGGAATTGTATAATTAATCAGAGAACTGAAATTAAAAAAGTAAAATTTTCAAACAAACTAAATATCCCAAACAATTAAAACCAATACGAACACCATGTACCCATGTGCACAGTGTAAGTACGTGCCGCGGCCACCGAGTATTAATCCTACAGAGCAACAGCTTCATACAAGCCCGCGGTGGTAGGTACTCCACTACATGAACAGCTATGTGTGCGCAAAGCTGTGAAAAGTCACTCACCGCTTTCCGCTCGGGTTTGCCGAGACCGCCCGAAGAGCCTACTCGGCTCACGTACGTGAACCCGTCGGCACACTGTCGGTGAGAGAGGTCACGCACACATAACTGCGCATGTAGTGAAGTACCTACGCCGCGGGCTTGTATCAAGCTGTTTCTCTGTAAGATTATTACTCGGTGCCGCGGCCGCCTGGCGCTGGTGACAGTTTTGTTTTTAGATACATCGTGTAGCAAATTTAAAATATGGAAAATAGTGTCCTGTGTCTGAACTACTCAACTGATTCTGTTGAAATTTGGTAGGTGGACTTTAGACGTGTGTAGGTATGTCCATTTAAAAAAAATGTTGTATTATCCTATCCACCTTGTATATACTAGATTGTGAGAGCAGACTTGGGACCCTGGTACAATTCAAATTAATCTAACAACCCTCTAAAAACTTTATACGCAGAACTGTAAACACAATCCACCTCATTATCCAGCAGTCAAACAAAAACAATTCATAAATAATACATCGGGTGTATCTGAAACTACTCAGCACTATGAATTATTCTATCCTTCCCATACATTATGAGATACGTTGCTCTCCAGTATCTGAACCTTTCATTAACCTGCCTCATTTAATGTATGTTATCTACCAAGTAGGAGCGTTGAATAACAAGTTAGGTATTGACCAGTTTATTTTGGCCTCTGTTTATTTATTTCACTCAATAGAGTAGCCGACAGAATAGTGATTGTCATATTTGGCGCGTGTTTGACATATTTGACCATAATATTCGTCTACCAAATATGTCAAATACACGCCAAATATGACAATTACTATTTTATCGACTTAGTATTGAGATACGATTGTGAGAGCAGACTTGGGACCTAGGTCATTTCAAATTAATCTAGCAATCCTCTAAAACTGTAAACATCATCAAATTTCTTTAACCTGCCTCATTTAACGTACGTTATCTACCAAGTAGCAGCGTTGAATAACCAGTAATCTATTGACCAGTTTATTTTGGCCTCTGTTTGTTTATAAACTAGTAGATTCCCGCGGTTTTACCCGCGTAAGTCCCGATCCCTTGGGAATATCGGATCAAAAGTAGCCTATGTAATCCCTGATAATGTAGCTTTCCATTGGTAAAAGAACTTTTGAAATCAGTCTAGTACTTCCGGATATTACCCCCAATATACATACTACAAACATACACGTTACCTTTTTATAATATTAGTAAAGATGTGCTTGGTTACTTACGGTTTCAATAATAAATCAAATTTCGTAAAATACTTTATCTATACTACGTGTACCATTTTTTACTTGCAGCTCGATGACCTATTTAAGCCTAGGAATTCAAAGATTTTTGAGTCTGTTTACTTGTTTTTTTTGTAGTCATTAGACCTGTCCTTTTGTACGGTAGTCATTAGACCTGTCCTTTTGTACGGTAGTGAGGCGTGGCCATTGCTTGAGCGACATAAGCAGGAGCTGCGTGTCACGGAGATGAAGATGCTGCGCTGGATGTGTGGAGTGACGCGAAAAGACCGCGTCAGAAACTCCCGCATCAGGGGCAGCCTTCATGTCCGAGACATTGCAGACAAACTGCAAGAATGCCGCTTACGGTGGTACGGCCACGTTCTACGGAAACCGGCTAGTTACGTGGGAAACAAATGTCTTGCTATGGCGCCCCCGCCCGGCCGCGGCAGATTGGGAAGACCCAAGAAGTGCTGGCTTGACGTTGTGAGATCGGATATGCGTGCAAATGGCCTCACTACACGGGATGCCGAAGATCGTGCGAAGTGGAGACGTAAAAGTAGGAAAGCGGACCCCGGGCTCTCGAGAGAGATGCAACCGGGAACAACGCTCGGATGATGACTTGTTTTTTTCCTCGACGGATGCTCGAAGACCTCGACGTCTTCAAGCATCCGAAGTAGTCCATTTTGTCGATATTGGAACCCATTTGTTCCCGTCCATTCTCAAGATATGGCCTGCCCAGTTCCACTTCAACCTGTTTACTAATTAATAACATTAAAAGCCAAAGGGCATAATATACTGCTGGTCATAAGTAACCCCCATAGACTTCCAGACATATCGGTCACATAGTCTTCTTGGAAGAACTCAAAACTAATATATTTAACACAATATATGCTCGTAATTACTTACTTACAGGTGACTATACATTTGGTAGATTAAAAGTTAAAGCTAAAAATAGATTCTACACGAGTCAATGTATTTCCAAAAATATCGATTTTAACATTTCAGATTTTTATCGATCATTGCAACGAATTTTAGTACAATTTAATCGATTATTCTAGCGTGTTCAGTGATAATATCTATGAATTTTAATATCCATAGCTGCTTTTTCTACATTTTATATGGAATTTTGTTAATTTTTTAATAGTTTTATTTTAAAACAGACTACCTAAGTAGGACAGTTTTATTTTGACTATTATGTTATTGTGATAACTGTGCTAAATGTGCATTTCTTAATATTTTGTTTCAATATCTAAATACACTACAGTAAATATATTTTTACAATAATTGCCTGGAATTTCGGCCGTCGAGTGTTTCGAAATCTTTAGAAGAAGTGTTGTTACAAATTTTAAATTTTCTTATGGGTATCGACTATTAGGAGTATGTCAACTTTGTATAAATGTTTCAACTACGGGGTCTGTTTTCAGACCCTATTTTAAATGACCCTGATTAATACGTTAATACGTGTAGGTATTCCCTTGTGTATCTCGTTCCGCGGTTTCACCTGTGTAAGCTCCGGTCCCGAGGGAACTTCCAAAAATCCTTTTTAGTGGTTACCAAGAACACGCCCTCCAAATGTCATGCCTTTTGGACCACCGGTCTAGGCTGTGCCACCTAACCTAACAAGTTAGGTGCCTAACAAGCCATGGATATCATATTTACGACACATTGTGACAAGTTAATTTCCTACAAAGTTATTAACTAGACGACAAAAATGTTGTAAACCAACATAGTAAAACTCATTAAACACTTTTTCAAATTCTTTAAATAAGTAAATTACTTACATGCTTAACTTTTCTATAATTTCTTTGTCAAAAAGACAACTAATATCTTACATACAATAGATAGGTAGGTATCTGACAAGCTTTAACTTTTATCTAATAAATATACATGTAAAATTAAAAGTCATGACATGACTGATTGATTGACTGAACATTATATTAGCGCAGAATCCAAACCGCTGGTCCTAGAGACGTGAAATTTGGAAAGTGTGTTCTTTGTAGTGTGTAGCTATTTTCTAAGATAGGGTTTTTCGAAATTCCACCCCTAAAGGGAAGGAAAAGAGACATGAAAATAGGTACACATACACTAGTGGACTGATCCTAATACTATCCTAATCCCGTTTCTTCTAGGACAGGCGGGCGATGCCGCAGGCAGTAGCTAGTTAATTTAAATAAACAATCTTCTGAGATTTCAAATTAATCGGTATTCAAAACCTTATCTGTCAAATAAGGTGTCCATTAATATATTCAACGGTATTTATCTTCGTATTTATTTATGTCCTCTGAAGGCTCGTTACCATCAAGTTTCTACTTAAGATATATGTCTTTGATGCGAGAAGGTACCATCGACTGCGATCGTAAATTTACAAAGTTTTAGGTACTATAGTTTTAATTTATCATCCAATTTCGTGAGAATGGGGTTAAAAACTAAGTTATGTTCAGTTCAGATAGCGCTACTGTTGGGTCTGTTTCATTTCGAAAACAGTTGTACAATTGGTAATCTCGCTAACGCTTTCGAAAGGGATTTTCTACTGATGTAAGTTAAACCACCGATTTATATTTGAATATTTGAACGTTATTTATTAAAAATTTGATTGAAAACTAATCTAATATTGAACTGTAGGTACAAACTTTTCTACGACCTCTCCTTTTCTAGTGGATTTTCTAACCATCTGCGCCAAGCGAACTGAAGCTTTAAATATAAACAACGTATTATTCTTATTTTACGAGTTAGGCTCGTGATGATGCCTTCTTCTGTGGTTTGCTGTACAAATATAATTTTATACTGACATTATTGTATGCTCGAAACGAGTAGACTGTGCACTAATTATTTATAGGACCAATTTACCTGTACAGTTAGAACAATAAATAATTCTTATTTTATCCAACTTACATTAAAAATAACAACTTTCCATTGGGTAACACAAAAAAAATATCTTTGTATTCTCTTCCTAATTTACAACAAAAAATATAAACTGACCTCTATAACAAAGACCTCTGCAAATAATTAACAACATCTTCCTCATTTCTGCTCGGTATTGTTTTCCTTACAACCTACACTGGAATCCATCCCTGAGATAGTAAGCCGGTCGGTAGGTTATCGCTTGAAGATAGAGGCGTCCGGTGGCCGAGCCGTGCGTTGACCCTTGTTATCGCGACAATACATTTTGTCGTGTCGAGCTGCTTGCGAATATTGGGTAGGCGGTGTTGGCAA